>OW119925.1:50437159-51037159 GCA_933210815.1 Meta bourneti | reverse complement strand
TTTGTGATATCTTTTGTCCTTTATGGCGTTGCTCTTGCAATGACCTGTTGTATAGATTCTTTAAGTGACGCAGTTGATAACATGATTACTAAACTAAGTAAAACTCTATGAGAAAACAAAAACAAATCGACGACCCTTTGGTTTGCGGAAAAAATGAAAGGGAACTGCAGATTTATAGATTTATCAAATCGGTTTCTTTTTATACAAATTAACCATAATTCATAATTTCATTACTTACTTTGTTCCTCGTATTATTTAAAAAGTCTAGATTATCCTATATTAATGAAATTTATATTTTAAAGTTGAAGATTGACAAGCGCTTTCATAGATGGGTGGTTAAAATAAGATAAACAGTCTAATCAAATTCAAGTGACAAGAAGACACATTTATTTGCAGAAGTGAGGGAAATTTCAAGCACAGAGGTAAACAAACAATTCAGTTTGCAAATTAAATTATTTGGACATATCAAAACTTTCTTGTTTCCTTTATAATCTTTAGAACCTTTGCATGCCCTTTCGTGCACACAAGAATGGGAATGATACATTATCAGTTTTAAGTTATAGAATACTTTTAAAATGTTTGGTTCCCATATTTTTGTGTTTCTTATACACGAAAATTCGTTTGCTTTCTAAAATAATTTTAATAAACAAAATTACTATACATAGCTTAAAATGGCCTGCAAGTTTTACAGTGGAAAGGTGTATTCATATTAAACTATATAAGAATTTTGTTGTAATATACAAGAGCAGTCGCGGCGCAAGCGTCAAGTGACAAAAAAACCCAAACAATTGCTTGGCAAAAATTAATTTAGTATGATTTTGGTATCTGCTTGCTCAGTATTCTCATATTAAATTGCTTTGCCTTTCAAGATGCATATCAGGGTAAAAAGAATTCATGAAATCAGAATTTTTAATTTCATAATTTTTATCTAAAAACTGCTTCCGAACTCTCCTGATGTGAAATTAAAGCTGGCAACTACGGTTATATTCAAAGTACGCCCCGCTCCCAAAATATAACTCAATTACTTTTTAATTAGTTACTGAAGTTAACGTGTTCATAGTTTGAAACTGGTGTAAAAATTATTTTTGTTATATTCCACGAGACAGTGTAATCACATTTCCCGTCGTACAGACAGTCCTTTCTCTGAGATAAATCCACGTTTCAACCTCTAACAAAATTATTCTCAAAGAACCTCAAGTCCCAACTATGCTGAGGAAGACAGTTGCCATTTTTTAACGGCCTACATAACATATCCTTCTCCAATCTCATTACTCACTACCACTTAGCCGTTATGGTCTTCCTTTTTAGTACCTGTTACATAGACCAAAACTAAAAATGTTCCATCCAATCAAGGAAAAGGTGTAAATTCTTCTCAACGGAATAGGAAGGAAAAAAAACACCCGAAACTTCCCAATTAAATAATTTGTATGTCACACAGACAGGAACTAGAAACTGATAACTGGAAGGTCAAGCACTTCGAAGAACGGAGCTCAATTTTCAGCGTCTTGTGCATTAACATTAATCACGGAGCACTTTATAAATCATGCTCGGGGAGATATGGAAGAATTCTGGGATTTGGGACTCTCTAAGCCCATCTGCATAAGTAAGGCCCGACGGAGCCACCGGACATTAAATTCTCCGTTCCGAGATAACATTAGCGTTACGTGCAAGACATAACATCTTCGGTCTTACCCGCAGGCTGTGTGCCCGACCTCATGATTAACTTATTCGAGGAAATATAGCGATCGGGCAGATAATCTGTTTAAAGTCCGACTTTCATGGAACTGTGGTTTCGCCATGCTCCTACACTGTTAATTTTTCTTCCTTCTTGGTGATTGGTGTGTATTTCGAACGCAGCGTTTAGATTGAAAGATTTTATTTATCCGTGGAACTATATTCAGGAATTGGGTCGTGGCATTTATGAAATCGAAATACGAACGTTCTTTGTCAGCTTGGATATTAATATTCTGCGTTGAATAATCTGTTTTCAGTCAATTATGTATAAATTATACAGGGTGATTAACTCGCGACATTATCCCAAGAAGCGCTATAATTTTAAAAGAGGAAAACATTTCAAGCTGGAATCTGTATGCAAAGTGCCTACGTCTTCACTGTCACATAGATATCACAAAAGGTGCTGAAAATGTCCACCATTGGTATCCAAACAGAGATCAACTCAATACCTTACTTCATACGAACAAAATGGCGCAGATATGCATGCGAATGTCAGAGCGTACAGAGAGCACTTCGTATTCAAATTTCATCTTGAAATTTTTTTTCCGTTTCAAAGTTATAGAGCTGTTTTAAGTAAAGTCCCAAATAAATCACCCTGTAGATAATAAGTGTTTTTAATATTTAAGTTGAATTATTTTTAAGAAATCCCTGGCAGTATTAAACTTTATTTGCGCCGAGAAACTGTTAAGCCCATTTACACCTAACAGAATTCTGGCCAATCTGAAATTATTAGAAATTGACTAACGTAGATTTGGGTATATTCGGATTCGAGTAATATGAAAAGTGTTTTGATGAACAAGCTATTTCGTACGGAAGCAGTTCTTCCGAATCTTCGTCAGTCAATTTCTACTGGATTCAGATTGACCCGGATTCTGTCGGTGCGGTAGAGCCCTTGTGGTCGTACACGCATGTATGCAGCATTCTCTCTATCTGTGGAAACGTTTTGAAATTCGTGTTATAATTTTCTGCATATTTCTGGATTCCGCTTTCCCTGACTTATGCTAGTTAGGCATGACAGGACTTTTATATTTTCTGGTAATCAAAATTCTCATTTATGAGATTTCCACGTGGCAAATCATTTATCCCAATCGTTAGTTATGGTTAATGCGGTTTTACTTTTTGAGTTAATTTCAGCAAAGTTGCTAAGAATTACCTAAGTTTTAAACTACGTACGAAACTTACTACATCAAAATTCAACCTGCTCTGAATTGCCAAAATACTTAGTATGGAATAATACTTGCTCCAAGATAGCGATATGACTACTGCTATATTGCCAGATTGTTCCATGTTGTCAAATAATTGCTTAATAAGGTATTCCAAAGCATACACTAACCGTTAATATACATGCCAGATACATTAGTGTGCAAATAGGATATTTTAGAACTGATCTCTTAATTAATTTTTATATGCATTAAACAATTTTTACGATTTGAATGTTGTTGAACATAGTCCCCTCTTATTTGTATTTTGGCTATTTTCATCTATGATTTCGGTGTAGTTTTCAACCTTCTCTCGGTATTAACCATGGCTTTCAAAATTGGTATAATGGAGTCCCACACTTTCGTCCGTCATGCACCAGTCACCCCAACAGCCGTTAGTTCGTCCTTGCTTTCAGTTCCTCCCTCCGGTCATCGGATTTCGTGACTTCTTTTTTTACGTGGAATCCAACGCCTTTTGCGGTTCCATTTCTTTACATCTTGGGAAGCCGTAGTTTATACAAATCAAATTTATAGTTACTTGCTTTTATCACATTCACATGTTCATTTTCAGACAGGAAAATTATTTTGGTATTTCCATTTCATGCACGTATCCAGATAATAATTTCGGGGGTAGCGCAGTCTTCTCTTGCAGTATATTTTACTTGTGTGATTTCCATACTTCGATTTACTCACGTAATAGCTGTTTGAGAAATAGCTGTGTTCGGGTGGCTACCACAAAAACTGTACGGGTATAATAATGAACCTTAAGTGTATGTAAATGAGTTGTAGTGAATAGGTTTGCCTCAGGCCTGCAGACCAGATACGGTCCTCCTACTATTTTTTATCAGGCCCTCAGACCAGATATGACTCTCCGAATAGGTTCAGCGAACCCGCAGAGCAGATAGTGCCCACCAGACAGGTTTACTTGGCCTGCAGACCAGATACGACATTCTAAATATGGCTCTCTAAATTTCTATCTGGCCCTCGGACCGTATACAACCCTCCGAATAGGTTTAATCGATCCGCAGACCAGGTACGGCGCTCCGGATAAGTTTATCAGGGGCGCAGATTAGACACGGCGTTGCTTTTCAAATAGCTACATTAAAATTTGAGCGAGCAGATTTTTATTTATTGTATTTTGAATTGTTTTTAGCATAACATATTTCGAGGAGGGCTTGAGGCCACTTCGCTTCAATACGTCATAACATCCAGGCGAACGGACAAGAAGCCACATGAAACTACTTTTGTCCCATCCCTTTCAATTCAAAGATAGTCACACAGCACATACATGGGTTCTTCGTTTGCTACAGCAACCGATCGAATATCTATGATGCTAATAAGCATTTTGTTTGCAGATATTTTCGATTATTATACTGTATAGGTTTTTCTTCAATTAGGTTTAGGAAAACTTCGATTTACATAGATTAAACAAACTTAACTAACTTTATTTTTTGTGGTCAGGAACTTTTCGAGGGTTTCGGGGATTTTCGGCCCCTTCTGAATACGTTCCTTGTTTTATCCAATCAGTGTTGTTCATTTTTGAGCAGGAAAATTATTTTATAGAAAGTTTTAAAATTATGAGAGTAATTTTCAGTGTAGACAAATAAACCAGACGGAAAGCGTAGATTTCACTGCCTCGACCAATAGGCTCTTGCATGGTACATGCCGTGGGGTACCATAAAATGCATTTAATCTCCGTTTTGGCGACATTTGGCGTTTAATCTAATTGGCATTGACCAATCGACTATCGCATATCAATTCGGAATTCATTCTTTAGAATTTTTGAAGTTCTGAAATTCAATTCGACAGACAAGCCAAGTGACGTCACGTTCGGAATGCGTACAAGAAACACGTTCTGCCTCAAAAAACATTACCTCCACCTACATTTAGCTTGAGAGAAACCTCTTAACATCAAAAGTAAAGTTTTTGTAGTGGTACCATAAGTTCCGGTTTGAAAGTCTCGTCCCGGTATCCCAGCCGGTTTGAATTTTGTCTTGGTTATGCCACAAAAACAAGATAATGAAGCCTGTGGTTGTATCTGCAATACATTTGATGAATTTTTGAAGAAGAGGTGTCTACCAAAGCAATTTGGTTTTCAATCAGTAATAAATGAGAAACAGAACAATCAATTCCAATAACGTGAATCAAGTCATGAATATGTACAGTAATTAAATTTACAGTAATTTTTTGAAGTATAGCGAAAGAAATTTAAATTTTTTGGATTTTAGTTATACATTAATCTATTACTTACTATACATCGTACAAACAAGTATTATTTCATTAATACTTTGATATTTCATGAAATAATTTATTCGTTTTAGTACTTTTTCTATAGACTATCGAAAAGAGTTTTTCAGAAATATTTCGTATATCCTATACCTTACAACCACTAAGTATTCCAGTGTAAACCAAAAATTATATGGTAAGACTAGGAATTTCCAACATGAATTGATGAACCTTATATTTGAGCAAATTCGATAATTTCGCATGTTTGTAATTAGTTACGAGTGCACTGTAACTAAATGAATAATTTTCCCTTATAAATGTCTATTAAAAGAGGTGAAATGTTTTTTCAGTGTCCAACAAAAATTCTCATTAAAAAAATCGCAACATGAATAGTTTTAAAAATATAAAAATGAAATTAGAACATGGAAAATACATTACGTTTGCATAGAAATCTTTAAATATATTTTGGTAGAGATTTTAAATAAAGGACGGGAGAGTAACATTCTGAAAGGTGGCCCCGAATTCTTTAGTAATTCACACTTTTAGAATTACAGTTTTGGTGGAACAGATAGTTCTTCGGATTCCTTTTGATTTTACCCTAATTAGCAATGGTTTTGCAAAAGTGGTCACATAGTAACAAATCACATCAGCTTCAGTTGATTGTACGTATAATGGTGAAATGGGCGTAGCCTTAAATTTTGTTACATATTGCTTTTGAAGATTTCTTTGTTTTGAATCTAGAACTGTATTGATGAGACCGTTTACCGGAGGGATTTTGTTTTAAAACCGGTTCCTTAGTAGTTTACCTTCACCGGAGGATCTTGGAAAGCAGCTAAATTGCAGTGTCCTCCTTCCTTGAGAGCGCCCTGTTTGTGTGACGATGAACACAAAGAAAGGTCTCTGTATTGGTCAGGTCTTGAACTCATAAATGTTGAGGAACTTCCAAAGTATCTTTCAATCTCCCAGTTCTGGGCCCCTTTTCCCTCGGTTATCTTCGATTTCTCTTATCTTCATACTTTTTTCTCGAATGTTTTTCAACTAGGTTCTGATAGAAGCTGCTAATATGGAGGTCATAGAAGAATTGGCGCCTTTCTATTCGTTTGAGAGACGTTTTTTTTATAGTTTTTTTTTCCTTATGGCTTGTTTACAAGACAAATGATTGTAAAGTATTGGATATTTCGTTTGCACTGTTTTTTAGTTATAGGTTTCATTTTGTGGGTGGTAAAAATTTTCATTCTTTTGAACGTTTTAATCATCGTTTGATCATAATCGCTGTTGTCTGACTTATAAACAGCCTTTTGTTTTAAACTGTACTTAAAATTACATTGCTTTTGATTAATTCAGGGTTTCTATTCTGATTACAGGGTGTTTTATATTCTAAATGGTTTAAGCTAGTAGTAAAATAATAAAATGCGTTTCTGTAAAAAGCTCATAACAATAACTGATTTCTTTATTGTCATAATTTATGTTTGCATTTGATTCATTGACTTTTTTCATCATCGTATCAGTTCATATTTTGTATGTAATGGGTTGTATGCCATACAAATGTTCCATTCGTTCCCATCTGATCATAATTCAAAAGACGAGCTTTTGAATTATGATCTAACTTGCCTACATGATTCCCACCTCTTCCTTTATAGGAAATTGCGTACGTATTTCATATTGGTGATTGTGTTATTTTATCATGTGTGTACTACAAGAACTTATTTGAGTTGTGAAAGTATTTTTCGTTTACTGGATATTTCACCTTGTTTTACATTTTTGGTGGCGTAGTTTCCATTTTAGAGTATTTGTAAGATGCTGTGTCGTCACCATGTTAGATTATTTTTGTGTAGATTGAAACCAATCAAGTGAATTAGTATTGAGAAGAAGCTACTTGACTGTTTTATTTTAATGATCTGTTAAATCGGTATTTGTACGTTAGATAAAGCAATAAAATTTTTATTTTGTGAAATATTATTTCTGATCTTTGTGATAATAACCCAATAAACTTGATAGGTCTGACCTGGATGATGCGAATGACTCATTTTCTGCTTGTAAAATAGGTATCTTTTGTGAGATTCTTTTAAAATAAAAGGTCAGATTCTACAAATTGTGGAAGAAGCTGCCCTTCAGTTCTTACAATTTAAATTAACAGTTTAAAACACTTATATGCTCGTTTCAAGATATTACAGTCGTGGAATAATCTACCACTTATTCGGGATACATTTAATCTCGGAGTATTTCTTTTCTGGTGTTCTGAAGTCCTCACAATTTAAACGAACAGTTTAAAACTCTGACATGCTTGTTTCAAGACATTAGAGTCGTGGGAAGTTTTTATCACATTGTTTGAAACATATTACTTAAAACTCCTGTTGCAAATTCGTCTTTAAAAGGTTATGGGAAAACCTAATTAGACGAGAATAAAGCGAGAGATTTAAAACAAACAGCAGGAGGGGAAACTCGAAAGTACTTTGTTCTGACTTGTACCCCGACCTCCTCGCTGTCTCTCGCAGACGCTATTTTCTGATCTCTTAATATTTAAATTTTGTCCCTGGGGATTAGGCAGTTAATTAATCCGGCTCCGTTAGGTTTATGTTGAGAGCCATTACTGGCAGCCGTGCGTCTTGGCTTTCGACGAGGTGGAAGCGAGTTGCAATTCTCCCGGCGGAATAACATTCTCTCTCGATGCTTGTGCTCTTCGGTGCACTTTCACTTAGAGGAGGTGAAGGCACCAACTCGAATTCGTGCAGAAAATTTCACGCCATTGCTTTCGTGTTGTAGATATGGATGTTTTTCAGTCGAGCGCGTGATATCGATGTCGAGGAATGGGTTTGGTGAACAGGATATGTAATTTGTGAAATTGAGTCATATTTAAGGTGATCGGCCATCTCATGACTAAAGTTGAAAAACTATGGACTGAAAAGGGCATCTACGATTGAAATCACGACTTGGAATTTTTTCTGTCTAGCTAATTGTAAATGGTGGTAGCATTTTTGCCTTGAAACGTACTTCCTGTACGTATTTCGGACGTGACGTCACTTGCCTTGTTTTTCTAATATGGTTTCAGCACGTTGCCAATTGGAATTTCAAAGAATGAATTCCGAATGTCTAAACGATAGTTGATTGGACAACGGAAGTTTGATTAAAAGCCAAACTTCGCCAAAATGGCAGTAAACTACTTTTGGTGGTTGTCTCGACCAGGAACCTCGTCATTAGAAGAAAATTGACCAGATCTTGATCTCGCCATCCTAAAAAAATCGGCAAGATCTCGATCGACGACATATCTTGTCGAAACCACTTGGAGGGCTAAGGTAACCCCAAAATGTATCATGGGAGAATATTTGAAAGGCACCAATTTTAGCATAATTTCTCCGAATTTAAGACTGAACTAATAGCCAGCCATGAAGCTCTAAATGATTTCCCCCAAACCAGTCCATCTAAATGAAATGTTTATGTCGATTCCCTAGCAGCTATTTATGCTGTTACGGGATGCTTCACGATTCACTCTTACAAAGAATTGACTTAATAAGCTTCCACAAAGAATCCAGTCTTGTTTTTCAATAGATCCCTTCTCACGTTGGCATCACAGGGAACAAAACAATTGACTATTTGGCAAAATTTGGAGCAATGGAGCTACATGGAATCAGAAAAAATGGCATTGCCTTTTCAAGAGGAATACCATCTGTATAGCTAAAATCCAACCTTTATAGGAAAATTGTACCTTCCCATCATTGGTACATGGGCTCCGGATGAGCTTTTAGATCTCAACTGAAAAATTAGTTTTGCACAACCTTCATGTCTTGGTGTAGAATTTATCTAGCACCATGGGATAAGCACCAACAAAATGACGATTTTTGCTAGTGAATATTATTATTCATAATACATTAGATTGTCAGATAAGCAATCAAAATTTTCCAGTTCGAATAAATCTAAATATACATATGTTGTTCAACAGCATTATTGAATAATTTGTATCAATAAATCTGTACCTTGGTAGAAAAAGGGCCAGTGTCCAAATTCTCTGATTTTGACATTGTATACAGCGTATCTGTCGCACACCACCAACTATGTTTCATATTCTGGCAGTAAACTCTCTTCAACCGTCCACAAATCATCACTTCAAGATAATAAAAGTTATAATAAAAGAAGTGCCAATGTCCACCCTGTCAATGCATTATAAAAGAATCAAAGCATTAGAAAGCATTTTTATACATTGTATTAGAAATTAAAAAATAAACAAAAATTACTGTTACTAAAAACTTGCAAAATGAACATTGGCTCTTTTTCTACCAAAGTACAGAAATAAAAGATAGTGTTTGATTTCTCATGTGTGTGGGAATAATCATAGGAGGATTTCATTTTTTTCTTCGAAACAATATCGAAAACAGAAATTCGGACATTTTAATTGATACTTCCATCAATTTAAGAATGATAAATTTTTACGTAATATGCAAACGTGATTGAGTGGGATGGAAAGAAATTTATAATCGTTGATTATCTGAAGTTGAAGATTTAGACGCGTCATTGTTTGATGACACTGACTGAAACAAAGAAAATGAACAATTTTGACCATCCGGTAATCGAAACGTTTCGCAACGTCTCCTAATTTGAATTCCCTCCAGCATGGTTCAAATATTGTGGCCACGTCCGATGAATAATTTCACGTCTGCAGAGGTTGGGTTTTAATTTGCTTTGCCTTCTGACATATCACCCTATCAGCTTAGGGAAGGAATCCTTCCAACTTCTTCCTCCAGGTCTACCTTTCCTTCCCATCCGTCCTGGAGGATTAAGCGAAGCCTCCTCTGTGCTCGTAATCTCCTGCAGGCCATACGGTTAAGCACATCAGGAAAAGGGCAACATCCACAAACCTCCTATCTCTGACTGTAATGGGGGAAGAGCCTCCGCATTTCCTAAGGTTTCCTTTTTTTAAGTTAAGGAGATTATTTCCTCTTAAAAGTGAAACCCGAGGCTGGCAGAATAGGTTTTTGTTTCCGCCACAGAGTAGGGGTCTTCTTTTTCGCTTCATTTCGAGGCTCTTGCATTTTGTATCCTTTTTGTTTTGCTGTTTGCAATCGGTAAGGTTTCTTCCGATGTAGGTTACTGGATGATGAAAAACTAGGAGGAAGGTTGCGGCATGTATGAATTTTTCGTTGTTGTCTTTTTCTTACCTGTCAGTTCGTGGTGGTGTTTCTTGTTTAGTTTAGTTTAAGCTGTCTCGTAGAACAGGGGAAATTTGTGAAATTGTGGCATTCGAATTGATGCAGAGGCGTTTTATTTATCATTTCTTTCGGTTCATTGTTATTTCAGTGTTATGTTTTTGAGAAATTAAATGCCCTGTAAGAAATAAGTGTTTTCTCTTTTTTCTAAAGGCGGCATGATAATTGGCCAGTGATTAGTGATTCTCGGAGCAATCCTATCAGGCAAATTGATCCACATACAAGAAAGAATTTAAATATGTTCATCATCAATTAAGTTTCAAAATCTATTTTCAATGGTTGTGCAACAATATGATTCGCAATACAAAATGGTTTCCACGGGCTTTAGAAAGGCGTGGTTTTTCATTTTCTTTTTTAAAGACCTTTAAAAAGCCTTAATATTCGCTTAAAATCCTTCAGAAATTTTAAAAAACCTTAGTTTTTTACAAAACCACAGCATATTTCATATCGTTTGCATACAAAATCACTGATGAATGACACGTCCCCTTAGACAAGTAATTTGGAAATTTTGTAATTGGAAGTCCCATCCAATATAGATTACACCAGCTAAAACCAATATCAATGACGCTTGACGTGTCTTTACTAGGTCTGAAATTCAAACATAACACCCTGTGAAAGCTTCACCTTCGCATTCACGGGTAATCTATATCGATATGTTAAATGTAGCCCTAAAAATATCTTAAATAGCCTTGAAAAGGCACTAAGTTTTAATTTTACTATGATTGAAAACCACGCAAAATATTTCAAGGATGTATTGCTTGCGACATCGCTATCATCCGACAAAAAACTGAACAATCGAGAAAAGCGTTGGCTCTCATGCATTATATCTGTTCTGCATGCGACTATGCTGGCCACAATTAAAATTATTAACCAGCAAACCTACCACTAACCATCCTTGTGGGTCATTTACACCCGTTCTGTTTATGTAATGTAATCACTCCACACTTGAGTTGATTCAGCTTGACACTGGACTATCGCACTCAAACCAGATTATGACTGGAAGAACGTTTCTCTGAATTTGACTATTCTTCCGAAGGAAATTCTTAGTAGAATACATAACAATCAATAATTCGCAGTGGCATTGTACTGATATTAGGGAATAGCGAACAGATGTTGGAAACGATACTTTAGAAATTTCAAGACATACTCTGTTGCGTTTGGACGTAGACGTTCTGTTGTGTAGTGCAGTAATCAGATGGAAAGACGTATTACTAGACATGTATTTCAGTTTTTCTACTACCTCAGGATATCAGTACAGATTCTAATTACTGTACTATCCATAGTACACAGTGATTCCTGCAAAGGAACTCTGGCGGTATCTACTTATCGCATCGAGAGATAAACTAACAAGTTGGCAACGTTCTTGGGGCTTGTCTAGCGCATGAAAAGTTACTCCAATTAAAGAATGGCGCAAACATCTGTTAGAAATAGGCGGCGCAAACACTAAATAGAAGAAAATTTAACTTTTGACATCGATTTTCTTCGTGTGTATTTGCAGGATCGACCATAAAAACTCAAACAAATTTAAGCAAACTTTATTGTTTTATATGAGTTGTATTGTTTGTCCAGCATTACCATTTATTCTGAGCTCTTACCATTGTCCTGTTAGAATAGTGGAATACATGTTCTTTCTTCTGAGGCCTTAAATAACGCAGACACAAATTTGACCCATATCCATTTTTTTCACAAGTGCAAATTGTTTTCATTGTTTCTTCAGCAAATTTATCACGGATTCTTACTACGGACTTCCTGAGATAAACTCCTTTGTTGTTAATAAATATAATCAGCAAATTTGACTCCAAGCCCGACTTACTTTTTCAACTTAGACCAGAACTATTGTTGTTTCACATTAATTCTAAAATATATTCTTGAAACTATGGGACCCAATACATAAGTTCCTCTTGCTCTTATTCTTATTCAAGATATTTGTGAAAGATTTTAGTTACACAGAATGTCCCTTTGACGATTTAAATTGTGTGCACACACAACATTTACAGTTCCAATGTCATTCTTCCTTTCGAAATTTTAGCGAGCCTTTTTCAAATTTGTCGTTGGAAACTATACAACGCAAAACGCTTTTTGTTTCTGTGTATTCGGATAGTTTTTTTTTTTAGATGCCATCGGCAATAATGATCGCTCAGGAAACCTAGTTCTGCTTGTCATCACGTAAATTCTTCCGCATTTTCGACTATTATCGACCGATTCCCTTCCCTCTTCCTTCAAATCAAGGAAAATCGTGGCTGGATTACGGACGACCGAGCAATAGATGACGTCTACCATCTGTAAGGAAATTGACCGAGAACTTTTTTATTTTATTAATGTTATTCGAATTTTCGTGTGTATGAAAAAAGAGATGGGAAAAGAGAGACAGATTTGGAGTTGGGAAGGAACGTTCTAACCGAATCACTTATTTTTCGTTTTCAATGAATGCGATACGGATTTTGAAAGTATTGAAACAAAGTTGTTTGCTGCAGTAGGGAATTTTATTACTTTTCTGCAGTTCATTATGGAATTAGGCTTCGTTCTCTTAATTTATAATTTTGATTTACTTTATCTTTCTGTGAAATTTTCTTTGTGATAATACCAGAAGGCTCATTTCAATTGTAGCTCTAGTTCTTCCACCGAGTACTTCAGTCATTTTTTTTCTTGTCCGGTCGAAATAAGATCAGTTCTGTGATGCCCTTCCTGCGAAAAATGTCCAAAAGGTATCTCGGATCATCATGAATATCCTTCCGTGACACCAGGGTAAATCTCTTTTCCTGCCACACATTTCCACACTTCTGCCACAGAAAGGCTTAGATCAGTTTGTGGCTTAAGGCGAAGGCTTCACATAAGAATCTATTTGCACGAATACCAAAATTTTGTTTTGAACCAGGAAAGCATATTTACAGTAGTGTCATGAACATGTGTTATGAGTTGAATTACAAGGATCCAATGTTCTGTTTACGTAGGAATCAGGATTGCAGTACTCTTGAGCATTGGATGTGTCCTAATCTTGAGAACGAGATACATGCAAACAGTCCGAACATAGCTTAACACCATGATTTGGCTCATGGTAATGCGTTGTTATAGACTGGTTTTTCAACGGGGAGGCCGTACCGACACTCATGTGTTTTCAGACATGGAACTGTAATTGAACAATGGTATCGTCAAGTCCTTGATACTGTGTCGAACGTTACAGTCCGGATTTTCTTTTAATGGACCACAACGCTCTTCCACAGAAAGCAACCACTCAGTGGCACATTTTCTTTAGGTTTGTTCGGGTTTCACGACCCCGAAGTACTCTAGTGATCTTTCCCGTTTCCCATCTCCTTTCTTGTCGTGTTTAGGACCGACCGTGCATCATAAAATATAAATCCACTGAGAGCAAAAATAAAACAGAACAATCTTCCGGAGTTATAACATTCATTTGACAGATTAGCCAGCGTAAATCTATGCCAATTTTTATACAGTTGTATTCAGTCTGTTTTATGGACCCGTCCACACACCGTATTTTATGGAGGCATACCTTCAGACTGAATCTATTGAACGGATAATGTGGTCAGATTATTTCCTTTATCTTAATCCCACCAAACCTCTTTTAGATATCCCCAAGTGAGCTGTTTCTGTCCGCTTACTCTATCCACTAGCTTCCGGAAGCTGCTTTTATACCGGAATAGTAATTATTGTCCTCTGCCCCCTTTTATTTCTTGATAGAGGTGGTGCCAAGCATGTATCACTATCCAAAGACTATACTCCATATTATCTATTGTGACGACAGAAAGCGTTAGTGTTCGACTCCGACTGTAAGGCGGTATATTCAGAGACCGCATTACCATCCATCTAGAGACCGCATTGGGGCCCATAACGTTAACTTTCAAAGCCTAATTTGTTGTACAACTATATAGATACTAGCGAACTGTTCAAGAAAAGACACTTCCTTTTTAACTTGTTATAAATAGTAAAATAATGTTCTACCTACCAATTGTATTGTAAAAAGGAATGATTAATTATTAGTTGATAAGTTACAATTCACTAAAAATTTGGTGAAAATACCCGACGGTCTTTGACTAGATCGAGTTTCAAACTTGCAAACCCTGGTTGCTAATCCGTGACTACCAACTGGGATACCGCGGCCTTATAAATTTTACGATATTTATAAAAAGGTGTTTAAGATGTGTCAATATTTTATTGAGAACACATAATTAATCAGAACCTCATGTTTTTGAATCTGTAAAACATTTAATTGTAGCATAATAATTTAGATCATATTTTATTTACTGTAGTTTTCAATGTCATTTATACAGAGTGAAATATGGTACCATGTTATGTAACGTGAAAGATGAAGATATTTTATTCCGTGCTAATAAAAGAATGTTCTGTTTCAGGAAAATGTGAAATTCAGCAGGATGGTTGCCAATATCAGGAGGCTAAATTTGAACACCGAATTGAGAAGAGAATTAAATATTTTTCTAACTGAAAATCAGCATAATGAAAGGTACTTAATCCTACTTTTTAATGTATTTATTTTTCTCTTGAAATGAAATTAGAGTTACAATTTTTCTTTGTAATTGTAAGATAAAGTCACGCGTCCTCATTCCTCTATTTCGTTACATAATTAGGAATTAATGTTTATTTATAACTTTTCATCAATCAATTGGAACAAGATGTTGCGAGAATAGTTTTATTTCTGTAATCCGTGTCGCAAAATCAATGGTGCATTCCTCCCTGTATTACACTCTTCTGTATCAGTAAAACTTTCATCTTGTGTGTGTCTATTACTTGATATTGTATGTCTCATGTCTGGCGCAGCATGGCTAAATGTGGCCCTTGCGCCATAAAACCCCCCAAACCAACCAACCTAAAATCAATATCTCGGTAAATATTTCTCTATTGAACTAAGGATGCAGTTCAAATGTTTTGATCGACGTTAAAAACTCAGTTTTTGTTCAATCTGTTATAAAGTTGTTAACATACAGAAAGATAATAGGGTTTTCTTTCATTCTTGATTCTTTGCAGTCCTCTTATAAACCCTATTAATTAATAATTCCAAATTAGGAACCCTAACCGGAATCGTTCAAGTTTACGTTTCTCAGTTTCTTTTTTGTGTTGAAATATAAATTTAAATCCTATTTTTCTACAGAATTTTTCATCTTTTTCTATAGAAATTGAAACTGTTTTATAAAGAAATTATGAAGAACTCAATTGCAATTTTTTCGAGAAAGAATAAATATAATTGATTGACTTCACCGATCGATTTTCATCAAGTTATGTTATATCGCCACCTGAATGCAAGAACCTGGAACTCGAAAATTGGTGTGTTTTAAATTATACTTAAATTAGCAACGCTTAGATTATACAGGATTTCATGCAATCACTAGGTAATTTTAAGCTCTATGTATTGACTTGAAAAATGTAGGTTTATATGAAACTGAGATTGACGGCGAATTTCTCCTTTGTTAAAAATTAATTCAAATTAAAAAAATTGAGTTATCTAGCTCTTGCATTCAGGTGACGATATATGGTTGATTGTCACTCATTAGTCATAAACATGCTAATGGAAAAGGTTACTCTTATTTTTATGATAATCGAAGTCAAGCCGTATCGGTGAACTTGGAAAATCGGTATATTAAAAGATAATATAATAAGCGTATAGAATTGTTGGATTACCTACAGAAATAGATATTGTCAGTCCGTGTTAATTTGAGCTTTTTCTGCTACTGTTTCCTATTTAAAAGTGGGGGCCTCGGTAGCCCGATTGGAAGAGTAACGGATTAGCAACCGAAGGGTTGCGAGTTCGAATCCCACCAAAGAACGTCTTATACAAAGGGGGCTGTTGCACATTAAATCTGCCGTGACCTCAAATGTACTCACGTTGGCGTGGTGTGGAAGTTTGTAGAGTGAGAACAGCACTTGAGCTGGCACCCCAAACTTCCATACCACGCCAACGTGAGGACATTTGAGACCACGACAGATTTAACATGCACCAGCCCCCTTTGTACACGACGTTCTATGGTTTGATTCGAACTCGCAACTCTCCGGTTGCTAATCCTTTACTCTTCCAACCGTGGAGCCACGACGGATATAGGCCGTTATATTATAGAATTAATTCCAAAGCGATATTAGACAATGCAATAGAGAATAGTCCAAAGCCTGCGCATGTCAAACTGGACGCAAAGTGTAATCGATATAGTTTTAAGTTCTAAAAATAAATATCGATGCATTATTAGATGTCCCATGTCGCTTTTGGTCTTTTAAAAGACTGAAAGACGGGTCTGACCGTCTACTCGTTTCATCTACGCCAGGAATAATGGAGAACTGAACTCCTATAAATGACGTAGCTCTCGGCTGTCACGGCAAATTGGTCAACTGGATAGCAAGTCAATATTTTGAGCTCCGTGAAGAAGGCACCGTGCTAATGACTGGTTCGAGGTTTCGGCTTAAGATCATATGTCAGGTAAACGAGTCATGGTATCCATCCTTAATAAAGTAATACTCCTAAACAGATTCGAAAGTTGGCACCTCGTCAACTTCCCTGCTAAAAGTTGAAGCGTGAATGAAGATGGAAGAGAGAGGAGATAAAGAAGATGGAAGTGCTAGTCGAGGAAATAAGCGGATTTCTCAAAGGTTGAGGATCGTCCTCTTTCTTTTCTTTTGATATTTTTCTAGACTGTTATCAAGAGGTTCTACAGAGGAATGCAGAGGCTGTAAGCGAAGTAGTTGTATCTTTTCCTTGCTTAGTAAACATTAGCTGCTGGGAAATTTGAATAAAAATATCTTCAGAGCGCTTATTGTACTTGTTTGAAGTAAAATGGATGTTAAATAACGGGAAGTGGAACCGAATCGATAGAACTTGTAAAATTCAACATTGAAATTGAGCAAGACTTGTACACAAAGCTCTGAGGAGGTAATGGATTAATTACCTATTTTGTATCAGAAATTGACAGTAAAGTAACAAACCAAACTCAAGAGTCTTTCAGTATATTATAACGAATTTCCCTTAAAATGGTTGTTTGGGTTTTATGGCACAAAGGTTTGGTCAACCTGCGCCAAACACAAGACAGCACGTAAAGTAATCGACGTACACTCAAGAGCAGTTTTACATATAAGAGAAATACACCTATTTTAAGTTACAGTAACCGAACATGCGCCACCTACAACTCGCAGGTTGCTAGCAGAGTGAGCAAACCCACTGAGCCACCCTCTTAATTTAATATTTAGGGAAGTGCTGAGGAAATGTAAAATTTTTTATCCTCTCAACTGATTAACTGAATGAAATTTTTTTATAAAAACCAGATACGCATAGAAGCATGCAATATTTTAATTTTTTAATACCTTTTCATGCTTTGAATTGGTAAACTTAGGACAGAAGGAACTTATGAAAAGAACACACACCCTTACTGTTTAAGAAGAAATGAAGGTCGTGTAAAGAATTTTCAGTCTTTCTTGAAAGTTCTTACAGTCTGGAAAATCCATGAAAGAGAGATGAAGGAATGTGTATTAATGGTAATATGTTTTAAAATTTTCAATTTGAAGAAAGGATTTCTAAATCTCTGGAAATATTGGTAGAAATTAGAGGTTTAGATGCGCTCAGAGAAAATCTAAATATCTTCCCTTCAGCTACGTATGTCGGATACAGTTTAGATCGGGTGATGTAATTGGAGCTTCGAAAGTACATCATTAAATGAATCATTACTTCCCAACAAAGCTGGTTTTCGTGAAACATGAGCTGGATACGCAATGGAACTAAACAAGTTATTAGCTTTGTTTCAAGAGAAATTAATTATCTTGAAACAGAGATTATACTTGTGTGATTAAGCCGTGTATCCGGTCTTGTGAAAGACGTTCCATTGCAGATTTCATTTGCACGACAACGTTTAAATAATAGGCGTTTACATAAGCATTTAAAGAATGAATTCTAGTCGTTTTATTCAGTGAAATTTCAGATACTGCCTTCACTCAGATTTTTTAGATCGTGACGCAATGATATGCTAGTCCAGATTGGTAGCATATTGACAATGGAAAACAAACTTCATATATCTTTATTTGCCCTGTATAATAATTACAAATTATTGTAATTATGGGTTTTGTAAATTTTCTTTATGAATATAAGGGACTGCAATTCCTCAGTGGGTGTCTCCACTGCTCTAGCAACCTGCGAGTTGTAAGCGGTGCAAGTTTGATTCTTGTTACTTATCAGTAAAACTTTTCTTGTGTGTGAGTTCTTGACGTTGTCTGTCTTGTGATTGGCGCAATTTGGCCAAATATTGTAATTGCGCAATAAAAAATACAAACTCAACTCAATTTTATGAACATACGTTTTTGTGGGTCGTAACCATTGGCTCATTTCACTATTTTTTAGCGTTTGTAACTGTGTATTAATTCTCTTCTCAGGGGTTGTTACTCTTATTTAATAGAAGTAGAACATTTACAAGTTTTATGAGGTCTAATTAATCCTGATTAAAATGACAGTAGAGCGTCAAACCTAACCAAATTTATATTTGCATTAGACTCTTTTTTAAACTCTCCAGGTATTTACTAGGTGTCTTGATCTACATTGTGCCCACATGTACTTGAAACTTCAGAAAATATCGTTTTGATCTATAAACAGTTTTAAATGGTAATGGTAATTAACGTCGTACTAGAGCAACACAACGGACTATTGACGACGATCTGGGATCAACCCCGAAGGCAAAGGTCCGAGGACAACGCCACGTAATCTTGAACCATGGTAAGATGACGAACTTAGTTAAAGCGATTGTAAAAGTAAATGAAATTTGGTTTAGTTTATGAAGCCCATTCGATTTATGTTTTTGTTGCAAGGTGCCCTATGGAACTTTTGCTATACAATATGGAATAAATACCATCGCTGTTTCTGTATTGTTTTGATTAGGGAAAGAACTGTATTTGACATCCACCTAATTTATTCCAAATTCCCAGACCATGATTGACATTGACGGCTTTCATTATTTCCGTCTGGATAAATTCCTATTGGTCAAAAGAAATATTTTTCTGGTTGGTTAACTGGAAATTTCATTTAAGGGATGAGCTTCTTATATATAAAGCATTTAGATATTTGTTTTTGTTAAGTAGTAGTTGAATTTACGTCGCACTGGAGCAACAGGCTATTGGCGACGGTCCGGGATCAATCCCGAAGGAAAAGATCCTAGAACGAAACCTCGTAATTTTAAACCGCGGTCAGATGACGTGGTCAACACCTTAGCTCGCACCCCACTCTCCAAACTTCCACACTACGCTAACGTGAGGATATTTGAGGCCAACACAGCTTTAAGGTGCATCAGTCCACCTGTACACAACGGTCTTCGGTTAGATCGAGTTTCGAACTCTCAACTCTCCGTTTGCTAATCCGTGACTCTAAAAACTGGGCTACACCATCTCATGTTTTCGTTGAAACCAGTACTTATTAACAAAAGTATCGACTCATCGATAGCTATGACCATATTGTAAAGAATTAACTTTTGTCTGGAAATGTTTACGATAGCTTTGATTCTGAAGTGTCTGAAAATTAACGAGTTCAATTTATTCGGTTTTTGTTCTCTACTTTATTTTCTTCCTATTTACCTTTTCATTGCAACGTATTCCTTGGAAATGTTGCCTTGTACCTAACAAATTGGAATAACATTGCTACTTCGATCTTCGACCTTATAATGAAATTGACGGACCATGTGATCTAAGCTTCATGCTATTTCTTCTGGTCGTTCAATTCTTTGTCACGTGGTTGCAGGAAAAAGAATCAATCAAAAAAAATTATTGGTCAAGTTATTGATTTATTAAAGTGATTATTCAGCTTGATTAAAAACACTAGTCTGTGCTTCGATAGCCAATCGGCCCAAGCCCACATGATCTTCTGAGATCTTATGAAGCGACTCCTCCCTCATGCTCTGTCTATTCCATATGTTTTTGAGTAGGGTAAATACTATGTTGGACATCTAACTAATCTAAGCAAACCATCCATCAGTTAAAAAATCTTAGGTGTTTTATAGACATTGTCACCGACATCATTTAGATCTGGAAATATGCCCATTGATAAAGTACTATTTCTTTTATGGATGGTTAATTTTGAATATCAGTGAAAATTTCATCTATAGGGCGCGTATGCTGCAAGTAATCAGTTATATATTTATTCTGCTAAAACCCGTGCTCATTTGACCAGACAATCTGTTCAGCAGTAAGTGTAATTCTGATTTGATGTAAGGAATGAACTGCTTAGAAATTTTCACCAGACCTTTGAACGATCTGTGAAATTGATTCCTATGTAGTCAGGTTAAGGACATTTAAAATGAGAAATGGGAAGTTTAGTAACCTTCGTCTCGTTTAAATCCTTTTTCTGCTGTTTTAAAATTGTTTTATTTATGACTATTGTTTATTTAGTTTCAATATCCTCTGACCTATTTAGCAACCAAATGGCTACCTCAACCAAGTTCTTTATATTAATATGAATCTTCAAACAATAACTTTTTCCTGGCTTTAAATAGAGGTGTTGAAAGAATCATGTGATTGTGAAACGTTACCTTCTATATTTAATGGTAAAATAAATTGAACTCTTTCTCTTTTTTTTAACGAGGCATGAACATGATTTTCAGGAATTTTATTGAAAGAACATATTAACTACAGATTCTCGAATTTATTTCTACCGTTTTGAAATTATTCTTTTAAATCTTGAACACGGAGATCAGTTCGAATTAATTTGGAGTCAATTAATTTAGGGTATGCAGGATTTTATGTATAAAAGCACTGGATGTAAATTTAAAAAGTTTCAGAAAAATACCCATCCAATTGACCATAGTTTAATAAAATTCTGCTAAACGCGAAAGTTTAATAAGGAACTCGACTTCAGAGTTGTAGAAATTCATTGTGACAAATGAGTAACAAGTTTGTGTAATTAGATGAAAATTTTACCATTCAGTTAGGATTTTGTGTTTGGTAGTTTTCTCATTATCAAAGAATTTTTTAAAATGTCCAATCACTAATCACTTTGGTCTTCGGCACTACAAGGGACGAACTGACGGCTATTTTGAGGGAACACCCAGTGAGTAAACCGCCGTTGCTCCTAACAGGGACAAAGACCGTCGTCTACAAATGTGGCTGCTGCACGTTAAATCTGTCGTGGCCTCAAATGTCCTCACTTTAGCGTGGTGTGGAAGTTTGGAGAGTGGGGTGCCAGCTCAAGTGTGACCTCGTCATCTGACCGTGGTTCAAAATTACGTGTTGTCCTCGGACCTTCACCCCTCGAGATTGATCCCGGATCGTCGCCAATAACCCGTTGCGTTGCTCCAGTGCGATGTTAATTAAATACCTACCGAACGGGGACAATCACCAACTTCCATGCGCTTATAAACCGGGATTCGAACCAGGATGTACTGGTTGGTAGATAAACGCTATGACCAGATAGACGGTACTTATGAGGGAATTTTAGTTTGACAAATTTAAGCTTTACTTGAATCTTGCTACACTTACATGTGCACATTTGTTGTATTATGATGAACGGGTTGGTCCTTTTCTTGGAGAACTACGAGTTTATCGAAGTTTTGCTCTATTTGAGCGGAACTTGAGGATTTACGCAGGATTTTCGACAATTAAAGTGAAAGGGGATCTTCTACCTTGCCCTACTGAAGGGAGAAGAGGAGAGGCATCTTGTAGAGGAGGTCGGCACTGAATTATATAGAGAGAGGGTGACTTATATACCTCAACAACAGCTATCCAGCGTTCATGCTGATACCCATCTTCTGGCCACACAACAATAAATTTCGGGTGAGACATCCGAGGAGTTCCAGCCTTTCCTCATCCTACGGAAACTCCAACCTCTTACCTAAGATCAGGTCCCTCACATAAACCCCTAGCAGGGGCCACCACTCCGCTGTTAAAACTATCTTACAAAAGATTCTATACAAAAGAATAAATAGTAAAATGATATAGTGAATGATAGTACTAAAAAAGACCAACACTAAAGGAATTTTAAGTACATTTTCATAAATTAATTGCGACTCGTTTTAATTTTTGTTCAATTTATAAATCACCCTTATCGAATCTGAACTTATGTGAAATACTAGAATTCCGTAGAACACCGTTTGAGGAGTAATTGCATTATACCACAAGAGGAATCCAAATTGAATCCCTTTTGCGGGAAAGAAAATGAAATACCACGGATTTCAATTCCGTGTTCCTTGCACCTTTTTTGCTTCCTTTTCGGGAACAATAGGGCCGTTTTAGATGGTAACTCGATCTCCTGCCGCGAGAACACGTGATCCATCGGATACGAACACCGATCTTAATTCAGTAATCAGCAACATTCCTTCTGCTGCAACAAGAGGTAAAGAAAGGAGCTCTTGGGTTAATGCTAATCGGCGGGGGCTCATCATTGTCTCGTGTTTCGTTCCATCTCCCTTTTCCACCATCCTTGTCCCGAGTCGCGTATTGGGTGACTTGAGGAGGAGAAAGAAGCAGCAATAGGATCTTCTGCTTCCGGTACAGATCGGATGCGGCCGTCGCCCGGGGCAGTTCCGGCCCCTTTTCTCTCGACCGATAAGATACAGGTGATTGCTCTTGCGTTCGGACAAGTGGTCCAGAGTCCGTCGTGCCTCGACCTTTTGGAATTGTCTATCACTTTGCCTTTTCTATCACTATCAGCTTAGATCAGACAAACATTTTCAACCCCTAGGGGCCCGAATGCATTGGGCTCCACAAAATAATTTTACGGCAGTTTGGGTTTTTTTAGCGTAAGGGCCATATTTGTCCAAGTTGCGTCAAACAGTGTCAAGTTATGGACATACATATACACAAGGAAAGTTTCACTGACCCAGAAGAGAGAATTACACTCAGGTATCAAACCTGCACAGCCTACAACTTGCAGGTTGCTAGCGCAGTGGGAAACCCATTGATCCACTGCGACACCAATTTTATGGCAGGAGGGTAAATATATAAATATTAAAATTACCAAGGACCATATGTTGAACAAACTCCCAACACTAGAGAAACCGAATCCTAGTGGCCTACCAATATTTTTTTGGTTGGGGTCGAGTACCCTCCCAACGTGAAGAATATTCCAATTTATAAAATAATATGGGTAAATAAATATGCAGGGTCATTCTCCCTCACTGATTAGGTCATACAGTCGTTATATCATGAGACGGGGCGCCAACTCCTAGTCACCTTACCCCCTCATCCTCCTATATTTCCATAGTGGACCCGCCCTTAAAATAAGAGGAATATTATACGGCTATGCAGATAATATCGGTAGCCAAATATGTACATCATTTCACTGATAATCTCTGGCATAGTTGTAGAATGTTTTGTGTTTATAATAGTTAAGTCGTTATAGAATATATTATATAATAGTTAAGTTATGTAATAGTTTATAATAATTAAGCGTTCTAGAATACTTATATTATATAATACTTAATATTATAGTTAGTCGTTATATAACTGTTAAGTGTAAATAGTTAACCAGTTCTTAAAAAGCAATTTAACCTTTGGAATGTAAGGAAAGTACGTTTCCATTTCTCACCGGAATTCGTTGGGGGTTGAGGATATTATTGACGTTGATTGAAGTTATATCTCAAATAACAATGATAACTATACGCAGAAGAGATGAAACGAAGAATGGTGCAAAATAAAAATGAAAATGCGAAATTTTATAGTTTAATCGGAAACTAGTTTTTAAAAAGTAGTTTAGAGCCTTTGGAATATAAGCAAGCGCGTTTCCATTTCTCACAGGAATTCTTTGGAGGTGAGTGTCTTCAGTATGCATGGGCGTGGATTGGAGTTGTATCTCAAATAACAATAACTGTACCCAGAAGAGATGACAACGAAGGGTGGCGCAAAAAAATGAAAACATTAAATTATAATAGTTCAATCAGAAACTAGTTCTTAAAACGTAGTTTAACCTTTGTAATACAAGGAACGTGCTTTTCCATTTCTCACCAGAATTCTTTGGGGGTTGGGGATATTATTGGCGTGGATTGAAGTTATATATCTCAAATAACAATGATAACTATACCCAGAAGAGATGACAAAGGAGAGAGAGAGCAAAAGAAAAATAAAACTGAGCGCGCACAAAAAACAACTAAAAAGGAAAAGCGGGGAAAAAAATCTTAAACTACTTCATATTCTATTCGGAATAAAAACGGAGTGGTGGGGGACTGGCATTTTAAGCGGGAGATAGGAAAGCAGGCATTTATTGATTGAGCTGGAGACAGAGTGAGAGAGAGGTACAAAAGCTTCAAGGAGCCTTTGTGAGGGGGCGGGGGTGCTCGGCTGACGTAGAGTTCGGAAATCGATTCTGCTGAGTCACCTGTGTGTAAAGAGAGACGAGCGGACAGATTCTGAAGGCCCCCAATCGCTTTTTAAGCACGTACCATCCGCAAACACATTCGAACCTGGTTCCCCCTTCTTTTTCTGTTTTTTTTTTTAATATTTTTATTTTTATATTTCAATTTTTTTTAAACTTGCGATCGGGCTCGAAGCTGTTGTTTTGTATTAATGATGCCGGGCGGCGGTTACTGCGCTTAAAGGTGATGGATTGTTAAGAGCGGCTTCTTGTAATTTTTTGTTTGTTTTTGACTTTCCCCACTTGCTTGTCTCGATATCAGAGGAATGTAATAGTCTACTGTCGTGACGAAATTGGGAGGAGACGGACATTTAAATTCGTTACTACCGAAAATCACTATCGCAACTTCTTTATTTTAAAATATGAGTGTAAAAAAACAAAAATATTAAAATAAAATAATTATTTATGAAAATTAAAATTATTTGTTATAAAACGAACGTGTGAGGTACACAATACCTAATGAAAAAACTTGTATTATATTCACATAGTATGCATATTTACATACTTTTGTAATTGATCCTTCTAGTGCTTTTGGCCTAGTGGGTTTGCCCACTGCGCTAGCAACCTGAGAGTCGTAGGCGGCGCAGATTCGATTCCTGTCAGGATCGATTCCTCCGGGGGTATTTCTCTTATGCGTCAGTAAAACTTTCCTTGTGTATGTATGTCCGTTTTTTGTTTGCCGCAGCGTGGCCTTTGTGCCATAAAACCCTACCAATCAACCTTCTCGTGTTTTATTGGTAAACAGTTTCACATTATATCCGGTATGTGTATGAAACAGTTCCAACAGACCTTAAAAAGCCTTGAGAAGGCCTGATTTTACATTTTAATTTTAAAGGGCCCTGAAAAAGCCTTAATATCTACCGAGTCCTAAACAAATTTTTTAAAAAAAAGCCTCAATTTTTATGAGAATACTGCATATTTTTTTTCATATGCATCCAATAACCAGGTTAATGATACTCATCCTAGGTATTCATCAAAAACAGTGGCATAATATTTACAGCTTAGCTAAAACGACATTTTTAAAACTGGGTTCGTGAGACCCAAACATAACACTCGTGAAATCTTTTTCATACGTGGAATGTAGCCTTAAAAAAATGAACGATAGCCTTGAAAAAGGCCCAAGTTTTCGTTTGCTTGTAAAGTGGGAACCCTGTGTTATAAAATATACAAATGTACGCTACAAAGATAAAAAAAATCTTACGAAACTTGCACGACGAACTAAACTGTCGTCGGAACGGAAAATTCTTTATTTCTGAGTTCTTTATACCAAATGTAGACTTAATGCTGTACTAATCCATGCTGCCTACAAGCCTTTCATTCGAGTTTAAGAATGCTAATAATAGATGAACAGTTCACGATAGGTATACAGTTGCAATCTTGGTTGGAAACTACACACTCCATTTTATTAAATCTATTTTGAGTCCAAATCCATATAAATTATATAGAGGAAGGAATTAAAAAATCTCTTATTTGGAATAAATAATACTTTAGTATGTTTACGAAATAAAATGTTATCCGTTCTGATTTATCCTGAAATTTTCTGAATATTTTACTATTTTTCACTCGTTATAATTCTCAATAGGGATATAACTATTCGATTGATAATTGCTTATCTATTTTATAGTGACCTATCCCTGAATAGCAATTGTGCTTTTCTTTTAAATTGTGATACTTTATTCAAGGTTGGTAGGTTTTTGTATTGTTAGTTGACTGCTGCTAACAAATAATTGAACAAATAAATAAATTCACGGTAATTTAATCAGTCTTTCTTTGCATCATCCGTCTTGGTCTCAAAACATTATTAAAAGAATAAATTCAGTATATTGAGTGTTGTGAACTAGCAGCAATTTGGCGACATTGGTGGTTTGGTGACTTTCTTAGGTCGCCAAAAGAGGACGTGCCCGACGCATTCGATATTGAACTGATTACTTCCTTGTTCACGCTCATGGTATGGTCCATTACGAACTTCTTTGTTGTATCATCCCTTTTATGGTATGGTCCATAAAGTACTTTCGTTTTAATAATTGTACCAGCTCATGGGAGCTAATTGTACCAGCTCATTGGAGCACCTTTGTTAAGTTTTCTAAATAAATAGAAAAACCAATTTGATCTTGTTGACCAATACATTAAGTGCAAATTACTGTCAAAAAATCGAAACACCCCAAATCCAGTTTTCGATCGGGTTGAAACAGCATGTGTGATGTTCATGAAAAGGTAAAGAACTTATCTCAATATCATATCAAGAAGACTTTTTATATTGTAAAATTACATCAGAAAGATCATAAATGAATAAGTTGCAAACTCTCTGGCTCGATAAATGCCGATATTCCATGGGTAGTGCAATTGACGGTCTAGCGTCTATTAGACATGCTCAATCGGAGACATCTCTGGCCAAGAACGGGTTCCACAGAGGTACTCCTGGGAGAAGCGAGTCTTATGTTACCGTTCGTTATAGTGCTGGTAAATAGCCCCTTGGACACGTGACATGAAAGGCAGAACAGCAGATTGTACGATCTGCAGCTGTGCTGTCAAACTACCTCGCATTACTACTAGTTGTATGTAATGAAACCACATCAGGAGTTACAGCGCTGTGTAGCACTGAGTAAACTGAGGAACGGAACGAACGTGTAAATTATGGAGTACCAAACTTGTTAACAGCTTACCTCCATAACATAATTAATAAAAACAATTCATAATTAGTTAAAGATATCTATAAAAGAGAAAAGTTGAAGTGTCGTTAAGCACTGTAATAAAAGGAAGATAAATAGGATAAAATATAGAATTTAGAGTAATTGGTACAATTAGGAGTCAAAATTGAGAATGGTGGAGCTGGTCGGGTCTCCACCCCGCGAATATAGTGATCATCTGCCCCAAGGTAGGAGTGGAATTTGTCATTAAAACATAACACACTGAAATTCCTTAGCCAGTGTTCCCAGATTTGTCACCCATTGAGTATATACATTGAGTATATTCATAATTGGAGAGCATAGCATAAGGACTCCATGCCACGCGGTATATAAGCATGTATCGTCGCCAGAGGGGATTACAATTTACTAATTTACGAGTTTTGTTGTAATTATACGATACAATTCTCTATGATATTGGGATCGTTTCTTTATCTTTTAATGTAAATCACACATGCCAAGTTTTCTTCCAATCGAACGCTGGGTTCGGAGTGTATCGATTTTTTTTGACGCAGACTGTAGATCAAAATTCTGCAATTGTCAGCCCAGTACATTAGAGCACTAGAAACTCACCAGTTACAGTAGCGTGAAGAAAGATTAACTCAATGCGATGAAAGTTTGGCATATCAAGGATTTAACTAGTATAAACAGAATGAATAAAAGCGGGAAGCACAAACACTATTCTTAACATCCCAAGATACGAATTGCGAAGTCGTAAAAGTTCTCCAAATCACATGGATACCATTAGTAGGAGGCTCAACAGAGACACCTTCCGAAGTTGAATAGTTTCAATTACCCAAATTACTATTCACGATCATTGGATTGAAAGGAAGGATCGATACTAAAACAGGATCTAGACTAAGAAGGTTCCATCTTGTTGAGACTAGTTCTAAATAAGGGAACGAGTTTAAGGAAGAACGAACAGTTTTCTTAGTCTAGAAAGGTATCAAGACCGTCAAATATTTACAATGATCCAAACATAGTAGGAATCTAGCTTCTGAATTCGTAGCTATAATATACCTAGGGTTACCATATTTTTCTTTCATAACATTTTTAAGTAAGCGTACTATATTTTTTGTTCAAACTGGGGGCACTTTTATATGTAGTGTGATCAATGGGAGCTTTGGCCCTGGTTTATTTTGCTCTGGTCATGGATGTTTGTAGTTGTACGTAATCCATTTTAAGTCGTAGATCCAGATCTAATTTGCCATCTTATCGCAAAAGATGACTATAGAGTGATAAATCAAATTACTCTGATGATTGAAGTTCTCAGTTTTCCATTTGTTATTATTTGAAGACCAAAATGCTTCATTCTTTTTTTATGTAGATATTTCAGTTTCGGTACAAGTAATACTGTAGCTCATTCAAACTAACTTTACCATCTGCCCTATTTCTAGGGCCTTCTGTAGCAATTCGGATGGGCGGAGAATTTCTGAAAACAAAAATATATTTGGCAGTACTTTCAAATAATGCCTTCGTGTTACATTCAAAGAGCAATCGAAACAGACGGATATTCTCACACTGTGCGTTGTTCAATGACCGATATATCTAACAGAATGACCCAGACAAAATGAGCAACCGTCTGGGACCTCGCTTTTCAAATCGGGAAGAATGGCATCCCTATATTTACCCAATATGCAAGATACTGTTCTACTGACAGTCACAACTATTAACGCTATAAGCACGCGTCCCACTAATATAAAGGTGACAAATTATGGAGGATTTTGTTACTTATAAATTTATTGCCATAATTAAACTCCAAGTCCATTAGCCCGTGAGACTTGAGGCCCTCAAAAACCAGCTCAGGATGGTGAATAAGCTGACCTGAGGGACTACAGATGATGAGGTAGGAGATGATGAGGCCTGTGCTGAATTGCATTTAGAGCACATAGGAATGCTTGTAACCCAATTATATCTTCATTGACTTCAAATGTCCACTGTAAAGAGCAGTCTGATATTTCATGCTACCCGTTTTTATCCAGGGAGGCACAGGCTGGCGTATCAGTCATGAATTCGAAGAGTTCTCCAAAATTCTTTTCGTATTCATTTCATTTTTGGAAGCAATTGATTGATAGCTAAGTTTATCGAAATGTGCCAAACTTCTCTCCTTAAACAAACGGTCGACAGTTTTCGTTCGCTTGCAGATCGAAAATTAAACGAATCCGTTGTAGATGTATGGATGGCTTCGTAATCAATCAAATAAAAGGGATAAATTACATCAACAGACGTATAACTTCTTTCGATTAAAGAGAGTTATTATGGGTGTAACATTATAAAAAATATCAGCCTTTGTATGCTTTAATAACCAATTAAATTGCTCTCTAATAAATGTGTTTGGGGTGTATCGCTCTAAGTTCATTCTTTTTCTACTCAAAGGCTAATTTAATTAGACCGAAGCCCTACAACGAACGAGAAAATGTTAATCGCATAGAACTAGGTTCTTTTTGCAATAATTCAAGTACGATTAGTGAAAGAAAAAGAAGTGTAGGCAAAGAATTCTAAAATTCTTGGAACAACTTCCGAAGTTCTAAAGAGCATCGTCATCCTATTTGCTCTTTCACGTCTGGATTCTGCCACTTTAGTTGCTCTTATCTAACAAAGTCGAACAGTATTTGAGTTGTTATAGAATTAGCCTAGAATCTAAAAAGGAATTTTAAGATAGTTTGTCAACGTAGGGCTATATATACCTTATCTGTCAATTATAATTGCGTCTAAAAACTCAGTGATTTTTGACTTATGTACTGAATATAAGTACCTTCTCTAAGAAATTTCTACTTAAAGAAATTGAAGGGCTTCGGAAGCAACGTAAAGATTAGCTACTTTTCGAAATTTTCAGGCGAGCAAAATTCTAAAGTTAAAAAAATTTCAAAATTTTAATGCTTTATCCACAATTTAAGAGATCAGGATACCTTAAACTTGAAAATATTACACACTCATTCAAACATTCAGACAATCTTTTGATCCTCTTGAATATTTTGTTTTAAATTTTTTTCATTACAAAATTTTCATTCTGACTTATCACTACATTGCCGGAGCCCTTCAATTGCTATTGAATAAAAATATTTGCTGTACCATTTGTTTTTAATCCTCTGAGTGTCACGAAATTTGCGAGTACTGTAGCATCCCTTAATCCCACTGTCCCTTAATCCCACTCACATACATAATGATTAAATAAAAACTATTGGTTGGAAGATTTTCAAACAGATTATATAGGCCAAGAACTGGTTAGAAGTCATGCAGGGAAGATTACAGGTTGCAGAACGGACATATGCGTCTTAACCCCTCTCAGCGGTTAATGGATTTTATTTCAAATTACGCTATTTTGAAAAGTTAAAATTCTGTGATTCAATCGGGAAGGGATCAATATTCAAAGGTTTCCTTATAAGATTTTCTAAAGCAAATGAAAAAATCTAGATAACATGAACATTATAAATTTTTTTTATTTTGAAAAACTACAAATATTAAATTAACAAAGGTCACACACTCTTGGGATTTTGTCAACAAGCAAAATATGTGATACGGAATGCAGTCAGACCTCTTTCAGTATTAAAGTTAACTCGATGCGTTTTGCTAAAACACTGAAATTTGCTTTATAAGATTTTAGTGTATAAAATTGTCATACGATTTTGTGAAATTCAATGCTTTGGAATTGCAAACTAAAATTCAAAGTTCGACTTATTTTCTTTCCAGTGACTAGACTTTACAATCTGTCGTGCTTTGTTTTGAAAAATTGAGCTTTACCTCTAAATCCTAGATTATTCTACCACATATGATTATAAAGGGCTTAGAAAAACTCCACTATAAATCCTCTTTCACTGTGTTGGCCTTACGCCTCCCGTTACTTACCCCTCCACCTGTCTCGGTTGTTTATTTTTTAATGCATTATTTTCACGATTCTTTCATCTTCCGAAGATTCCAAAGAAAATAGATGTTTACTGATGGGGAGATGATTCCTTTTTTGTGTGCCGTAAAATGCCGTTCAGACAAAAAAAAACCCCTGCAAAAGCAAAAAATACATGAAAAAGATTACTTGTATGTATATTCGAGGATGTTTTTTTATTCTGTGGTTCATTTTTGAATATTAATGAGGGATGGGATGGTGTTTCCAATTAAATAAAGGTGCCGTAACCTTTTAACCATTATGAAAATGAGAAACAAATGCTTTTAAATATTGGTCGAAAAAAATTTAAAACTAGATTAGATGAATCGATAAAAGATTAGCAACCTAGATTATTTTGTCTCCTTTGGAACGTATTTGTCCAGTTGCCATAGTGACTCCGAGACTCTGACGCTTTTAAGGAATATAATTAATATGAATTAAAAATGTACGTATATAAAGTGTCATATGTGAAGTAAGGCTTTCTGTACTTCTGACAAATGTCAAACGGTCCACCCAATGCGACATCACGCATGTAATATCTCAAGTGAAACGCACCAAGACAAAAAAAAAAACAGCTCTGAGCAAACGAGGGGAAATAATCCTAATTTTCAAAGAATACGAAAATCTTAATTTTATCATTTTAACAATATTTGTTACACTCGGTATTTCTTCAATTTATCTATTTTTCAGAGAAGCTAATTTCATGGTTATTATATATTGCTGTTGCAACTTATTAATCTAATTATAAATAACGAACATTTATTCGTTTCTCAAGAAGTCTTACTTTTATGCAAAGAAAAAATGATTTAGTGGACACACACTTCAGCAGTTTAAAGATCGCCACATTTTGGTCTACAAGAACTAAAAAACTCATCTTAAAAATTTTAATTTAGTGTGTTTCATCTGTAAGCTAACGATATATACAAGTTTCATGTTCCTTTAAATTTCGAACAGCACATGCTGAACGAAAAGAACCTCCGATCACATTCAACGTTCAAATTCTCTTGCTATTTTGGAAGATCACTCGAAAACCAACCTACTTATCAAATCTCAAAAAGCTAATTTTACTATCAACATTACAGAATTAGTACAAATCAACAAAATATCTAATTCACTAATTATCACTACTGCTGCTCGAATGTTGATAACTTAAAAATTTCTGAAAGGTCATACACTTAAAAATTCACAAAAAATTCCTTAAATAAAGAACAACCTTTAAATGTGAAGAAACAAATTCCCTAACAGAGTTCGCATTATTTAAAAAATAATAAATGAAATGAATTGAAATTTAGACAGCTCATGAACTGTTATTTCAACTTTTTAAAAAGTACTATAAACATGAGAAGAAACAGAAAAATATCTGTTGCATCCCTTCACAAAAAATCAGTTTTAAAAGTTATAGATTCTCTTCCCTGTATCGACTAAACAGTGATTTGATCTAAGTTGCCACAGAATTACTACTAATTATTTTTTTGACTATTAATTAAATCGAATTTAATTTTTTTAGTAAACATGAGGTAGATAGTTTTATAACGTTGCACTGGAGCAACACAACTAGCTAATGGCGACGGTTCGGGATCAATCCCGAAGAGAAAGATAAAAGGACAACGCCTCGTAATTTTGAATCTCGGTCAGATGATGAGAACACCTGAGCTGGCACCCCACTCTCCAAACATCCACACCACGCTAACGTGAGGACATTTGAGGCCACGACATATTTCTGACTTCTTTGAGACCACGACGGCCTTTAGCTGGACCGAGTAAACATGAGGAAAAGGCAAAACAATGACCGGAAAAAAAATTCTTAAATATGGGGGAGAAAAATTGAATATATCCCTCCGAAAATCTCTCTCGATCTTTTATTAAAAAATGTTTTAACGAGAAAAGGTATAAAATGCAAACATCATTTAAGTGTGTGTGCTTTTTATTTCTGCCCGGAGTGGCTTATCGCTCTGGTTGGTTTAAATCCCGGTTTACATGGTTGTTTGTAGGACAAACAAGGATGTTGTAGTGTTTTAGAATCCACTTTAAGTTGTAGAATCCACTCTTCTAGCCATCATGCTGCAAAAGGTAACCGTAGAACGACAAACATAACCTATTTATCTTAAGTATAATCAGTCTCAACATAGTAATTAGTAAATATCAATTGCGCACCAAATTTCTGGCCTAAATAGCCAAGATATTTAAATTACTTCATGTGGTCCACTCTCCTACTAGGTGCACGCAAAATGCACTATAAAATCTCCTCTGTGGGACCTCCGAGGCTCAGTTTGCTCACTTCGCTAGCAACCTGCGAATTGTTCGCTGCGCAGGTTCGATTCCTCCTTGGGTGTATTTTTCTCTTCTGTGTCTCGTCATCCGACAGTGGTTCAAAATTACGAGGTGATGTCCTCGGATCTTTCCCTTCGGGATTGATCCCGGATCGTTGCCAATAGCTCGTTGTGTTGCTTCAGTGCGACGCAAATTCAACTACCTACTTACCTCTCTTCTGTGTCAGTAAAGTTTTCTTTGTGTGTGTATGTCCATTTACTTGATGTTTGCCGCAGCCAAACAAATATGGTTTGGCAGTTTGATAAATATGGCCCTTGCGCCATAAAATCAAAAAACCAACTCTGGATGTTTATTACAGCTGAAATCCTATACTTCGAAATCGGGAAATGTTGGTTTACTTACGACCTGCTACTGATATAACTCGGTAAATCTTAAAATATACGATTTCAGAGATAAAACGGTTTTTTCTTTAGTGCTTGTCGCGGTGAACTAGAAAAAATTATCTACTTTTTGATAAAAGAAACAGTTCACATATGGGTTGTGTTTCTGCATCGTTCCCTTGGAAACAAAATTGACGTATACGTGAAAATTTCTGCATGTAAATAGATTTTTTAGTTACACATCTCATCACTTTTCAGAAATGCTATTTTGTCAACATATCTTCTAGAACTGTGTCATATTATAAACTGGCCCGAAAAATTATGTAAAAAGCTCTTGTAATCAATCGCATATATACCACTACTTCAATACAACGCTTCTTACAGTCAACAAATGCTACCTATCGACTACTATGGAATATCCAAAGCTTTTGCGATTGTAGATAACATAGTTTGAAATTGTGGACAGTATAGCGTATTCTACGGGAAACGATATTAAAGCTTCTCTTTCTTAAACATCTGACTTGGTAGCTAAAAACTATTCTTACCCTTTATCTTTACTTTTGATTTAGTTTTTATAATTTTATTCACTTAGTTATCGGTTGGTTGGTTTTTAGATTTTATGGCGCCAGACACAAGATAGACAATGTCAAGTAATGGACATAAACACACAAGGAAAGTTTTACTGATACAGAAGAGAGATATACATCCAGGGAGAAATCGAACCTACGCCGCCTACGAATCACATGTTACTGGCGCAGTGGCCACGACGGCTCAAATTAGGAAACCGTGTCGAGAGTAGCAAATTTTATTTTTGCTTAGTTGCGCTAATTTTTCGGTGTGATTAGTTCTCGTGTCGCTAAAAATGACCATAGAGTAACAACAACAGCCAAAACAACCTGCCACTTATTTATTTATTTAATGAGTTGTCTCCTAATTACGTGATATTTGCATGGTTACGTCGCTTGACCATTACGTTATGCCAAATGTCGGCAGGTATCTTGTTGCTAAATATGCAGCAATTTCCAAGGAATATTTTGAAAATTATGTCCCTACCTAATCCAAGTGCGACACATACAGGTTTTTATTCGGTGTAGTAACAAACCACATTTGTTTTCCCTATAGAGAATTAGTTTAATTAACCCTTCTGGTGGTTCTCTGGAAGAGGTAGCAAATATATCTAGATCTTAATGGACGAGATATCTTGTCTTTAGAAAAACTGACCAGATCTTGATATCGTCAAAAAATTGGCAGTATCCTGATGGCAAAATATCTCGTTATTAGCAAAATTGGTCAAATCTTTATTGATAAGATATCTCATCGAAATCACTAGGAGGGTGAAAAGCGAAAGTCGGCATTACGTGTGGACCAAAACAAATCCAAAATCCGAGGACGTGTCGTCTGATTCAATGTATCCACAGACAGCAATTTGTTTTCTAATTTTCTATCTTTTGTTTATTCAATATCAGAAATAAAAAGACGGGTGCCGATTTTTGTGGATTTCACGACAATGAGATTTCTGCAAATGCATGAGTCGAACCGTAACGAAGTTTACTTTTGCTTAGTTCCAGTCTCGTTTCGGTCTGACCATTACGTTATGTTTGAGAAGTAGGAAATGTTGGCAATATCTTGCAGCAACTGGATCCTCGGCAATTTAAGAAATCATGCGAAGATTTTTTTGAGAAAATTATGTTTACCTTGATCCGAATGCCAAGTTCTCATTCGCTGTCGTAATGAACCACACCCGTATCCCCTTCAATTTGTTAAAAGATAATTTATTTAATTAAAAGCTAAACAGAAAAAAATTCAAGAACCGAATCCGAGGATGCTCCATCGGAGCGATTAACTCTTCACCCAGCGATTTGCAATAGCCGCCCTTTAATATTCTTCGCTGGGAACAATTTTACTTCTAATCGATTTTACATTCTTGTGTGTTCCCCGCCGAACTCAATAATGGCTGGAGGAACAGAGGGAAAAGTCTTAATAATGATTCTAATAATGCCCCAGCAAAACCCGGGGCGCCGCCAGCGGAGGTCAGCCGGCCGAATCTGAATATGAAAGGGCGGCAATAAAGGGGTGGAATGGCAAAACGGGATCGATCCTGGAAATCGAGGTCGTCGGGATTAGGATAATTCCGGGAAGAGTAAATGATGTCCTTCGTGGGTTCTTACCGTGTGGAACGAACGCTTTCCTTTGGAAAGGAACGGGAAGCGAGGATTTGGGGGTTGTTTCCTTTTTTTCTGCGTCTCTCCCGTTTTTGGGATTTTGGGATTGGATTGGGAGAGTGAGAGCGACGCTTGAGCTAGACGCGTTTTGGAACGACGGAGGATCAACCCAGCATCGCTGGAATGCGTTTACAAATGAATAAAATATTGCTTACGAATTGTGTGTAAGCTGTTGATGCGGTGTGGATTTCGAGATTAAAGGTCGTACCTATGCGAATAAGGAGGAGGATGAATTTTATAACGCACGTTTCGGTTTAGGGTTTTGGAAATTCTCTAAGGAGGATAGAGATCGTGGGCTCCTGTCATAAAAAGTAATTCCAACACTGTTTCATCAATTGATATTGACTGCGCTAGACTTGAAACGTGAAAGGATCTTTATTAAGTGTTTATAAACTCGTAAACTACTTTTAGGCGATTTGGTGTCACCGGAATAAAAGCAAATGATCTGTTTAAAGTGAATATTTTCGATTAGTGTGTGAAATGCATAAAAAAGAGCATAGCAACAGATATGTATTCTGGTCGTTTTGGGGTTGGTTGATTGTTTTGGGGTTTTATGGTGCAAGGGTTTCGGTCAAGCGGTGCCAAACACAATACACGTCATATAAAAATGTAAAAGGAAAAAGAGGGACTGGGGAACACAGTAGTGAAATGAAACTTGAGAAAAATGGTTTGGATGTTCCCGGGAGCGCGACTCGTGTTTACTAAAGACAGTAAACCCCATAGGAGAAGGAAAGATCGCTCAGGTACCTCGAGTCCGTGAAGCCTGTACACACCTAAAGGAGATGTATCCCTGAGGTCTGTCGTATTTGGGAGGTTGGAGGAGCATAAAGGTGGGTCATTTCATGCAATATGAGCAAATCGGCTGTGAGTGACATATCACCGATTTTAATGAAAATCAATTTTTAAATGGGTCTCAATAGCAACTGCACAATATTAGATTTCAGAAATGTATATTTTCTTATTTATTGACGTCAAAAGTTCGAGGTCACATAAACGTAGATTTTTTTTCACTAAAAGTAGCCTGTGTTTGCGGCCCTATATTTTAATGTGTTATTGTCACTAATTGAAAAAAATTATATCGTTACATTCTTCAGAAAAAGGTCTCTTAGGAAAATTCGGAAAATAATTGAATAACCGTCACTGCTGAATTAGAGATCGACAAAAATAGAAATTTTATCAATTTGTTACAAATTTCAAATTACTCTGGTATCCTTAGAAATGGAAAGACAATACTAAAAATTATTCTTGATGAGGAGCTTTTTATAATAAATAACGTGGTGTAATTTAGTGATTGTGTTTTTATTTAGTAAAGAAAATAAAAACATTTACAATAAAATTATGGAAAAACGCGATATTTTAAAAAAAATTTGGAAGTACATATTTAACAGCAAAGGAAAACTCCTAAAACATCAAAACATTTCGACTTTATAGACCAATGTCTATTATGTCCTGAAATATTTTGATTATTTTTGCCCCAGAAACATTTTTAACTAGATGGAAATGCGATTTTTTTTATCGCAGCTTATAATGAAAGTTATAAGCTTCGAAAGTATAAAAATGCGATATTTGTATAAAACAATTATTGTTACGGTGCACGTGCAAAATTTCATATGAAATTTCTTTTGTAATACTTATTTTGTTTAACTAAAGAAGTGTTCCATATATATCAGTGAAATAATCATTTAAGCGGTTGAAAGTTCATTTTGTTATTGAAGTCTTTTTAACCTTTAGACTACGGGCAGTACAACAGTCGTACCATTCGGGTAGCGGAATAAAAGCGCTGTAGTGTAAAGGTTAACTTGTTTATATTCTTAGGAAATGTAAATATTAAATGCTATTAGCAAAAACGGCAAAAGAAAATGATAGGAAATTGTGTCAAATGAAAAGTAAATTTGCTACTGTTTTACAAATAAACGCCAATTAAATTGATAGTGCAACCCGTAACTGACAGAAATGAAGATTTTTATTGTTTAATATCTAAACAATCAAGTTCTTTTACGTGCCTTCAACTGATTATTCAAATTAAGTTTCAGATTCGATAAAGGTTTAATGAAATGCCAGCAGATATTATGAAAGCACGTTACTATCATTGTTACATCCCGATTCCCAATTATACACTACCAGTAATTATTTAAAAAAGAATTTGGCAGCATTAGGCCAAATTTCAACTAAACCCTACCTTGTGTGTTTGTCCATTTACTTGACATAGTTTGGCGCAGTTTGGCCAAATATGGCCATTGCCGCCATAAAACACAACCAACCCAGAGTCTAGGCTTTGTTGCATCACACTGGACATCATAATTTCTCATGAAGTGCTACCTGTCCTGCACTCTTTGAAAGCACAAAAAAGATGAAATTGCTGATCAAAAACCAGATTGTATTGGAGAATATTCCCAAATACCCTAATTGAAAGTGAACAGAAAACTCTTTTCCGTGCAACGTGTGAACCAGACAATTACTTTCACTTGGAAGACCCGCCAGTTTCTTCCTGGATGATATTGCGCACTTCCGTTTTCCACATACTGCTGAAATATTACTAATGTGTTGCCACGATGCCACATCTCAATTCCAAATCCCCTACAGAGTTATTCTACCTATCTGTTCTATGCTAGAATGACTCCGGTTTGCAATTTCTACAGTATGCTCTTTTACAAACGCTGAACACTTTTGTAACTTGTTTACATTAAATGAAGCCTTATTTTAGTAGTGCAACTCCATTTCGAGGAATTGTGTTTTAAACTTAAATAAAAAAGAAATTCAGGGGTTGAAATATTGGAAAAGTAATGATCAATCACAAAAGTAGATCTGTACCACTATTAAATGAACTTCATCATGTTATCTCCATAAACTCAATGAACTTTTGATTAATCTCATCTGCCCACGAATTCCGTGCGCAAAGAAAGTATTTCTGAGCGGACCTCAATGGAGCTCACTTATCTGGATGGATTGGATTTCGGATTTTATGGCGTGAGGCCCTAAACAGGACAAGCTGCGCCTGACGCAAGATTATAAAATTAAACAACAAATAGCTGCGATAACGAGGGAGAGGGAAAAAGCAAAAACAATCAGAAATGCAGGCGAGGGTAAAACGAAAGGAAGGACAGATCACTGAGATACCTTGAGGTTGTGATGCCCGTGTTTACTTAAAGAAAGTAAACCCTCCGAGGGGACTTATCTAAATGGATCTCCGCTATGGGCCCAAATCCCAGGGGCCCTCAACATTTTATGGACCCCTTGCTCCCAAATTTTTGGAACCCCAAAATGGGAGAGGTTGATATTAAAATATTGCCAATGAGTGACTAAATAAATTGTTTCACCCACACCAGGAGAGGATCCGACCTTCTTGTACCCACAGTATTTTATAGTTGGGAACCGGGCCCCTCACCAATCTGAGAGATGAATATTACAAATAACTTTATCTGTGTGGAAAAACAATAGAGCTCCGAAAACACAAGAAGCAAATGAGGTCCACTTACTCCAACAATTTCTCAACGTTGGAGCTTCAGTTGCCATTCAAGCTATAGTACTACTCCCTGGAAAAGGCATATAAATCACGTGGTTTTGAACGAGTCTATTTGTTATATTAGGGAATTGGTGGTAATGATCCCTTCCATTCCATCTTTAGCGCGTATTCTGGTTCCAAGTTTATCGCTCGGTGCTAAAAGCGATAGCTGCGGAAATGATTTGGCAGAGGGAAAACATCCACAGCGGTCGCTAGTCCTGCTTTTGCGTTTGGCAGCCTTTTCTGTCACGCGCTTGCACACCTATTCTGAAATATACTGAACCAAGGTCGACTGGGAACCGCATAAAATGAACATCGCAACACACGTATGAACAAAAAAAAAATAACATTGAAATCTGCTACTCATTAACAGATATTTCAGCCCAAACAAAGCACAATACTTCTGCATAACTGTATGTTTCAGCCAATGTGAACTTTTCTAATCAACCCTCGTGCATTGATGTTTTCCAGAAATGGTTTTCTCGAGTCTTTTTAAGTGTCAAAAACAACTGGTAATTCGATCCCTCCATTTAAACGAAAGCGGTAGACTCTAAAAAGCTATCTAAATTGGTTTTTCTTTGCATCATAAAAAAATTACACCGCTTTGCATTTTCAGGATGACTAGTTCGTATTTAAAAAACTGAAGTCGAAGTATACGCCCAAGAAAAAAAAAGTTCAGCCGGTTAAAAAAATTTCCGTTCACCGGTTTTTGTTTGCGATCAAGTAAAATTGAAAAAGTAACTTAACGAACAACGCCAGGGGAGAAAAGACCGAAGACGGCTAAAAAAGAAAAATATTTTTTCTTTAAATTGCGAAATTGAGAAGAAAAAGATTTACTCATTTTAGGGAAAGGAAAAATGAATTTTGACGAAAGTATTTGATTCGACAAAACTTTCTCGTTAACAAATAATATCCAAAACAGATTCTAAACCTCCAAAACGCACGGTGTGGGATTGCCATATAAAACTTTTGATAAAACGATGTTTTCCTTACATGCGCACATAAGATATCATGTCGTTATTTTATTTTACTCAATTTTTTCCCCCAGACCGAGTTTTTCGAAAAATTTTCCATTTATCAGTTTCAATCACGTATTAAAGCGGACAGTTCCCATTATACCTTAGCGAGCGACGACTCATCCAATATTTTACCCCTCCCCTATGAATAGATATGGCAGCTATTTTATTGATGGTAATGTTCCTTGGGAATTCTGCCCGGAATGGGTGGTTTGAAGATTTTTCCTACGAATACTCCCGGGTGGAAATAAGGACGGAGAAGCGAAGTGAAAAGTGTTTGAACTCTCTTTCATTTCTTGAAAATCCTTCCTCCGGTATTTCTTTCACATCCCTCCTCCATCTACCAATGTGGGATTCCTTATAAAAGATTTTTAGTGCTAAGAAATTAATATTTGCATTTAGATTTAAAGTTCCGCAAGCACATTGTAGGGAAAAAGAGGAGGGATGTTTTGTTTGCATGAGAGGATCCCATTGGGATTACGGTGTGAATGCAATATCAAGTACTTTTTAATGAGATGTAGTTTTGGTGAACCCTTGAGGATATCGGGACGTAAAAAAGCCGAGAGGAGACTGGGCGGGATTTGAGGGATGAGTTCTTTTCAATGTTCGTTAACCGTAGTTTTTTGTTTTTGCTCTATCATTTATGCAGAGTTTATATATGCCGGTCTGTGGATTCACTTAGTCACTTAGACTTCAATTTCCTCCCTCCAACTACACCGCGATATTTCACAGCCTTTTGAAAATCGTTATCGAAATTTTGTAATTATAGTTATCGATGAGAAGCGAATGATTCATCAGTCTGAATTAAACATTACAATATAATTTTCATATTATTTAGACCAAATTGGGGCATTGGATCGATACCGGTTAGTTGATGATAGTTGTAGTTTCTTCCTGGTGTATTTCTTTTATCTGTATCAGTAAAACTTTAATTGTATGTGTGTGTCCATTACTTGATGTTGTTTAGCGCAGTTTGTCCAACACATTGCCCTTGCTCCATAAAAACACAACTAACCAACCATCTTCTAAAGTGGTGGAGTTAACCTAATACTTTCGGAGACCAAATTTTGCTTGACTGTTCTCATGTTTAAGTAAAAATCGTTAAAGCACCGATTCCGTAAAATTTGACTGGCATTCCTATTTTAAATATGATTGGATTGATTGAGATCGTCACTCTAAGTAAGATTTATTTTTATTTGCGCAACCCATAATATTCAATTGTTCCTTTCAGTGTAAATGACACGTATCAGTGAAGTGATACAAATGTAAACCCATTCACAGACCTGCAAAATTGAGGGGGGAATCTTTCCCCCGAATCGTATATTGATGTTGGGTGGTTCGATAAGAATTTGGGGTTCTGAATAGAAAATTGAACTTATCTTTGCTCCGTTATGTACAACTTTGTTCACTAATTAATGTTAGGCTTTAATCTGTAATTTGTGATTGAGGTAATATGTAACGAAAACAACTCAGAATACTTTAGAGAACGTATTTCGTGACCAATTAAATTATATTTACACACAAAAACGAATTTGCTTTAACTAAAGAACCTTATTTGTGACTTTTCCCAGTGAATCTGCGTCTATGTTATCCTTTTGTGTATTATTTCATATTTTATAGTATTTACGGTAATAGCCTCCAAATTAATACTTTCTACGTCTTAAGAGCTTTGATTGAGATGTTCTTTCTGTTTCTTAATAATCTGCAGTAAACGACTGCAGTTTCAAGAAAATGAATTTTATTGCTAAATATTAAGTCCTAACGTATTATCTTTTTCGTTGTTTTAAAATTTTTTTATCAGAAATGTTAAGCCTCTTTGGACTTCAGTCATTACAAACAAGTTTTGATCTTACACGTCTTTAAATGTTTGGTTCAACCGAAATACTTTTTTAATTTTTGACTTCAATATAACTACAGTTAAGACGTAAAACAATCATTGATAAAAGATGAAAGGAATTGCAGTTTTGGCTGATTTAAAAGACACCACTATTTTAAAGAGAAAAGGGAGTATAATTTGGTTAAGTAGTATTTCATGTAGCGTAGAACTTAAAAAGAAAGAAAATCCAGATCGGTGCATGAAAAAATATCGAATAAATTATGGATGCAAGAAGGATAAGGGGCGCACTAAGACAATGTTAATAAATTTTTCTGTTGGGGTACATAAAAGATTTATATTGGTTTTTTTTAAATTGTTACTCTGAAATACATTAAAAGCTAAAATACTGATAAAAGGGCTTTCTGAGCAGAGCCTCTTGTTAAAACTTAAATCTAGTGCTTTTATATTTTTAATTAAAAAAAAGCTCACATAACAGAATAATAATATATTGATAAGTTTTTAATTGTTATTAAAGAGGGAAAAGAGATAACTGCAAAATCTAAAGTCTGAAAAAATGTAGAAAGTTAAAAGTAAAGTTGGCTAACCAGTTTTTAAAAAAAAAATTGAAATTAAAGTGTAATTCTTCCCCCATTTTAGATGCAAGATCCATTCATGTAAAAATATATTAATTAAAACACTAACTATTACCGCATAGCGATTCTTTAATTACATTTTTCGGGAACAATTAGTTTGAATTTCGTTAATTAGTGTGGAAATACAAAAATATTCCTTGCTGTGATTCTTTAAAGAAAAATTCAAGATACTTTTCAAGTACACTTAAAAATGTTCTTAGAAATGCGCCCAGTTAACAAAATATTAAAAACAAATTTATTTTTGCTACAACTACAGTTAATGCGTAAAACAATTCACTGATAAAAGATGAAAGGAATTGGAGTTTGAGCTGATTCAAAAGGGGCCACAATATTTTAAAGAGAATTGGAAATATAATTTGGTTAAGTAGTGTTTCATGTATCGGAAAACTTTAAAGAAACAAAATCCAGATCTGTGCACGAAAAATATCGAATATGGATGCATAAGATAAGCGACCCAAATCATTCATTTATATACAATCAGGACTGTTCATTTCTTAGTCTATATGCTATTATACATAGTACTATACATTTCGAATTTAAAGCCGTTTTAAAAGCGGAATTAGATTTGATGCAAAGATATGACAAGAGTAGGAAATTTTCACTAGACCCTAGCTTCTAATGAATTTTTCACAGAAACAGGTTTTATGAAGTTCTAGGATTTTCCCTCTATGAAAGGCTAGTGGATTTGCTCACTGCTCTAGCAACCTGTGAGTTATAAACGGTGCAGTTCGGTTCCTGTAACGTAACCTGGATGTAGTTCTCTCTTCTGTGTCAGTAAAACTTTCCTCGTGTGTATATGCCTATTACTTGACGTTGTCTGCCTTTTGTTTGGCGCAGCTTGGCCCAATATGACCCTTGTCGCCATAAAACAGCCAACCAAACAACCGTGAAAAGCTAAACAAATTAATTGCTTTGACCCTCCAAGTGGTTTCGACGAGATATCTCGTCCATCAAGATCTGGTCAGTTTTACTGATGACGAGATACCTCGTGGAAACAACCACAGGAGGGTTAAGTGAACTACTGCAACAGACACTAGAACTGCTCCTATGCCAAATCTTCCCCTGTCTGTTGTAGAAACAGACGTTATACCATTTTACATAGACGATGCTTGAAGAATTATTATCTGTCTACCACGAGAACTGCTCCAGACAGTCTGTCCTTGTCTGTTGCCATAGATACGCCCTCCCCAGCTCCCATTTTCCATAGGGGACGCTTGAATAAATGCTTTCAAGTTTTTCAGTCGCATCTGATGACAATTCAGAAAATATTTAAGATTTTTACCTGCCGTCGAGAAGATTTATACTAGTAAACTAGCTCTTTCCACCTCCAACATTCGTGGAAAGCAAAATAAGTTTACGTTATCCTCGAGAGAGCCACCCCTACTCAAAATGAATGAGGCCTGTTTCTATAGCGACCACCACCACCACCTAGACTTAGTGCCGAAAGCAGTCTCGGGGTAGACAGACAATAAATACATTTAAGTTTGTCACATGGGCAGACCCTCGCCTCTCCGACTCACCAAATGGTGTAGAGCCCTTTTTGTGAAAAGGCGGATAGGTTAAGTTTGTCGTACTGAATGGAAAATAGGAAATATATTTGTTATAAACCTTACTTACTAATGAGAATATCTATACTAGTCAACTCTCTTTTTCCACCGCCAGCAATAATTATGATTTCGATTGAGTTATAACTACTATCTCCCACGGTGAAGGTCACTGTTCTTATAATGACCTCCACCACCTAGATTTAAAGGTGGGCGGCGTTCTTATTATAGACAATTTATAGGTTTCATTTCTATCCGGATAATATAAATGTAATTTTTTAGACTGCACTGTTCTGTAGAGCAATTATTTTATGGGTGAATTTAAACTGGTAATCACAATATCAATAATACCACGTGGCGGCCCTTAAATTACCTTTGCCAACTGCTTAGTGTTCCCATCCGTTGAAACGGTCCTGTTCTATTGTGAAACTTACAATCCAATAATTCATTTACATAATTGAATGTCTATATTCACGATTTCCAAACTAAATTCTTATAATAATACTACCATAATGGTTAGTTTCTCAATGAAATATAAACATTTATTGTAAAAAGGTAATGATCTCTCTCTGTCCAATTAATGCAGCGATTTTCAACCTTTTTAATCTCATGACACACATAAACTAATTACTAAAATTCTACTGCACATCAAAAAATATTATATTTTTTGCCGATCTGATAAAAAATATTAGGTATAATTTTGATTGATTTGTAAAAAAATAATAGCAATTATTTACCCTTTTTACTCCAAAATTTCTTCTTAAAAAATCTTTTTAAAAAGTTTATTTATGATAATAGTGCTAAAAATTTATTTATAGTTTATTAAATATACGGGTATTACTTGATATTATGTATGAACACAAAAATAAGCTGTTGGAATTAAATAAGTGTTACACAATTTAAACCGTTTCAATATCCTTAAGACACAACAGTTCCATTCTTCCGGCATAACAATATTCAAATCAAATGTAGAATGCTACTCGTATATTTCAATCATCATACTGATCTGCACTACACATAAGCGATCTAGCATCCGTAGAATTATAAAGGTATCTTTGTTGCTGGACTTTTAGGAAAAATGGCGAAAGTCGTCCACATAACTTCATCCGCACGGACTATTCCATGAAGAGTTGACGTCGCGCCGGCTACTTAGATGATTTATGAGCGAGGAAATGATTCCGCGTACATTGTATTCAAATAATAGATGATCCAGGTAAGGTTGTATCATCCATCTATGTATTTCCATTCCTCCTCTGCGATATTAGTGGCCATTAATCACGAATAGAAAATTTACACATGTTTAAATTGCCGGATAATAATTCTTCTGGGATGAATTCAGGCCACTTTTCTCCATCGAAGCTTGAACTTGCTTTATAAACATCTTGGGAAGTATTGACACGATAAACGTATGCGTATGGTAAACTTCAATTTTGTGCGAAAGGAATCATTTCATTTGTTGCTGGTAAAACGAAATTTTCTGGTCAATCTCAGTTTTACTTAGTTTTATGTTGTTTTTTAATAAAATTGGATAAAAAATAGTTTTTAGTAAAATTTTTTCTGTATTGAATATTTGAGTATATGAATATTTTAAACGTTGATGAATTGCAAGGGGTTGTGCAATGTTTAACAGATGCATTAAAAAGTTCTATGTATTCGCCCATTTCTTTCTTTTAAAAAGCTATTGACTGAGAATACATTTTTAACTGTTATACAGCTCCTCGAGAAAAGTTATGAACATTTTTTTTATGATAAACGATTTTATTAAAATTGAAACAGCTATAATGAAATCAGGAAATGTGCTGTAATTTTTTAATAATAGAATTCTTAGTTAAGACAAGTTTTGAAGATTTTCAATCATTTTTAGTTCTTGTAAAAATTATTTTTTTAATTATATCATTTTTTGAGAGGTGCGAAATAGTATTTTGAACCAATTTATTTATTAATATAATGCGAAGCTTCATTTGTGTCAGAAATAAAAATATTATTTTATCGATGCTTATTAATCGTACTGCGAATTGTTATTTTCGAATCTTATCCTTTAACCCGTAGGTCTGGCCGCGGTAGCCCAGTTGGAAGAGCTACGGATTAGCAACCGGAGGGTCGTGAGTTCGAAACTAGGTCCAACCAAAGACCGTCGTGTACGTGGGGGCTAGTGTGCGTTAAATCTGTCGTGTCTTCAAATGTCCCCACGTTGGCGTGGTGTGGAAGATTGGAGAGTGCTCAGCTCAGGTGTTGACCTCATCATTTGACCGTGGTTCAAAATTATGAGGCGTTGTCCTTGGAGATTCATCCCGGACCGTCGCCAATAGCCCGTTGTGTCGCTCCAGTGCGACGTTGACTGCCGACCTTTAGCTGTAAGTCCTGGTATAATTAGCTGTCGTGTGCAAAAAATGACTGTGAAGCGATAAACTAAGCCAAACCAATTAGATTTTATTATGTTAGATTTTGTGTGGTTTAGTGCTGGATTATGTCTTGTTGTGTAAACATCTAATCTGTCGCAGAAGGAAACTTCATGTTTGTTCTCGTATGCTTCATTAGCTATTGAACTTTAAAACTAAATCACTTACCGTGCATTTTAGTTTCATTGAATATCTTTTATCGCATCAAGAACATGATTGGCTCGTCTCTTTAAGTGCTCTTCAATCAGTAATCCCCAAATCCCTATGTGGAATTAATTATTTTTTACATTGGTTACTTATCATAAAAATTGAATTAAAGCCAGAAGGGGATGGTAGCAATAAATAACACTGAAGCCAATTTGAGTGGAGAATGAATTGCAGAAGTTGTATTGGTTTGGAGGAAACTGCCTTATCGCTGGAAGATAAGAGTTGTAGCGTGCTCTCTGTCGATGTCTTGTGAAATATATCGATACAATAAAGCGCTAATGCGGTACGTGGCAGAAAATCCAAGCAATACAGTAGTTAAGATAGCTATAAAAAGTTGATCGATGGATCTCTGGGGAGAAAGTATCACTGCAGAACGTCCATTCCCACCGAATCCTGTAGCAATTTCTCATACGCTGACGTCCTCTGTTACCCAAGTTATTAAAATCGAATTTTTAACAGCGTTCACACCAATCTGCGAAACACGTGATATAGAGCTAAGATATGCAATGTAGAGAGGTTTACAAAACAGCAGTATACAAAATTTGCAGTATTTTCAGATGGGAGATAGAAAATCTAGCCTAACTGGCGATCCAAGATTTGTATCTTTAAGGCGATTTGGGCTGGTTGGGTTTTGTGACGCTAAGGCCATATTTGGCCAAACCATGCCAAACACATGACAGGCAATGTCAAGTAACGAATATTCACACACAAGGGTTTTGGGTTTGTCACTATACGGTTATTTTCTGTTACACGAGGCTACTTAGACCGGATTATGCTATACTCACACACAAGGAAAATTTTACTGACACAGGAGATAGAAATATATCCAGGGTAAGTTACACGAATCGAACCTGCTCCGCCTACAATTCGCAGGTTGCAGTGGGCAAATCCGCTGAACCAAGATGACTTCTCGAAGAAGTTTTGGGTATTTCAAAATTATAACCAAGGTTTTAAATGCAATTTCTTTTGCAGTTTTTGACATTGTGCTACAAATAGGGTTCTAAATTTGAGGTCTGTAGTCGTATTTCGCACCTATAAATTTCATGTTAGTGACCGAGATTTTGGACCTGGTCGTAATTTTTTTACGCTTACCGTTTTTTAATTTTTTTAATTGCATCTTTGTAAATCATTTTTGGCAACCGAAAGAAAAAATGTGTATGTGCCATTGATGCTTTTTTCTGTTCTTAATTTTCAAACCTGGTGCAAACCATTGCAATATTTCAATTACCAATTTACAAAAGATCCATAAACAAAGCTCTAAAATTTTATTTTGTTGAAATGAAAACAACTTTTTCTTAACTTTAACGTGCACCAATCCCCGCTTACCCGACGGTCTTTGGTTGAACCGAGTTTCGAACTTGCAACCTTCCGTTTGCTAATTCGTTAATCTTTCAACTGGGCAACCGTAGCCCCTTCAATTGACGTAGAAAACAATATTTGGCGAAACTTGACCAGATCTGCCCCTTACACCATAAAACCCCCCGACTAATCTTTATGAGACTGAAAGCAAAACTCTATCCATATTAAAAAAACTGCTTTTCTGATTATTTATCTATGGATTAAGTCATTTCAAAAGTATTTTTTGATTTTAATGAATTGGATTGGATTAAGAATCCCCTTTGAAAACGATCTTCCATTAAAAACTTTAAGAGAGGCTGTATTAGTGAATTTGAAGGGGGCTAGGTAGTAAAATACTCGAGAACTACTGGCTTAAGATATTACTCCAAGGGTAATAAAAAGGTGGAAAAACTGAAATCGCAAAACAATTGTCCATTTAAACAATTAAATGGAAGTGCACCAGACCATTCAGACCGATGCTTAGTTTTTAACATTTATTCCTATTTAAAAAATCCTAAAAACTTGTAAATGAAATGTTTGATCTAATGAGCACTTGGTATGTAACCTTTTCAGTCCTATAGGAATTGGATGATCCTGCACTTTGTTATTATACTTTACACGATGTTGCAAATTTAATTAATTCTTATTCGCAGAATGCTAGATCACGGAGTTGCATATTGCTAATTATTAGCATACATTTTAAGATTCTTCGATTGCATTAGACCCAATGAATTTTTGTGTGATTCGTTTATTGATAGTATGTATTAATTACTTTTTACCCATTCATTAATTACTTTATAGGAGTTGGAGCATTAGAGGTAAGAGTTTTGAGCTGTGAAACAGGGGTTGCAGACAATGAAATCAATAATACGATATCACAGGGGCCGAGTACCACTGGTACTTGGACAAGAATATCTCAGTCGACTTCCGCCCAAGAGCACTTCTCACTCTATTTCTGAACTCTTGATTTCTCTCGTTCCCTTTCCGTCGGAATTCCACTTTCGGACGCTTCACTGCCGAACTTCGATCGATCCCTCTTCCGCTAGATGGCGCTAAATACGAAGAAGGGTTGAAAAAAAGGAAAATAAGATAAATTATCATTCCGCTCTGAAGAAGATATTGTAGGGAAGTAAGAGGGGAAGGGAAGGAAAAATCCTTTGCGATAGAAAGGTAAATCTGGGACTACGCATGCGCAGAGTGCGACATGTCTCATCAACTTATATAGCTTTCTTGAAAGAAGAAAATACCTGGAAATGTATTATATTGCTTCAGCTGCCTTTTTTGTCCTTTTCTTTTTGTTTGTTTTCCCCAATTTTTTTGTTCTCTCTGCCATGGGTTCGCGTGAGTGGTAGCATTTTAGACCGATGATTAAGTGAAGGAACGTTGCAAAAAGAGACGATTTTTCCCCTTCTTTTCTCTCTAAGAGCACGTAAATGGAAGAAGCCCCCCGTCTTAAAATGAAATTTATTTGATGTTTAGCTGGTCGAGATAGGAAAGGGGTAGTTCCTTTCCAAGTGAGGGGGGTGGGGGCTTTTATGTACCTACGAGAGGGATTTTTGGGGCGTCGTGCATTTTGCTGGAAATGTACATATTGATTTTAAGAAGACTTTACTATCGCGGATTCTGAAGTCCTTAATGTAATGTCATTACCTCTCGCATTCTGAATCATTTGGTTGCGTTGCCGATAAATTGAGTTGCACTTTCAGTTCCTTTAGGAACGGGAATAAAAATAGTGTATGGATAGCGCGTACTCCTCGCTTAAGAGATGTTTCAATGCATATTCGGAATAAGGATGACAAATGTGAATGAGAAACATTTAAAATAATCACTTTGGATTCCTTATGAAAGGTAAGAAATTACCAAGAGGCAACTTAAATCTTATTAATAACTTATTAATTTTTATATTATGAAAAAATTGTAGTTTCGTTTAGGTTTTGAAATACTACCCCAAAAAATGTACCAATTAGAAACAAATTTCAGTCAGCAATGTGCAACTGTCGACTGAAACTTTTTCAATCTGCCAATATCTAACTTTTAATTCTATGATAGATATTTATGCTTATACAACACAATAAGAATATAACTACAACTATAATAGAGCTTTGTGTTTTTTAGTAAGACAAATATTTAGTTTGAAATCTGTTCTCGATTAAAAGATTTTGGTTTGCTGAATTTCAACTGGAAATTCTGTATTCCTTATCTCTTTTATATGAAATTCTTGTATGGATTTTTTATGTGCTATTCAATGCGGAAAAATGCATTTTTTCACGTTTTGCGTATGGTTGATATAAAATGAAGCCATATCAAAGAAAAATTTCGTCTGCTAATTTTGTACATTTTCAGTACTTTATCTCGAATTTCACTCAAGAACTCAAGATATATTTTTGGAAATAAGTTAAAGGAACTAGTTTTAAAAGATTGATGAATATTTTATAAATAATCCTCAACGTCTGAATACATAGCTGCAAAGATGATTGTTAAAAATGATCTTCAAGGAGTTAAATTATCGTATTTGTTATTAATATCATTGCCGAAAAACATTAATCTTGATTGCCATTAATTTTTTTTGAGCGAATTCGAATCGCATAGAAAAAGTTTTTATCTATTTCTTTGCGTTGAAGGAATAGATGGAAATTGATGCAACCTTGAGTGATGAACATAATTTTTAAGAACCATCTTTTTTAAAAATATTTCTGGTAGTTGGTTTTAGCTTAAATGAGGGATTTATTTCGTTTTGGAGATAGGCTATGCTTGAACTCTTCATAAGGAGTTTTACCACTGGTTGATATAAAGATTTTAGTATGTTTTTACTGTTAGACCTTGATTATCCGAGCTTCCGTGTTATCCGAATCTAATTTGATACCGAGTTTACTTTTCTAGAGAGACCTTTAAATAGAGCTAAGGGTACGAATGCACGCACTTTGATCTTGACTAGTCTGTTTTTAGCAAATAATGATTGATTTGGCTTTTAAGGCGCAAGATTCAAAAATGGATTAACTGCAAACGTGACAAAAAAAATTCGATAAAAAATATTTTAAAATATCAGATTAGCATCCAGATCAACATTAAAAGCATGTAGGTAGGTAGTTAATTAACGTAGCACTAGAGCACCACAACGGGCTATTGGCGACGGTCCTGTATCAATCCCGAAAAATAGATCCAAGGACAACGCCACGTAATTTTGAACCACGGTCAGATGACGAAAACAACACCTGAGCAGGCATCCCACTCTGCAAACTTCCACACCAAGGAGGACATTTGAAGCCACGACGTGCACACCAGCCCCCGTGTACACGATGGTCATTGTCTGGACCGAGTTTCGAACTCGCAACCCTCTGATTGTTAATCCGTTGCTCTTCCAACTGGGCTACCGTGGCTCCCATTAAAATCATTGTAAACGATTTAAGTAAACACGAAAACAAAATGAACCCTTAAAAAGTATAATAAATTTCAATGTGCTAAAAACATCTCATTATCAACATGAAAAAGTAAAATGTATTTAAAATGCGTTGTTGTGCAAGATGAAATGATGCAGTTTGCCTGTTGAAAGGGTTGCGATTAGGATAGTTTAAAAGTACGTAACTCACGTCCATATTTATTGTAAAATTATCACAATAAATGCAGGCTGTGACACAATTCCGGGAAAAGATCCTTAATTCTTGCTTTATGAATATTTCAGTAGCAGTAGTAGTAGCACATAGTATAGTAATTATTTTCTAAATTTCGTATAGGCCCCTTTTTTGAGATACTAACGTTCGTATTATCCGAATGTCTGGTTATCCGAGGTGGCCTCGGTCCCCACCATTTCGGATAATCTACTTTATCTATTACTAGAATGGTTACCATAGTCTTAGCCTCCGTCGGCGACTTTAGGATGCAGAAGTTAGAATTTCCCCATTGAATAGGAAATCGTGAACGAATTTACGATTATATCCTCGGTTGAAAATGAAATGTTCATGTCGGAAATGCACTCAACATTTTCAAAATCGGGTGAAAAGAATTTCATTGCAAAGATACATGTAACATTTTTGCAAGAGGGTAAAAATGTACTTCTGAGAAAATGAAATGGCTATTGCCGATAAAAGAGATGATTCGGACTCTACGCGAATCGAATCAGTGGAATCCAAAAAGGGGAAGCCTTTTATACTTATTTCTTTCTTGGAACTGAGTTTTAGACTTTCCGTACTCTTGAAAACCAATTTATCTGGACACATCTGTGAAACTTGACGAGAATTTCTTTTCGTGGATTAGAATATGTAGCTGCCAACTGTACTTGATTTTACAGTCTACTGGATTTCAAGTAGACTTTCTTACAAGTAGTGAAAGTGCATTTTACACTAAAGCAATCTCATAATCATTACAACGGCTAAGCGTTTGTATTGGTAATACCAAATGATATATCAATCGTTGTATATAATCATTGTAAAGGTCATAATTTTAATAAGTACTTTGCAATTTTAATTCTGATCTATTAAAATTGCAAAGAATTTATTAAGATCGTGTATTGATCGTACACAACTTCTCACAACCTTTTTTATCTTTGCCAAATATGAACATAAAAACCAACCAACACTCAATCTTTTAACATTTTCAACCCTTTGCACACGAAACGGGGCCCACTTCAGACAAGGTGTCCCTTTAGAAAATAAGGGCCACGGTAGCCCAGTTGGAAGAGCAACGGATTAGCAACCGGAAGGTTGCGAGTTCGAAATTAGGTCCAGCCAAAGACCGTCGTGTACATGGGGGCTGATGCACGTTAAATCTGTTGTGGCCTCAACTTTCCTCACGTTGGCGTAGTGTGGAAGTTTGGAGAGTGGGGTGTCAGCTCAGATGTTATTCTCGTCATCTGACCGTGGTTCAAAATTTCGAGGCGATGTCCTTGGATCTTTCCATTCGGGATTGATCCCAGACCGTCACCAATAGCCCGTCGTGTTGCTCCAGTGCGACGCTAATTAACTACGTACTTACTTACCTTTATAAAAATAGCCGCCAGTTCGCTCCTTTCAGTGCCAAAGAGGGCAGTGGTTGGGCATAAAAAATATTATAGAAGTGTGCCCTTTTTAATATACAGTGGGGTCCTCGTGACTCAGTGAGTATGCCCACTGCTTTGGGCTTTCGAGTTGTAGGCGACGCAGGTTCGATTCCTGCCAGGTGCATTCCTCCTTGGGTGTATTTCTCTCTTCTGTGTCAGTAAAACTTTCATTGTGTGTGTTTGTCTATTACTTGATATTGTATGTCTTGTGTCTGGCTCAGCATGGCCAAATATGGCCCTTGCGCTATAAATCCCCGAAAACAACCAATTTTTAATATATAGTATTGTAAAATAAAGTAAAATTTAATAGAATAAAATTTTAAAAGGCAGGCTGATTTTCTGGTTGTTCTTAATGCTGTTATATTTTTTCTGTTGTGGTTTTTAAATGATATATTTAATTACATTCATTTATTCGGATGATTGAAAAATCATAATCTTTATATTTACCATAATTTACATTCGTTTTTCGAGCATGATCTACGCGGCGACTATTGCGGTGATTTTTATTATTTTAAAGAAAATGAATTCTTTCATATTATGTCGGTTCGAAGTCGACGTAATGACATCATATTATTGCTTCAAATTCGAACGAGTGCTTTCACGCACCAAATTGTAAATAGTGATTATTCCTGCAAGAATAAGTACTACTTAGAAACAGAATTTTCGCTTGGAGGGGGTCTTGAGTGGGAGAAGACCTCTTTAAAAATGATAGTTATACCATCCTTAACGGCATAAAGGAGTTCGTTACATTTTCGCTTTGATAATCGAAAAAGATTCGGCCCTTGCGGAGAGTTAAAAGTGGCTCATTTAAAGGTCTCCATTTTTTTCATTTCCATTTTCTGAACAGCCCAATCTCAACTGAAGATAATTGATAACGTGAATGAATTTTTCTGAACTTTAAAGAATTAATTTATTCGCTGAGAACCCTCGTGTAATTATTTCGGATCGCGCCACTCCTCGCTCCTGAAAGGAAAGGCGACGGCTGGCTAATTTTTCCTCTTTTTTCTTTTCCTGGGAAATTCCTGGAAAAGCTCCCTGAGAAACTTTTGAAGTTTTAAACAAATTAAATCTTAATATGAGAGTTGTGTTTGGGGAATTGTTGTGCGTTCCCTTGAACTTGTAAATTAACCTTTACGCGAATTTTAATTTTTTTTTAATTATCGCTTAAATTTTAATCGGAACTTCTGCAAATATTCTTTAATTTCATTCTGCATTTTTATAAGCATTTCGCGATATGTGCTGTTCTTGCTTGTTGCCTCTTTTTCATGAGAAATGCATGTGGACATTGAGAGTATAAGTTCTTTGAGTGGAATTCTAGCTCTTATCATTAGCTCTATTTTACTTAAAATTATTCTAATCATCAGCGATGCTAACTGAGAGAAATTATATTTATCCTCAATAATTTCTCCTAATGTTTCCACTCAATAATTTCTCTTAGTATATGTGTGTTTCAAAACTTCTTGTAGAATCTTTAACGCAGGCAACACAAAATTAAACCATATTCACGTAGTAATGCATGTTCGAAAGCGCCACCTGGATTTGCTGGAAGTCATTGTTCGGCGCCTTACAGATGGCCTGTTTGTACGATAATCCATGTATCGAAGCTGTCAGGCGTGCATTACCGTTGGTGATCTCAACTATGTGCACCTTCCGTAAAACTGAGTATGCAGCTGATGTCAAACTATAAAATTTGGGCTAATAAACTTAGAAGGCCTTATTTCTACTTCTATTCACTGAATACCTTTAATTCTAACATTAGACTGGAATTCTAACATTAATTCTAAAATTCTAAACATTAGACTAAAAGATAAAACCTAAGCCAAAGTAGTAAATATATACAAGTTTCCAAAAATGACTAATAAAGGAGACACTACTGAACCTCCTAACTTAAATTCTAAAAGCTTTAAAAAAGACTAACAAAGGAGACCAAAAACTTACCCAAACTGGTAAATATGTTAAGAGCTTCGAAACATGATTAATAAAGAAGACAAAAAGCCTTATCAAAACTCCAAAATTGTAAAAGATTCCAAAAATGACTAATAACCCTTTCAAGTGAAGTGGTTTCACCGCGAAACCACACGCACTTTAAAAATTCCCTGGCTAATTGCATAGCGGTTTTTTCGGGCAACCACGCAACTCTCGGTACAACCATCCAATAGCATAAATTTGTTCAAATACATTCAACGGCTAATCGAATAGGAATTTTAGACGGTACTTCACCAATTTGATTGAATAAAAGTGTGCGTGAAAGGGTTAAAAATTTAAAAACTTTAACCCAAATTGGTAAATATGTGAAAGATTCCAAAAATTACTACTAATAAAAAATATAAAAACAAGATGATGAAACTGGTCTATATCTATTTCGGTGGAACGAAAAGTCCATCATCAGGACAAAAATAAAAAGGACAAATTTGAGTTTAAATGTTATATTTGAACAGTGCCGCCATTCTTTTTTAATTAAGCCCTTCTAGGTTGTGGCGGGAAGCTCTAATAGCATACTGTTTTGCTATAAAACTTTTATCTCCAATGACTTCATTCTTAGAAATGCCTTCTTTTATTTGATCGATTTCCATACTGAACACTTAGCATTTAAATGCGTTGCGCAGACGGATAAATATTTAAATAAATTAAAAAACTATTTGTGTGTCTGTCATTTGCATTTAAATCCAAATAGATTTCCTATAGGAGACTGTCTGAAAAAATTCCACTCTTAATTATGAAAGAATTTGAAAAAGATCCATCTAACTTTAAATTACCTGTTTATATTTTTCCTTTCTATCGAACTTTTGGAATTACGCATTTACAGTTGAAGCCTATTTCAGCTGGTTTTCTTTTCCAATTTCTCTGTGACTTGGAAAAGAAACCAGAATTTATCCATCAGTGTTGTAATATAATTTTCTACTGTCTGCCTAATTTGATCTGTAGAAATATTTTACTAATGTTTGGTAAAAAGTGTTCTATATGGTTTAATACAGTATAGTATAGTTAAACTGAGTTTTTATAGCTTTGCAATTTTAAATATTTTTTGAATATCTGAAAATATTAAACCAATATTTCACCATAATAACTGGACAGTGCATGTTGTACTAATTGTTTTCAACTATTCTAAATGATAGCTAATTTTTGCCTTTATACTGTTTCCATGATACTTTTAATAGCCAAATGAATGCAATCGCATGGTTCTTCGAATTAAGTACATTTTTTATATCGTATTTAACTTAATTTATATTTTTTTTAGATTTTATGTTTCGTTCCTGCTATAAGTACACTAAACATAAAATTATAATTAAGAGATAGTTTTTTAAATTTGTTAGTCCACAAAATAAATTGTAAGCGAAATCAATGGAATATAAATCAAAGTAATCTTCTGAAATGTACCGATTTTTATGACATCTTTAATAGTCCGTTGGGTCGCTCCAGTGCGACTTAAACTCTACCTACCTTCCATTTGTAGTTATTTTAAAAATAGAAATGTTTGTTCTCAAGACTTTTTTCTGATGGCATTGTGCATCAAATTTTATTGCTCATTGAAGTATTGCTGCAAAAATTAGGAAATTATTCGTTATATTGGGGATAATAATTTACTAGTGTTCTAAGTAATTAAAAGTACTTAACACTATGTTTCATGCATATTGAATGATCGATAGAAACAAAACACAAAAATGGAATGAAGCAAAAGGTTTTCATTGGAAGATTTGTATAAAGGTATGATTGAAAATATACTTAACGCGATCATATTTTTCTATTCAGTTCAAAATAGCCTGAAATTTTGTCTTAACACGAGTATATTATTAACTCCATTGTGTTTTACTTTTACAGATCCTGCAGCAGGATGTATTTGGATGACTTTGCCTGCAGAAATGAAATTTACGAAAAGTAATTTTCTTAATTATATTTTACTTTTAACTTAGTCATTTTATAACTGGATTTTATATCTTAATATTTCTTTTACCTATGCCAACCCTATTTTTTGTCCCCCTTTGTTTTAAATATATGCATCCCTTGGTGAAAGGTGGATGAGGCAAATTACAAACTTAGAAAGACTACAATGCTTTTGCGATTTAAAATTTCGAAATTATCCAATTTAATGAAATTTAATTGTTTCTTAGCGGAAAAAAATATTCAACTACAAACAACACAAAAAATTTCTTATCCAAAAATGCAAGAAAAAAGACGTACGCAAATACCAGTTAGATAAAAGACAAAAAAAACACTTCATTTCAACAAATTACTTATTGAATTGAAATCACTAAAATTTTATCAACTTGCGAGGAAGAATTATACAGTCTAAAAAATCTATTTGTAGCAAAATTTTCACTTACATTTATTTCAAAGGTCTTACAGAAAGAAAGCCTTGTACTGTTTTCACATTTGACTGTCTGGTGTTTGAAAATAAAAGATCTATATATAAAATGCACTACTGGCTCTTTTATGCCTTATTAATAGTAACAGCATCCAAAAGTGCAATTTTTAGGGAAGTAATTCTTTTTCAAATACAACAGTCCTTTGTGTTTCTCCAGTGCGACGTTAATTCAACTACCTACCTACTTTTTCAAATAAATATAAATTAAAATTTCAGGGGAATATTATTTTGTATGAATTGAAAATAAATAATTTTACAACTTACAAGAGTAATGAAATTCGTTAGTTGTATGAATGTTATGTATGTTTAGTTAATTAATTTCGTATAGTTGTGTTACTGGCACCCAAAGCATCTCATTTTACAGACACAAGCGATTCACTTAATTCAGCTCATTCATATTCGTGCTATTATAAGCCAATTTAAGATACGCAGTGAAATGGATAGGTTGGTAGTTAAATTAACGTCGTACTGGAGCAACACATATTTGGCGGCTATTGGTGATGGTCCGGGATCAATCCCGAAGGTAAAGATCCTAACGCTGTGAAGTGGGACATAAAGGGAAGTTTTAAAGATGCGTTGGGGACGTTAGAGTATAATCTGCAACTAAAGCGAATCTAATGGTTCTCTAAATGGAATATATTTTATAGTCTGATTTAGCCGAAAGGTAGTTTCTTCTGTTCATATGGGTTCCATTAATTTCAGCATAGTTCTAACATTTCCTTTTATTATAAAATTCATTAGTCTACATTTACATTGGATTGGTTTTGTTAACAGTCAAGTGAACTGATTCGTTTATATTCTTTTATAAAAGATGAATCTTATAAGCCAAACTTTTTAGGGGAAGTTGGAACCCAAAATTATAAAGAACAAATTGATTTTTGGATATTTGGATGGTCTCTTTTATGCTCTTTCAAATGATACTTCATTTTTGTTTCAAATTCTATCGGAAGTTTTTAAATCTAAATAAAGCTCAACTATATATAAAGAAACTCAACTATTCTACTTCCAGCTCGATTCTCTCAAAATGAACATTTTCTATCCTGGAAGTACTGTTTCTAAAAAACTGCTTCCAACCTGGTACTTAAAACTTTCCTAACATGTTTTGCAAACATCAGATTATATTGAAGTTACCATTTTGTTTCTGAAGAGTATTACTTAAAAACTAATTGTAAAGGGGAAGAAAGCAGAATTTTGGGATTTTCTTGTTAATTTTATACAAATAATTTTCAAAAAATGTTGTGCAATATAATGCAAATTCACACTCCAGTATATAGGCAAATATCTATTGAGAGAACAAAAATTACGAACTGGTATCTTCTGTATATTCTGAGAAAAATGCTCAGAAATTAGGTAAATCAAGATTATTGGTTTTGGGCCTACCTACTCTCTTTAAAACCAGTTACATAATGCTTTATTTTCGTAATGATTTATGTTCACGACGTTCTATTCTTAGTCAAGTTAATTAAGTGGAGAGTGAATTAGAAGTGTTCGTGTATTGCAGACTCAAGATAAGGACCTTCCATTTTCTTTCAATATAGATGGCCCTAATAATTTACCACGCCCTCCATATGTAACCCACTAGAAATGAATTTGACAGAATGAAAAAGAGAAATGTGTCCCCATTATCATTCGAATTTCTTTATTTTCATGTGTTTATTGAATAAAACCATTTTCATTTAAGCTTCATCCCCTGATCTACCAAATTCCCTAAAGAACTCTGAAATATTCCTTTTTCCTTACCTGATGATAGTGTCTGCGCCTGCTGATACATTCGTCAAGGAAAGACAGTGAAAATGGTTTCCCTCTTGTGTAATTTTTTCTGACCCAACTTATGAATTCCCGAAGAAAATATGAAATATTCCTTTTTTTCCCATCTCCTTATGATAGTGTCTTTCTGGTACATTCGACAAGGGAAGGCAATCAAAATTATTCCTCTCTCTCGATTATAATTCAAATTCCTTTATTTTTCATTTGTGATTGAATTATACTATTTTCATTTAAGCTTCACCTTCTCATCTCATATGATCTAACTTACGAATTCGCGTAGGAACTCTGAAATATTCCTTTTTCCTTGCCTGATGATAGTGTCCTCTTAGACTGTCGGTGCATTCACAAGGGAAGACAGTCAAAATGGTTCCTCTCTCGTCTCATTTCTTATCCAACTTACGAATTCCCGAAGAAACTCTGAAATATTCCTTTTTCCTCACCTGATGAGTGTCCTGCCGTTCGACAAGGGAAGGAAGTCAAAATGGTTCCTCTCTCCCTCGACGTACCATCCGCAGCCGAAAGTAAGGAAATTCTTTCGGAGGCTCTGATTCGGAAATACATTAATGCAAATATCAACTTACCGCCCTTTGCAACCCCCAAAATGCAAGGGCACACTCGCTCCAGCTGCTTATCAAGATCATAAGAGAGAGAGAGAGAGAGCTCTCGAACAGTCATTTTCGAAAAGTAAACGCTTCAAAGCACACCGCCATTTGTTTTGTGAAGAGGGAATGTCTTTGAACTTCTGGTGAGGCTTTGCGCAAATAAATGGCTTTTCTGTCTGGTTCCGAATTTTCTGGAATACGAGGCCGTCTCTCTTCTCCCTCGACCATCAATTAGAAGAGAACCGCTGAATTGTGGTGTTTTTTCTCTTCCTCTCCTAATCCTGTGAGAGTAAGGTTGGTGAAAATTCAATATCCGACGTTTCGATAAACTACTAAGTCAAAAATAACCTTTGAGATTTCTTTCTTTTTTCCTCTTTTCGTGTTTCGAGGGGAAATTATTTCCAGTTAGGTTTGTTGGAAGTTGATACCGTGGTTGTTTGGGTGGATTTGTGATTCAGCACACGCATCGATTTGGGTGGTTTTTGCTGTGGAGCGATGCACCTCACCGCGATTTCTAAATGCACTGGAGTAACTCTTTTTGGTCCACTGTCATAAGGAATATCAGTTGACAGTATTATTGATTGATAATTGAAGAGGAAGATTTCAAAAACAGAACGGAAATCTCTTATTACCTCAAAGTATTATCAAACGTTCTTATTCCTACAAAAAGTATATCAGGAAATTTTGCTAGTTAAATTTTTTCACCCTTTCCTCGCTAAAAATATCGTAATTGTTAACTCACATAAAATGAATTTTTACCGCAAATGGTGAATAGAGATTTTGTGTTTTTCCATTCGTCAAGGTTTGTCTTCCATTTATTTAGAAAACAAAATGACTTGTATTACTGCATTGTATTGTACTATTTTGTATTATATTTTAGAAAAATTAGCGAAATTACTCACAGCTACTTTATTACATTTCGTCACGTCAATGCAAGAACTAGGTGGCTCAATTTTTTGGTATTTGAGATAAAGGGAAAAACAATTTCTACACCCAATGCCTGTTTCATATATACCTACATTTTTCATTTGTTAAAAGAAGTGACAAAAAAGTTATCTAAAAAGTTCTTGTTTAAATTCTATACGATGTCAGCTTTACTAATTTAAGTGTAAATCAAAATACTCTTTTTTCAAGTTGTCTAGCATATTCAGATGACGATTTTCTCCGTATAAAAATTAACATCTTTATGTCTTCTTTCCAGTACTTGAGATATAGAATATTATACTAATGTATATATTACTTAAACACAAAGTAGTCTGTTAGTGCCCACTAGATTAATATCCAACTACAAATATAAAATCTTTATCCTCATCCTCTAGTTTTTTGAAAATCAATCCCAAGTCTCTTAAATTAAAACTTTCTGGATTTCCTAAATATTCAGGGATTGCCGTGGCTCGGAGGGTTCGCCAATTGCGCAAGCTACTTGGAGCATTATAAGTGATGCAGGTTCGATTCCTCCTTGGGTGTATTTCTCTCTTCTGTGTCAGTTAAACTTTCATTGTATGTATGTCCATTACTTGATGTTGTCTGGCTTGTGCTTAGCCAATATGGCCCTTGCGCCATTAAAAAACCTCAATCAACCTAAATTTTCAACTCTTTAATCTCATCTTAGAACTCGTTTCCATCTGAAACTTGTTTTTATGCAAAAAATACACATAGTAAAACCAACATTATACTTTTTTATCTGAACAGCCTTCTTTGACTTTAATTGTTCGTTTTTATTTATAGTTATTTACAGATCAAAGAAATTAAAGATTTTCTGATTCCGTTTAAATGAAAATTTGTCTCTTCAATCATGTTTTCACTTGTATACAGCTAAATTTGATTTAATTAAATTTTTAAAATTGTGCTTATGCTACTTTTAATTATGTCATATGTTCAATATACACTGCATAACCGATTTAGATCCATTTACTGAGTTAAAGTTGAGGTAATAAGGTTATGAAATTTTGCGAGTTGAATGTTTTATTAAATACTAGCAGAATTGCCCTGCAATGCTCTGGTTGAATTGATTAAATGTTGATTTTATTTCATAGAAAAATGCAAGCATCATTTAAGTGTACAGAAAATATTTTCTAGCATCGTTTTAACTTTTTCATAACTTCTACAGTTTACTTCGGACGTAAATATGTATACATAGTATATCCATATAATTCATTTATCTATATAATTCATTTCATATTCATCACACTCTTGCTGTAAGACAAACTACAAAAGCTTTTTCTGAGATGACTTCAGAAGTCGATTTTGAGTTTTGTAGTGATTACGAATGCCAATTAAGTTCATTTTCAGTAAAAATGAGGAACTTTCAGCGTATAGTCTTGGCACTCAGTTTTCCAATCAATATTTATTATTTGTGCTACCCTTGCACCATGGATTCGATGTTTTCGAATTACATTATCATTGTGAGAGGATGGCGAATTAATCTGTTACAGCATTCGCGGTTAATTTATTTTGAAGCACGCATTTTTTTCTTGAAAATTCCATTCAGCCGCACGTGGAATAACGGAGCTTGTTTAAAATAAATGTGATCAGTGTAGACAAAGCAAACTCAATCTATTAAACTTTTTACAAAATCACTGCTTTCACTGAATGTTTCACAAGCACCTAAGTTGTATACGAACAGTTCAACTTCAAGTAAACAACCTCGACCTTCGGCCACTTAAGACAAAAAAAAATTCTATTTTTCAACAGTCCTACTTTACATACTTCCTTGCTGTGATTATTATTCCAAGATCAGCAAAGTCTTATTTAAAATTCGCTTTCCTCCAACAGAAAAATTTAGTTTTAAATCTAATCCTTAAGGTACTTTTTTCAATTGAGAGACTCAGTTTCTATATGGAAACCACGTACCTATTTAGAATGATAGATGTAGTTACTTGGCTATGGAACACAGCTTTTAAAAATACCCATGAAACATGAAAAACAAATGTAAATTAATTTGATTTTAATCGTCTTGTAATGAAAATATGTCAAAATTTAGAAATATCTTTGAACTACAACGTATGGCTACCCGTTTTGATTTAACGTAACATCTTATTTTAGAATAACTTTATTTTAAATTTACCAGTCATTTTAAAATAAGAAGTTATATAGCTTACTTAAAAAAGTTTCCATTTATTTTTATGAAACAGAATTCTACAAACTATAACGCATTTAACCAGACTTAAGGAAAGTTTGTCGAAATATATATATACCACCAAGAAATTACCCATATCTAGTGGTATTTGGCATAAAATAAACATAATTCATTAAAATTTAACTCCTAAATAATATATCTGTAATATGGAAAGTAATGGAATACATAAATACAAACAGAAACGAAATTCTGGTCATTGAAAAATGTAGAATTCTGAAAAACGAAAGATCTGAGCAAGCGTGTCGAATTTCGGCTCCACTGGAATATTCTGAAATAGAGAAATTCGAAAAAGTCGCGTAAACATATTGATAGACAATAATGAATTATTTACAAAAAGAACACAAATTTACAAGACTTAGAAATGCTCAACTATGACCGCAACATTTCTGCCTTATCTCAAACACACAAACACGGAATTCTAAATCTAATTTATGAAATAAAACATTAATTCTGGCGTTGCCAGATACCGAATTGCAAAATTACGCTTTTATGATCAATGAGTTTTTTGTTTTGACTTTTCGTGTTCCATTACAAAATGCAAGTTGTGTAAAATTAAGTATTATAAATATCCATTTTTCATCATTCAAATATACCTAAATTATTTATATTGTGGAAAGAACTAAAAATCAGTTTAAACATAATTAGAATTTTAAATTGTTTAAATATGACATTTCGGAAAAAAATTGTTTTTCGAGCATTACTTGTAAAACACTTTTATTAGAAAATTTGATTTTCGATCAATACGGGTAAAACAAACTGAGTTTCGTACCGCAATTGTTTTATGCTCAATGTTTTTCCTCTGACAATTTCGAATTGATTTAGCCCCCTCTGCACAGCTAGGTTAAAGAGAATTGGGGTTAATATGTAGCTTGCGTTACCCGCAGGGTTCCAAAGTATAAGTGTACCAAATTTGGTATGGATTGGTCAAACGGTGTAGATGTATATAGAGAACATACAGACAGACGCCAACTCTGCTTTATATGTATAGATAGATTAGAGATTTAATAATTTTTGGTATCATCTAGTCATTGAATTAAGAGATCATCTCATCTGATTTATGACAGTTTAAAAGGTTTTGTCTGAATTTTACTTGTAGTACCGTTTTTCACTTCCTACAAGATCCTTACTTAAGGGGATCGCCGTGGTGTTTGCTTACTTCGATAGCAACCTGCGAGTTATAGGCGTTGTAGATTCGATTCTTGTCAAGTTCGATTCCTCCGGATGTATTTCTCTCTTCTGTGTCAGTGAACTTTCCTTATATGTGTACGTCTATTTACTTGATGTTGTCTGTCTTGTGTTCCGCGTAGTTTGACCAAATATGACCTTATCGCCACGAAAACCCAAAGCCAATAACCCTTAGTTAAGCAGGGAAAACATTTTCAAGCGATTAATTATGTTTACTCCTAAATTATACCACATTATTCCAAAGAGTCAGTTAAAAATCATTCATTATTTACTCACTTAAAAAGTGTTCAGTTACGACTTAAAATTTCATTCTCCTCTTGCGCATAAAATATTGTTAGGTATAATCGGGATCTTCAATGTTTATACTTTATTAAAAGTTCTTATTTGCGAAAATAATGCTTTTTAACATTCGGTCTAAGATGGCATTCAAAAATAAATAACGCGCTGCCTACTGCATATAATTTTCACTATAAAAAATTACGTTTTTGCAGATGTCAAATATTCTCAAATGAATGAATCTGGAGGAGTGAGAGAGAAAAATAACAAAGCGATAGTGCCATCATTTTGAATTATTAAGTAAAAGTCACCTGGAGTTAACGCTAATTACAACTCGAAATAAGTTCTCCACCCGAGATTTCGCGCTTTGAAAAGACGCGAAACATAACAATGGCAATAAAAAGGGGAAAATATCCCAGACTTCTCTTATAAATTCCTCCACACACAGAAAGCCTCCTTCGCTACGGATGAGTTGTGTGGACTAATTATTTCCCGATGCGCGGTAGGAAAAATAGTTCCTCTCATTTTAATAAATTTTTGATTGTCCTTGTGATTCGAATCGTGCGGACTGTTGCTAATTAAGACGAGAACGAGAGAGAACGTCATTGGAATTCAAATGGAATAAGTCGACCTGTATGCCCCCTCTCCACCTCTTGTTGAGTTTAGAAAGCAGATTCTCCAGTTTCACTCTATAAATGAATATAGTGAAGATTGAATAAATTCTTTGGAAATTTGGAATCGAAGAGAAATTCTAATTGTATCGAATTTTATTCGTCCCATCCACCAGATAATCCGTTGATAGCTGGTATCGTCGTTGACAATGAGTTTGAATCTTTTAAAATCGAAACATGTATCTTAATAGGTTGTGTACTCTAGTGACAACTTTGTACGATTAAGATATCTTATTTGAAATTGGGTTCAAATGTTGTAGTTAAAACGTGGAGCATGGAGTTTAGTGAACACTTTTCTAGCCTGATGTGTTTGTTGGGATAAAATCTGTTAGCAACGAATTGGAATCTTAATATCGAAGCATGTATCTAATAAGTTATGTTCCCTACTGACAATTTTGTTCAATTAAGATATCTTATTTGAAAATAGACTCAAATGCTACACTTAAAACGTACGTGGAGTATGACGTATAGTGAGCACTCTTCTAGCCTGATGTGGTTTTGGAGATAAAATCTATTGACAACGAGTTAGAATCTTAAAATCGAAAATTGTATCTTTTAATAGGTTGTGTACTCTACTGACAACTTTCCACGATTCAGAAATCTTGTTTCCAAATGGGCTCAAATGTTACATTTAAAACATTGAGCATGACGTATAGTGAGCATTTTTCTAGCCTTATGTGGTTCTTGGGATAAAATCCACGGAAATCGAGTTTGGTAGCTAGTGGTTAGCATTCTGGCTCTTGGTTCAACAGACACGGGATTCGAATCCCGGTCTGGACTCGAATGCCCATACGGTTTGTCGCTCTATGGTCACTTTTTTCTACACTAGGGCTAACGTAGCGACTCGAAAGCCTTTGGTCTCCATCTAATTAGCCATCTTGTAACATAAAACGGCAAACGAAACCAATGAATTTGAAGGTTACCTCACGATTATTCTAGTGTTCTCTCTAATAGACCACATTAGCAAGATGACATATTCATTGTTTAAACCGTTAGGGAATTTAAATTGATAGTGAATGGTGATGGATATACAAAGTTTGGTCCTCGAGTCACATGTATACTCTTATGTGAATGCTCGATTCTCGTGTATTCCTTATCTTGTGCAAATAGTTTCTCTCAATGCTCATTAAGTAATGGATCTAGGCGCCTGATCTGTCTTGAGAGAGAAGCGCATTAAACGTCCTTTAAAATTATTTTCTTGTTTCTTCTTTTTATTAGTTTGTTGGGTTTATTGCTCTAGGGCCATATTTGGCCAAACACAAGACAGACAACGTCAGGTAATAGGCACACACACACAAAGGAAAAGAGAAATACATCCAAGGTAAGTTACAGGAATCGAACTTGCGCCGCGTATCAGGTTTCCAGCCAAAATTACTGAGGCATCTATTTTTTAAAACAGTTAAGGAAGTTTCAGAGCTAAATTTTGCAGGTGGAAATATGAGCGCTTTACATCCCACGGATATTTTTTATATCTAACTTAAAGAATGATAAGAGAATTTATCATTTACATCAAATTAATTTCTTCGGTTTTTCGTGCTATAGAACGTTTCTTCTTCAGCTTAATTATCCTAAGGTTGTTCTTGTACTAATATTAAATCAAGCTTGGGTTTGAAAATTTGGTTATGCAAAAAAACTTTATTTTTCTTCCAAGTTCCCGTTTTACACAATTTGAAAAGTTTGGAGGATAAGCGTGTAAAAAAATGGAACTTCTCCAGAGAATTAAGAAGTTGACACATTTTGTAATCTCTAAAGTCAAGTGAAGTTTAACAGATTATTAATCAAATGAAGAAAGTATGTCGACGTAGGAATTACGAATCTTCACGGTTGATTCCTTGGTAGAGTGAAATCTCATTTTCGCACTAAAAGTGCAACACCATTCCTCAGGATTGTGAACGCAAAGGATAATTCCATCTTCCAGCGCAGAAGTTAAACAGATTTCACCCCCCAATCACCTTATCTCCTGTTCATGTGATCGGATTAAACCATACAGTATTAATGCGGTTTAATTGGATCAATGCGAGAAAAATTTAAACAGATATGGTAATCCTCTCAGTGTTACGTTTAATCTTCACTCTATGGCGTAATCCTATAAAAAGGACTCATCAGTGTTTTTTTACTTCGATTTCTGGACCTGTTTTCTTTTTCTGTGTGTTTTCAAGAGTAATTGTTACTCGCATCTCAAAGATGTTAAACTTTGGGAGATAAAAGCTAGAATATAATCCATTAGTTTGATGTGAAGAATAATATCTGTATAAAATATATTTTCTGTACATAATATTTGTATAATACGGCTATTATACTTTCGAATATGTACCAGAGCAGGTTTCCAAATTATTGGTCGTTAGTCGTATTGTGCTCCTATAAATTTCGTTTTGAGTTTTAGGACCCAATCGTTATTTTGACGCCTGATTTTCTCAATTTGTTTGTTAGTATAGCGTTTCAAAATTCTTTTTTCAAAAATATGAATATCGTCAAATTATAACATTTTGAGAAAATATTAAGGTGCAATTGAGGCCGTATTATCCGCTCTTAATATCTAACTTTGACTGAGTAAAACAACACTTCAATGTACGTTTCATTGCCACATATTGTAAGCGCTTATTAGCTACCGGAGGGTTGTGAGTCAAACTCGATCCTACCAAAGATCGTTGTTGCTCCATTGCACGTAAGCTACCTAAGCTAACCTAACCCAAACTATTCAGTCCAAGCACCCCCTTGAATTTGAAAAAATTTCGTAGACCCCATGAGATTATAAAATTAAATTAGGCTTATGAAGACCTGAATAAAACTGTAATGATCCTAATTTTCACCTTAATATAAGGAGTAAAATATTTAGGTATATGTTAAATAGATTTTGAAACGTTGCTACTATGTAGACTCCGGTGGAGAGCGATTTTGCAGTTTGCAGATGCATGCATTAGAGAGAGAGAGAGAGTCATTCTACACATGAAACTTATTTTTTTGAGTTACTGGCAATATTGTAGCCAAATTGCGATAAAACAATCATCAGTCACTTGGAAATAATCTCCTAGCTGCAAGCTCAGTTGCTCATTTTTAAAACATATAATAGGTATTTTTAAGAACATAACGTTTTTTAGAACATAAAGCAATCGGAGAAAATAATGGAATATTTTATTTTTTCTCGAATGTTCTCTCTTTTGACTAGTGAAATGTATCATATTTCTCGCGGGGTGGTGGTGGTTTGGGAACGACTCGTCTACATTATTTTCTATACAAAAAAATAATTGAGATTTCGTAGTACGAAAATCGTCATTCATTTCACGGATGCAAAAAGATTGATTTTCCCTTGGGTTTCATTCCTTGCATTTAGTTCTCGAAATTTAGATTGGCATCGTGTTTTTTAATGCCTCGTTTCCCTGCTTATCGTATTTTAAGACTAGAAACAATAAATAAAATGGTGCAAAGTGATTTCTTTCCCTTCTCTACTTCCATTCGCTCTACTTCCATTCGCACTGTGAAAAGAACCATCGCCGGCTGCTCAAAACTAATCCCGCAGCGCTTTGCTTTAAAAGACAAAAATCTTTCTCCCGAACCCCTTAAGCCACCACAAGCTTTCCCAACACGATTCCATCTCCCCAAATCTTCCAACTAACCCCAGAATAAGATCTCCTTCCGTCACAACGCAGTCCGATGCGTCCGCAATGCTTATTAAAATCCAATGGCCAAAATAATCGGCCGCATTAACTCGGTACATGATACATCTTCGCTGAACCTTAAGGACGAGAGAAGGGACGGAAGCTTAAGGACGGCCGGTATCCTTATAGAAAAGGCATCTCATTAATGACCCCTTCATTAGCATCCTAATGAAACGACCTTTCGCTCGCCTTCCCAATCAACGCGACCCACGGAACGATATTCATAACGACCTCGTCCCTTTCTTCTTCGCTTTTAACAAAATGCTTCTTTAGAGGTATGTTATTTCGAGATTTTATTCCCCTCTTTTTTTATTCGACGATGGGCTCCCTTTGTGTTCAGATTTGTGGGACAGTGGTTCAAGTCGGCTCACAAGCTGTACCACAGGGTACACACTGTACTTGAAAGTCCTTAAAAAGTACTTTCATTTCGTTATTCCAACATGGGCAACCCTGGAGAGTACTTGGCAAATATCAAAATTTTGTCTAGACCTTGAATTTTATTTAATTTGGAATTGTGTCGAAGTGGAAAGATCGAAAATGACTCAAGTCAGATGACTTAGGGCATCACAGGATACACCCTGTACTTCAGAAAGTCCTTAAAAAATTTTTAATTTCTTTTTCTCAACATGGGAACCCTGGAGAGTACTTGAAAAATATCAAAATTTTGTTTAGACTTTTAATTTTGTAGTTTGTTTTAGAAGTGTCGAGATTGAATGATCGAATCGACAATGGTAGTTCAAGTCGGGTGACATGTTGTATCACAGGTTTCCCCCACTGTCCTTCAAATCTCATCAAGTACTTTATTTCATTATTTTAACTCGTCATTTATTTCATTAATCTAACTAAGGGCCTTGGAAAGTACTTAAAAATGGCATAACTTTGTTTAGACGCTGAATTTTGTTTACTTTAGCATGATCGACAACGGTTCAAGTCGGACGACATGTTGTGCCACACTGTACTTGGAAGTCCTTAAAATACTTGAATTTCGTTTTTCTAACTCGGGGCACATTGAAAAGTACTTGAAAAATGTCAAAATATTGTTTAGGCCTTGAGTTTTGTATATTTTGGCGATGTGTAGAGGTTGAATGATCGACAATGTTTCAAGTCGGGTGACATGCTGTATCACAGAATTCCCACTCTCCTTGAAAGTTCTTAAAATACTTGAATTTATTCCATTATTCTAACTTGGGGTACTTGAAAAGTATTTGAAAATGGTAAAAATTTGTTTGGTCTTTAATTTTTGTTTATTTTAGCATTGTGTTTGAATGATCGACAATGGTTCAAGGCGAGTGACGTGATGTATCATAGGGTTCCCACCCTCTTTGAAAGTTCTCAAAAAGTACTTGTTTTTATTTCTATATTCTTAAGTCCCGATAAAATTTATTTCTATGTACTAAAGTCCCGATTAAATTAATTTTATTATTCTAGGCATCTTGATTAAATTAATGATACAATTTATTTCATTATTTTAGTCTTAGAAAGTACTTGAAAATGACAAAACTTCGTTTCTTTATTTTTTTACTTGGATTTTATTTCGTACAAAATTTACCTGCTGACTAAAACTTACCAATATTCTTGCATTTTTTTTGTTTTCGTCTTTTCTCTACGTTTATTGGTTTCATAATTAATTTTGTTTACATGATGACAAAACTAAAAGTAATGTGACTTCTTAAAGGTTTTTCAATATAAAACTGTTGGTGTTGGCATGTTCCTTTTTGTTATGTAGTGATTGGAAGGCAAATTTTTGCCATCACTACATTATTACTATTTTCTGAAAAAATTATTTCTTAAAAATTTAAAAATATCTGCATTAAATATAAACTAGTGATTCATTGAAACATTGGTATTTATAGTCAGAAAAAGAGGCATAGTCAAAACGTGTTTGCCGCAATCTGTGAATTAAGCAAACTCCAACATAGAAAAAATGACCATAGACCGACAAACTAAGCCAAACCTAAACCAGAATAAAGTCCCTTAATAGAGAAAGAAAACTCTTGTTTCTTGAGTTGCCAAATGAGTCCCTAAACTACCTTACTCGAAAAAGATAAAAAAAGGTGAAAAAGTTAAACTATTTTAAGCAGGTAAGATACTTTTATTTGAAGAACAATATAGAACTTGCATTGTAAGGAATGGCAAAAAGCAAGAGTTTTAAAGTTTTGAGATGCGTTTCAACAAATGGACGTAAACTCCTCGTTCGAACGTATTCTGGTGTAAATTGCCCCAAGACATAAAGTAATACCTATGATCTCTTCACCTGATTATGAAATTTAATTGAAAAATGTCTATAAGCTATTTGAAAACTGATAACTACTGTTTTATTGTTTATCTAATCAAAAAGAAATTTACATACCTTTAGGAGTATGACGGTTTATTAATGAACTTTCACGCTTCCTTTTGGTTGCGAAATAGTTTCCTTAGAGTTAGAGTTGGATTTATCTCCAAACGCTTATTAATGTCTACTACCTGCTCTTTTTTCATGCAAGATGTTACCTATTTCTTGTAACTACATTTATAATTGTTTAATTGACTTCACATCCGGAAGAACTTTTGAGATTTTAATCTAAAATAGCCTTTGGGGGCAGTTTGAATTGACTCGATCCTTCATAATCGCAAGAATCTAAATTTATTTTTCGCTCATAATCGCCATTTTTTATCTGCACGATATAGTCACCATTAATGTTTGCAACAATCTTTATACGTTTGTGAATAAAACCTTTTGAGTTAACAAGTCATGTGTAGTTAATCGTTTTTCAATATCAGTTATAGTTTTTATTTATGTAGTTATTAGTGAGGTGAATTAATTATGAACATTATGTATATAATATGAAATGATAATCTTGATTCGTGCGAAAAAAATTGTGATCAAGACTTAAACGTGGTAAAGTAAAAGTGAATCTTATTTTGTTCTATTCTCAAGAAATCTAATTTAGATTTATATTTCAGTACGAGAGGTATCTGATTTGTTTGTTTTGACAAACAAACCAGACGGAATGCGAAGATTTACTTCTGTTCTTTAAATGCTCTTCCATAATACATATGTGACTTACCTTAAAATGTAGTTTATCGCCGTTTTGGCGTTCAATCAACTATCATATATCAATAAGAAATTCATTCCTTGGAATTTTTATTGGCGAAGTGTTGAAATGGTATTCGAAATATAAATCAAGTGACATCATATTCGGAATACATTGAGGAAACAAGTCCGCCTTAGAAACACTACTGCCATCTACATTTAGCTTGACAGGAAAAGTCACTCATACATACATTTCTTCATTAAGCTTTCTCTATTTTGGCTAGAATTAGTTTTTGCTCTCGTAAGATTTAGTTGTTTCTCTAATAATGTTAATCTTATTGGAAATGGATCTCTTAAAATGCATTAAGTTCAATCGAGGGAAAATATTTCTTTTAAATCCGTTCTCGAAAGCATGAGGTGTTTTGTTTATTCAGAAAATGTGAGATGAAATACAAAATGCGTCTAATTAACATTCTTTGGCAGAGAAGATACACCTGAAAATGTATTCAGCTCAATCTAGACGTATAGAAAGTAAGATAGAATTCTACTATTCAGGAAAATATGGGGTGGGATATAAATGTATTTGAAAATATATCCTCGTCACGTTTCTCTCAAATATGGAAAATTGTAAGAAACGGCGGGAGAAAAAAAATCTGTTTCCGAAGTATTTCTTTTCATAAATAACCTTAAATAAATAAAAACGGCTATATTTGCTTGTTGGACAGTTTTTGTGGACGGTCTTTGAATAAATGTATTTTACTGAATGTCAAGGATATGTGTTTCAAAAATTTCCTTGCTTCTTTTCTTTCAAGGTTAAAAATTTTTTGAGGTAGAGGCAGCCTATATTTTGAGTGAAAGTACGTCAAAGTTGTTTTATTTTCGGCAAGCGACTTCTCAAATGTAGATATGCTACGAACTAGTAGAAAGTGAAGTTTAACCTGTCTCTGAAATCTTGCCCTGCGCACCTTCTACGTCAGATAACGAAACTGCATATTATTTTTGAAAAAATACGATTAATAGTTTTTGCTAGTCGTTCAATTATCATTAGTTTAATCCCTGTTGTTTTGGGATTTTTTTCACTATGTCACAAGACGCATAGGTAAGTTGAGTAACTCAAAATTTTAGAGTTAGGGAAAGTCACAATGGCCTGTTAACCAACATTAAACTCAAAATATTAATTAATCTGAGAACAAATGAAAAGCATTAAATAAAAATGATTTAACTCGTTTAATTTTAATCACATTGGTCCTGACAGGTGATGCGCGGTGACTTTTTCAACGTTTTTCAATATTACTCAATAAAAAGAATTAACTAAGAAATAGATCATTTATAAATTTAAATGATAAATATTTTACAGTTATAGGTACAGATGGCGCACGCAATAGCTATAAGATACTGAAAGAGCAATCTTTGAAATTATTTTTGTATTAGTAGCTTCAGAAGATTTAGTGGTGATCATCTTTTGATCAAGTATCCGAGTTCGACAGAGGAAGGATAGTGGCCTACCGAGATTGTGGATTATCTTTCAGGGAAATCGGTAGTCGTGTTGGACGAAACCAAACAACTGTAATGCGGATATGTGATCGTTGGATGCAGGAGGGTACGACGGACCGACGTGTTCGATCGCATCCACCTCAGTGCACCACTTCACGTGATGACAGGCATATTGTGCGTATGGCAGTGACGAATCGCTCAGCCACATCACGAACCATAGCACAGCACATTCAGTCTGTACCGCATCATCCAGTGTCTGCGCGTACCATTCGACGCCGTTTACAGCAGAGTGGTCTGTCTGCAAGACGTCCATTGCTTCGTCTACCCTTGACGCAGAACCACAGACGTTTCCGCCGCCAATGGTGCGATGAAAGAAGGATGTGAACGGCAGAATGGAATGAAATTGTCTTTACTGACGAGTCACGCTTCTGTCTGCAACACCACGATGGTCGGATTCGAGTCTGGAGACACCTTGGAGAGAGGATGCTGAACAGCTGCGTTATGCACCGCCACACTGGTCCTGCACCGGGTATTATGGTATGGGGCGGTATTGGATATCACTCTCGCACTCCTCTAGTACGCATTGCCGGTACTTTAAACAGCCAGCTCTACATCTCCGAGGTGTTGGAGCCAGTTGTCCTTCCTTACCTTCAGGGCTTGCCCACAGCCATATTTCAACAGGATAATGCGCGACCACACGTGGCACGCATTGTCCAAGGGTTCTTCGTGAATCGCCAGATTGAATTGCTTCCCTGGCCAGCTCGCTCTCCGGATCTTTCGCCGATAGAAAACATGTGGTCCATGGTTGCTCAACGATTGACCCAGAATACATCCCCAGCTGCCACACCAGATCAACTTTGGCAACGTGTGGAAGCTGCTTGGTCTGCTGTACCCCAAGAACACATCCAAAGTCTCTTTGAATCAATGCCGAGGCGTGTGGCAGCGGTGCTCTCCAACAATGGCGGCTACTCTGGCTACTGATTTTGGCAGGAACCACACTTCACAGAAGTCTATAAATTTGATACTTGGTCAACATGTTATCTACAAAATAAATTTTGTTGTGATATCTCTTGTCTTTCTTGGTGTTGCAATTTGGGTGGCCAGCAGTGTATATTTTAAATGAATAATTAATGCATGTGTATCTAGGAAAGAAAACGTCGAGCACCTCACAGATACACCCCTATCTCATTGAAAAAGTCCCTAAAGGATGTCGATTTGATGTTGGGTGATAAATGGTGAATTTTCAATCTATGATTAATATAGTATGAACGTTTAGCCTATTTAGCTTTTTCAGAAGAGTTATTCGTTGTTCCAGTTTTCAACGAAACTTCAGTCGAATAGTAGCAATCATCTTTCGAGACCGACTTCCACTTTAGTTGTCAGATCACAGCTCTGAATAATTCATACTGGGCAAATCAGATTGAATATTTAAATTGGCTCTTTTCTGTTTTGATTTCATCTACCTTTGTCTTAAATACATAGAACTTGCTAATCATCTTTCTTTGTATCGCTATTAGGTAAAGTTGTACGATACTCTCTTTCATGCAAATACAAACGTCCTGAGTGATGGTACAAATTTCCTTTTTTTAAATAGATGTTTAACATTAATTAGCCATGGATGTTGAATATATATCTAATTTTACCGTTATTGAAGACTCGTAGGGTAGTTTGGAATCAAAGCGAACTAATAGACTACGCATGTGCAGTTATTCCAAGCGAAAGTCCCCTTTGACCCTTAATTAATTTTGACTTTCCACCTGAGTTATTAATTTAGCCAAGTCCCGTATTAATTGAGTAGTTGTTATGCTTAGAAAGTAATAATGCAGACTTGAATATTTAATGAGAGTGGCACGTTCTGTCTGGTAATGAAGTTAGGGAAAGCAACTGGCTAGGAAAACTTTTCACTACATCAATTCCTTATGTAATGATTGTTGGAATTTTTCTTCTTCCAGAAAGCATGCAATAATTTGATAATCTCCATTCGCTTATGTTCTTATGGATTCATGTGTGTGTGTGTGTGTGTGTGTGTGTGTGTGATTGAAACAAAAAACAAAACAAATAAATCTATACAACTGGCACCTTTTTTCTAATACTGTTTTGATAAATGATAAAAATTAATGTGTTAGAAATACAAGATTTTTGAAATTTAAATAGAAGTTTGCAAATTTTTCTTTTGCAGAAAGTTTTAGAAAAGTTATAGTTTAGGTTATTTTGAAGCTGGATGTTTTAATTTTGCGCCATTGCAGATTTAACTTTTGAAATTTTATCCACAGTAGCAAATTAAAAATTTCTCTCGTACGTAGACGTAGTTTTTTTTGGGGAGGGGAGAGTTGTATCTTATTTAACGCTAAGGTTAGACTTCAAGTTGCATATATATATATATATATATATATATATATATATATATATATATATATATATATATATATATATATATATATATTAACATATAAAAATACTGCATATATATATTTAAAACAATCCTTATGCGTCGTTCTAGTTATTTTCAGGGATTGATACTTATTTAATGCATAATATATTTTCCAATATAACAAAATATTACATAAGAATTCTACAGAAGATTCCTTCCTCTCTTAGATAGTTATTTAGTTGTTTTTTCGTATTTTAGGTCGCCAATAGCCCTTTGTGTTGCTCCAGTACGACGTTAATTAAAATACGTGGTACCTACCATCTTATTTAAGACTAGGATATACGACAATTTGCATAATATTTGCGTGTATAAAAATATTACATAGGCATTAGACAAAAGAATCCTTACTCTCATACGTTATCGCAGTTTTTTTAGGGACTGTTGCTTATTTAACGATAAGGTTAGACTGTAATATAGTACACAAAGTTAGTCTTTAGAAGTAAATTTTGATTGTTGGCATGCTCTTTTGTTGTGCAAACATTTCGTGTGTATTTGTTCATTTGCCCGCACACACATGCAGAAATTTCCCACCCTCCTTTTGTGTGTCGAATTCTCAAAGCCATCGCAGAATCGAAGATCACCCGTTTCCGTCTCGCTCGCTGTTTGATTATCCACCTTTCAGGACAGGCACTCGAAAGAGAAGGGGGAAAAAAGGGCCCAGTGGAAATACACACGGCTCAACTGGTGTCCATCCACCCGGAAACCGAAACCTCCGCGTGTTCCTCAAAAGACAAACCTTATTTCGATGCAAATGTGTGACCCATCCCTTACCCCCCTCGACGCTCCCCTTAAACATGAGTAATCCTCCTGACGTTGACTGCGACCCGGCACCAAGTTTGCTCTTCCCTGTCTTGGAGGCCCACCTCCTAGTGCAATTATCGGAAGAAGAACACCACCTGCTATTTGGGATGGATGTTGGATCATGTGGATATCCGATCACACTTTTCTCTTTCTCTTTTTTGCGCTCTTTAATTCTCTTCGTAGTCAATACAGATTGCGGAATATCTGGTAAGGGTTAAGGGGATTGATTATTTCCGTCGGGTTTTTCCCCTTTTTTTCCCTATGATTCTTCCCTTCTCCCCTCCAACGATCAGGTGAGAGGGGTGGAATGATTTTGGGAAAGGGGTTGCCATCGATTTTGGGGTGGAGGTATTTCGGCGCTCCCCTGTTGCTGGAGTTGTGTAATTGCCCCTTTTCTCGATGTATAACATTTTGTTACTCGTATTATTATTATGCATTTTTTTGTTTTTTATCGGATTGAATTTTAGGTAGTACAGATAACTGAAGTTTCATACGACGTTTTGGTTTTAATGTTTTATATTTTGCTTCTTTTGCGTTTAGGAGGGTGTAGGTGATTTTGCTTTGCGCTTTAGGTTCTAAACGGTGATTTAAATCGATATTTCAATTCCCGCGTTTGCGGTACTGTTTATCGGAAGTTATAGAGAGTACCTATTTTAAATTAGTACCAAAAGCAAACAGAAAAAGCGAGGTATTTCGATAAGAAAATTACAGTTCTAATATCGCTATGCAAAATTGTATACTTTATTTTTAGATTAGAATGTGGACGGTGGTTAAGGTTCCAGTATTCTATATCTTATGTATCTTCCATTTCTTCAAGTGTAAGATCCAACCAAAGTTATATTTCTTGATATCAATTAATATTGTTTTACAAAATCCTAAAAGGCTGAAGTCTGCATTGCATGGGAAGTAGAACAGATCTATATAAGTACTATAGGGAAGATTGAATTTTTGTAAATGAGTGTGAGTTGATTGTTGAATTTTAATAGTGTAAGGGCCATATATTGATCAGGCTACGCCAAACACATGACAAAACAACCAACACCACAACAAATCAGTGTGAAAGATAGAAGATGAGCTCCATTCATAATCACAAATAGAATATTATTTGGCACTTTCGTGATTGATATATCAATTTCAATTGTCTTTCATTACAAAGGGTCCTCTAAGTTCAGAGGGGCTCAGTGGTTTTACCATTGCGCTAGCAACCTGCGAGTTGTAGGGGGAGCAGGATCGATCTCTGTAACTTACCCTGTGTGTATTTCTCTCTTATGTGGCATTAAAAATTTCCCTATTGTCTGTATGTCCATTACTTGACGTTGTCTGTCTTGTGTTTGGCACAGCTATATGAAATATGGCCCTTGTGCCATAAAACCATGCCAACCTGCCTCTGAGTTTAGAAAATTAGAACTGTTGTGGTGTTTGATGATTCTTTATTTGTTCCATGCAGCCAGAGTACCAAGTATAAACCGTGAAATATATTTCCTTATGCAAATAACCCTCATATTTAATTTTAGGTGTTTATTGATTAACTTAATGGTTTAGACATAAACATCATTTGTAATAAAAACCACATTTTACTCACAAGTAGGCCGGGATTTAGGATCAGGACCGGTAATGGTTGACTCTAGAAAGAACAAAGCTTGGCTATGTGTCAAGAAAAATATGACCTGAGTTAAAATGTGTAGAGGGGGTGTCAATAATTACAATGACAAAGTGTTACTCGTAGTATTTTCATTAGTCGACGATTTTAACCTAACGCTCCTTTGAAAGAAGAAAATAAATTGGCACTATTAAACCTTTTCTTACGTCCCTTCGGCTTTATTTAATTCTTAAGGCTTGGATATTAAAGTAACCTAAACAAAAGAACGCGACATTTGACGATATCGGAAACGGCAGACTCCATTCGACTTCATTAAACAATCAAATGTCTAAATTCATTAATTACAACTTAGTTATACAAGAGGTTTGTGCATTTTACTTTCCCCTAGTTTTATAAAGATATTCTGTTGTTCTGTTGTTTTTGCTCAAACATACCCAAACATGAGCGATAGGTTTTGATATTTGTTTATTAGTGTTCTGGGTTTGTTTCGCAGATTAACCGTTGGATAGTCATCTCTCTGAATTTATTGTAAACAAATAATTCATTTTCCTTGATTTAAATGCACAAATTCATGGCTCTGTTCAATATTCAGAGATATATTTGTGAAAATTTATTTCTTGCGTGAACCAGCGGTCAATTGTCCAATAGTGTTCTGGGCACCACCAGTGACTGAAATAGGTACGTTTCCAACATGAATGTGTTCTTATCTTTCTACCTTTTAAACTACATAGTTTCTAATTTGTTTTAAGGTTTCTTTTTAAACTATTATCTACCATTCTTCGTGTTGAAAACATTTTATTCTTTCATCTTTTTTAATGTCTAAACTTTATTTTATTTTCATGCTGATTATACGTGATTTTTAGACAAATGTTTATTGTTATTTTGGCTGTTTTTGGATTTTAATCTAACGTTTGGCGCAGCTTATCCGCTATGGGACCTTGCTTCATAAAACCCCAACCAACCAAAACGAACTTTGCGAACTCCTGGTTATATTTTTCTCCCATTTAAAAAGTACTCCATGTAGTTCATTTTTCAAGACTTTCTGCACCTCAAAAATGGTTTATTGCATTCCTAATAGTTGTTCTCTCTTTGGGAACCTCCAAATTTTCCTTGTGATATTTTGTGATAGCTTTATCATTTTTATAGAATAGCACCCAACACTAGGTATACTTCTTTTTCAAAAATCCAATATTCTTTATAAAAATGAAGAATACATTCTATCAATATTGCCTATAAAGATCTATTATGTTTTTGTATTGAGCTGTATGACCTGTATTTTTCCTTCCTCATACCTTCAATCATTTTGTGGTTGTATAAGTTTTATTGTAGACCCTTTTTACCAGGCTATTCCTCTGGAACTTATCTAAATAATTTTCTTTTTCAATATATTTTTCTGGACAGAAGTTTCAGTTTATGAAAAATTCGTTCCCTTCTCGTGATAAATCGTTCGATTTAAAATTCGTTTTATTCGCATTGTTGATTAACTGTACTTTTTTCTACTTTTTTTTAAAGAATTTCTTTCCTTCGATGTCGTATGTTTGTATTTCTTCCCTTTTTTATTTGTGCTTATTGAATTCAGCGTACACTTTGTGATTGCCTGCTCTTCACTGAATTTCATAAATAAGAGCGAGGATAGCTTTTTTTTATTGCTTCCCAGTCCCGAATGGAATTTTCTGTGCGGAATGTTAAAATCCAAAAATGTGGAGCATTAATATCTTTCGTTTTGTTCTGCTTAAAAATCAGTATTTGTTATTGGACTCACTCCATTGCGCGTTTCCTCCCGAAATTTCGTTATTATGAATTTATTTTTAGAGCATTTTTCGTTTTCTCATAGTGTCTAATTACTAAAATTAGCCCTAAATACTCTGTAATCTATGACCTAATATATGACCGAGTATATTGCATTATTCTTTGCCATATAAATGTACTGTCTGGTTAAATGAATAATAAATAGTCAGATAAAATGTAGAGTAACGTTTAATTCAAACTTAACATAACTTTTGTATAAAATTAACAACTCATAAATTTAATAGATTGGATAACTCTCAGCGTCTTGCCTCAAATAGAGGTCTTAATATACAGGACTTAATATACGGGTCCCGATCATCTCAGATCGACGTACACAAGTAATGTTAATATCCAGTCAACTTGCGCAGAGAACGACTGAATGAAAATATCAACTCGTGTTGATCTAATGCCAGACCCAAGTTAATTATCTGCATACGCATACCGATGCAATCTCATATATATTAACAATTCAAATGGGAGTATATCCATTGTAAATTTTCAAGTTTTAGAACTGCAATTGTATAGATCTCTCTAATTGTCAATTTGAAATTCTTCAATATTTTATGTCACCTTTTTTTAAATCAAGTTTTTATACGCAAGTTAGATTTCGCACAATATTACGGCAAGATGTCATCAAGTCCTTTATAGATTCACTGTTTCAAAAAGTTCTACTGGCGTTCTTTTATCACATTAGGCTTTTAAACTTAGATTGACGATGAATGTTAATCCAGTCAGACAAAACTAGATCGTAAATGTTTTACGAGTTGATGTAATTCACATGAATGTCAAGTAAATCGTCTCTGAAACTGTATTTTTAAATAATCTAACTCACTGTTGGGGAATCCAGAACACTTTAGAGAGCTATAATCGTTGCCAAGTTATTCGCGAAGTACTTCGCAACATATTAACAAATCATATAAAACAGCCATTCGATTGCAGACCTTAGATAAATGTAACAGGTGTTTAGTCTAGCACATAACACTACAGGCACATCTCACGCCCAGCAAGGGCCTCGATAGCCCAGTTGGAAGAGCAACGGATTAGCTACCGTAGGGTTGCGAGTTCGAAATTGGGCCCAGCCCAAAACCGGGGACTGGACCCAATTATGCCCGGGGGCATGTTAAATCTATCGTGGCCTGAAATGACCTCATGGTGGCGTGACGTGGAAGTTTTGAGAGTGGGGTGCCAGCTCAGGTGTTGACCTCCTCGTGGTTCAAAATTACGAGGCGTTGTCCTTAGATCTTTCCCTTAGGGATTGATACTGAACCGTCGCCAATAGCTCGTTGTGTTGTAGTTAATAGTGCGACCTTAATTAACTACCTACCCCCACATGACCATAGTGGCGTTTAAATGAGGCGAGAATGCTTTCTTTTGAGGAAAATAAAAACGATTCGGTTTGAAAGATTGTTCACGTTAAAAGGGAAATTGCATAAATATTTGTAATATAATTTGATTGCTTGTTGCGGAATTTATTATAATTCGAGTTAATTAAAAGCAGTGGGAACCGAAGAATTCAAGTAAATTTCTTGAACAGTTTTTAAAAATCTATATCAAGTGAAAATCAACCGTATCAAAAAGATTAGGCATACAGCTCTCCAAGCAGCTGTCTTCTTAACTACAATGCTTATGCAGTCGTCTATAGGTGAATCGAAATTCAGATAGCCATTACTACGAGTTTTTCCACAGTATTAGAAAAGATTGGGTCGATTTCCTAATTACTGGTATTTATTTCTCATTGCTTGTCTTTGTGCATGTTTTTTGAAAATTCAATAAAAAACTCTGTCGCATGATGGGACAGATATGTTTACATCTATTTATGATGTTATTTTTTCTTGCAGGTTTCATGTTTCATCCATGCATGGGTTCGCCCACTATCATTCTTCAGGAGGATCTGAATTTATCAGTGAGGGAGAAGCCTAACTTCGTCTTCCTGGTTTCAGTTTAAACGAGACTCCGTTCCACTGGAATGTAACATCAATCGCTGGATGCCAGAGTACTAGCCTGGGTCTCCGGCAAACATTTTATCTGCGATTACAACTCTGTCCGACGTCTCCTGCGTCTCTGAAAACTACTTCAAGACTTGGAATAAATACTAAACCTGTTTAGAGCTCCCGTTAGACAGCTTCTGCTTCCCAATTTCAAAAAATAAACTCGTTTTTTATGTTCCGTTATGAATTGCTGGTGAACATTGCAAACAGTTATCAAGATGATGATTGCAAGAAAATGGTTTGATTTCGATAGCGAGAAAATGGCTTTTATCTTTTGCTGCGCAAGGGATAATTAGACTACGTCTTACAGTGAAAGAAAATGGAATAAGACATTCAAAGTGAGGTAAGTTACATTTATTTAACCCTATGAGCATCGGGGCCGTGGTAGCCCTGTTGGAAAAGTAGCGGATTAGCAACTGGAGGGTTACGAGTTCGAAACTCGATCCAACCAAAGACCGTCGTGTATGTGGGGGCTGGTGCAGGTTTAATCTGTCGTGCCCTCAAATGTCTTCACGTTGGCGTGGTGTAGATGTTTGGACAGTGGAGTCCTAGTTCAGATGTGACCTCGTGTTCTGACCGCGGTTCAAATTTACGAGGTGTTGTCCTCGGATCTTTCTCTTCAGGATGTTCCGGGACCATCGGCAATAGCCCTTTTGTTGCTCCAGTGCTACGTTAATTCAACTATAGGTTATATATATGCGTGTGTGGCCCTCGGAAGGTTTACTCGATACATTTGCATATTTGCCGTCATCTTGTTTTTGGAGGTAAACGGAAGTGGTGTTCAGATGTGGTGTCTGTACATGAAGACAATCTGTTATATTTTTAGCCCTTGATTTTGTACATTTTTACGATTTAATTGGGCCACATAATTAGAAACCTATGCGTATGATTGGATGCTGGGAACAATGTATTGGATGCTATGCATATGCTAACACTTGCATTTAATGCTCGGACGAAGTTGTTTTTTATCAAATGGAAAACGAGGTTAAAATTCCTACATTATTCGATTCAAACGTGTCGAACATTGAATAAAATTCCACCAAACGCGCTGTTGAAAGGCAAAATAAATATCGCGGAACACAACAATAAAACAACAAAAAAATTGCATCATTCCCGAGAATTAAATATAACAAAGCAAAAAAAAATGTCCGAGTTCAAAGCCATCTCGCACCCTCTCTTGACTCGACCCTTCAATCGATCGTGTAAGGGAAAAGGGGTGAGGGAGGGGGTGCAGGAATCGCTAACCGAAACCGCTTTGCAATTCAAATCACCGTGTTCCGTCATTGATCGCGATAAACTATTCCGACTTGTGTTTGCAGCAACTCAGAACAGATCGTTTTATATGCATTCCGAATCACCGACACACAAAAAACAAGATCGAACCCACATCCATTTCCTTGAGAAAAAGGGAGGGAGGGATTTTTACAATTCCCTAAAAGGGGAGAATGGAGGGAATTGAATGAAGTAGTTATCGGTCAGCGCTGGGGAAAAAGATGACCAATGGTCAGCTCTCTCCTCACGCCTCGCTGACTACCCGCCTGACCTGTTCGAGTTGATCCCTGAAGCACTTACCTCGTCCCTGGTTTTTTTTTGCCTTCTTACTTTTTTGCCGATTTTGGTTTGGGATTCTGTGTGATATTGATTTTTCTTTTGTTTTTTTATTCTATTTCTGTGAAAGACCTCTGGGGGAGATTTAAGAGGTCTTTTCACCCCGTTCTATGTAAACAATAGCGAATATTTATCAATCTCGAGCTCATTTTTAGTGCTTTCACGATGGTGTTTGTATTCATTTCCAAAAAGTCTTTAGAGGTTAAGGAATTTGTGTTATATTTTTTGATTTATTAACTTTCGCACGAGTATTCTAATCTGTAGTGGTTGTTTGATTTGGTTCTTGAGTGTGTACAGAGATGCTGGTTGAAGTTCAGCAGTAAGAAGGCAGAAGCTCTTGGAAAAGTCAATTTTTTTAAGCCCAGGTCACTCGGTCTACTAACATGCACGAGGTGGTCCAATGGGCCACATGCACACAATATACAGCATTCATTATTTAAAAATAAATCCAATAGGCCCAAAAGGGATAATGTAGCAATACAATGTGCATGCATCTTGCAGCAACAGGAACAGAAAATACAATTTATATACATAGCTTGCGTCTTCTAGCAAATGAACTTAGATGACAATAACACATACAAACAAATAAGAAATGTAAATAATTTCACGAAAAGAAACATAGTTGAGTTGTCTGAACCACAGGCAGTGATAGTCTGTACAAGATCGAAACACCAATGCAAAAGAAGTTTCACGTAAGGAAATTATGATATTAAATCGCTGTAACAAAACACGTAATAAACGCCGCCTAACTGGTATAGGGGTCATAGCTTTTGATACCCAGCAGTTCCCGGGCTCGAATCCCGGTTTGTAGGTGCATGCATGTTAGGAATAGTGGCGGCTCACCCATAGTGTGCTCCTTCACAAGTAGCCATTAGTTCGCCCTTTGTAGTGCAGAAGGCCAAGGATGTCGATGGTTGGGCATTAGAAATAAAATTTGTAATACGTAGACACCAGAAGGAAAAGTCAATTTTTAGAAAGGTTGCAAGATCTCCAAGGAAAAGGGCTGTCATACGCAGCATCTTGTAAGTCTCAACCACCATAATTTATTAATTTTATTTCGCCAACATACAATCGTTGCTATCGTTTCCGGCACCGAACGATAAATATGTCAAAAATAATGACGTCAATTGTGGGAATACATCGTTTCACGAAAACCCTATCCCTGATTTAACGAAAAGACTCATTCAAAACCACGTGACTCAAATGCCAACTTGCCAGAGTCGGACTATAGTCGCCCTCTGGGCATTGAAGCAAATAAAGTGGTATAACAATTATTTCCAAAACTGACGATAGACTAGTGCTAGTCAGTTGCTGCATGTGCGGTAACAGCAAAAATCTACCTAAAACAAACAAATGGAAGCAAAACTAAAAATTTATCCTGTACTTTCTGTAAAAATCAAGAAGCGATCTACACGAAAATGAAAATCTAACATTCTTTGCTCATGGTGATTTGTCTTTGGTGACTGATCCTTAAAAATTTACCTCTCTTCATCGCATACAAACTACAAATGGCTCACAACGAATACGTAAGTATATATCGTATCCAAATGACAAAGTAAGCTGCGTAACATGCTTCTATATACATTCAGGAATTTAAAATATAGTAAGTCGGACCTCAAACTGGAACAATTAAAATGATGTGATGGTAAAAGCTAGAAAGTTGACTATTAATTTCAGATGACAAAAATGTTTGATTACATGTAAAGTGTCGTCGTAAAAATGATTATATAACATTAATTTCTTTAATAGCTCAATTTTTAACTGATCTCAATTTTACATTCATACTGAACTGGTGTTCGAAAACTTAGCATATTATGAAGGCAAAGAGAGGAGTTAAACTAGTACAGTATATTTTTTATGTAGATTAGTCACATAACTAAACGAATTTTGGTGCACTCCCAAACATAAAATCACATTAAATGCGAGTAACACAGCTAACCTTACACCGAGGTCGGGAAGGAAGGAATTTTAAGGAATGTTTTTGTGTAATTATCACGAAAAGAGTTATCACACACACATTATTCATCGGGAATTGTAATATATGGCAAGTTGAGATAGTAGAATTTATATAATCTCATGTAAAATAATTGGAAGGCCCTACGTTGAACAGTGATACTGTCTTCAGAATAATTTATGTGCCCAAAGTGGCTGCAAGTTATGTAGCAGTTTCTAAAAAAACCAGGTTAAACATATTTACTAATGTGGAGTAAGCAGAATACTAATTCAAGAAATCCAGCAAGTTGAGACAGAAAGCACCTTTGAATACCGCAGTTAATGACATCACTTCACACTATATACCGAAAAAAGATTAACAAAGCACGCTCCCCGAGAGAAACGATTTTATAAAGGAATTTAAAGCGTCGCATCTCTCCCGAATATAATCCTCCGCCATTACATTCCCAAAACTTCATCATCCCAATCGAAACTCCATCGATAATCGAGGTTTCCCGGACCCTTTCTGTAGTATCGCAATATCGTATCGATCCCTCCTTTCCCCTCTGACGCAGTTAGTTGATCTCTTCCCAAAGACTTTTCCCGAATTTCCAGGAAACCTCTCGCCCAAACAATGCGACGACTTACTTTACGAGTCCGGGAGAAAGATATCTTCGGCCACAGGAGAGGGAAGGGACGTGCCTGTTTGGAAAATAGGGGGCGTCGCTAAAAGGAATATAGATATAAAAAGTGTTGGGACGAACGGGGTTAGTGGAGTGTTAATTAATTCAAGAGATCCACGCTTTTATTCCCTTTGCACGATAAGGGGAGATCGCTGGTCTCTTCTCCATTAAGAAAAGCCGTTTTCACAGGTGGCTTTTATAGGGAAAAGACGTTTTATGTATGAGATGGCTTTTATTTTCTCGAAGTTGGTGTTCTTTTAGGTGTCTTTGTGGACCCCAAGTAGTCTGGGAGCCTGTGGAGGAGTATCTGTTCGTGCTTGAAGTGCTTTGTTAATTATAGGTGGAGTTAATTATTCTGAGATAGTTTAGAAAATCTTGCTTGGGGGAATGTATGTGGACTTTAAAAAGAATTATTTGCCTATCCAGATAGTGTTCTTTCAGTTATTGAAAATTACCTGTCCTGGCGTTGGGACTGTGACTCTTAGGCAAACACATTGCTTAAGATTCAGTCCCAATCCTTGGTCCAATATCTTCCAACTCTAAATAGGCTGAAATACGCATGCGTACTGACATGTATGCGGATGTTCTTGCCGTATGTCCGATCAATGGCTCACCTTAGAAGGCCTTGTACTGGTTGACTTAATCTATCCATCATTTTTATACTTTCAAACTTGGAGCTGACTGTGGCACGTTCAAGCGCTCTGAGGAAAGTCGGTGACTGTCCTACTTCGATTTTTCTGGTTATTCCACTCTGATAAATATGATAAGCCTGGCTTTTTGGAGACTGCTTCATATCCTGGAGTCACATTAGGTACATAAATTGTTCTGAAGACAGTGTAATGACAGTGCACCAAAATTGGTTTAGTTCTGATCAATCTACTTAAAAACGTATATTATACTCTTTAATCCTTTTCTATATTTATTCATAATATGAAAAGCTTTCGAACACCAGTTCAATCTGAACGTAAAATTGAGATGAGTTAAAAATAGAGCTATGAAGGAAATTAATATAATGTAATAATTTTTTTAGCATATACCATCCATACATCAGATCCCTGAATTCAACTTCATCTATCGAGATATAAAATGAAAATGAAATAACCCATCTTTTATGTGTCCCGCTTTCATTTCTTTGTTTTACTTTTCTCTTTCCCGTCAAGTCCGATTCCAAATGAACTCTTGTGGCGATCTTGATAACGGTTGTTTGTCAGAATAGCTGAAGACGACACAACCGCGTGTGGGAAATCTCTGGGGCTTTTGCTACATGAGGAATTTATTTTGTATTTGTAGAAGCTGTCTCGGGACATTTCGCTATTGCAAGTGGCATGTAGGTATGTTGGTCAAGAAGAAGAGTAGCACTTTGTGCTTTAAATACTTAAGGAATGTAAAGTTTGTGGTACGGGTTGTATTTTTAATCATTTATATTTTTTATGTATTTTGTATTAAATATATTGTATTATCTTAACCTTATGTGAATTTAAATATTATGAGTTGGTTGGACCATTTTAAAGAGTACGGTTTTCTAATGTATCGAGGGAACTATAATTTCTGGAATACTGGTGCTGGCATTGTTGGTGAATTACTTTCAATACGTAATAGTAAATGTACTTTGAGGATCCGGTTGGACTAAGACTCTCCAGGACATTAAGGGACCTGACAAGGGTGACCGCCTCTCGAGTAGCCTTAGTCTACCTTCTGTGTAGGCTGGTCGATCAGGATCTTTAAAAAATAGTAGGGTATATTAATTATAGTTTAATGTTGTTTGCGCCAGCATACTTAAACTTTATTTTTATTTTGTACTTTATTTATAAAATATTCACTTTGCAGTCTGAGACTTGCTTCTTTTTTTAATTATTTTGAAATTGAGTTTTAGTAATCTTTTCTTTAATAAATATGTAGTCTTCTGTTGTTTCTTTAATTTCCTCTAAATTGCTACTGCGTTTCCAATCTGATGTAATATGTTATAAACTTGGATTATGGTGATACCTAAAATATAAGCTTTGTGAAAATACCGGTATTACAATCTAATAGGTCATGACTATACTCGTTGAAAAATACAAACAATTCCAAACTAAATGCCTGATTTTTGAAGCTCTCAAGGCCTTAAACTGTGCTGAATGACTACACTTTGCAATACCTTTTAGTGTTTTTTAGTTTGAAACTGAATTACTTTGAAAAAAGATCCCTCTTTTTTGATAGTTGAATTCTTTTCTGTATTCTGCTTGTTCTATTCCGTTTTATTAAATGTGATTTTATTTGAAACAAACATCTCTTGTCCACCATCATGTTTGCATAATGGAATAACAACTAATCCTATAACTCACGTTAATGCAATATGCCATTTGCATCTAAATAATACACTCAACCAAATAGTTTATCACTCACAACCACCCCCCTGTAAATCAGTTAATCCAAACTTTTAAAACATAAAGGCATAAAAGAGACATTGCGGTAAATATTTTTCTTGGCGGATTTCAAAGTATTATGTCGAATAGAAATGACGACGAGGCATTTATTTCATTTATCCGGCTTGATTTATATATTTATCCACTTTAAAGTTCAGATATTTCAAATTTATTTCACCATCACTCCAATTTCATGTCCTCAGTACTTATTTTTCAAGTCTTACTTTAAATCTTTCTCCCACAAAATACCACCACCGTCTGGAGGTTCCCCCTTTTTGTGTTGTCTGGTGCTATGTATTATATATTATCCTAGATCTGGATCTTTTTTCTGTATTTTTCTTCCAACAGGGTTTTTCTCATTTGAATAGCCATATTTTTTGTCCGAACTCCCTCTGTGTTTTGTTTTATGTGGGGTAAGTATTGAATAGCTCGTGGCTGTGTATTTTTTGTTTTATACTTCCACGGAAGTACTACACGTATATATATTTACTTCCCTTTTTTCTCCCTGGCATGTAAAGAATTTTTCTTATTGTTCAATGTTGATGTTGTGTTTGAAAGTGTTTTTTATTTTGTTACCGGCTGGTGTGTTTTTTTTACCTCTTCCTGCGAGATTGCTGGCTTGTCGTGCAATCTTTTCCACTGTTTAACAAAAACCTTCCTGCTGCAGGGCATTGATATATTTTTCTTCTCTTCTCTCTTTCCCCGTATATAAATTCCGAGATTCATACGTTTCTATCCTGAAGAGCTGTGGCGTTTTCACTTTTCCGTAGTATCTTTTCCCTTTTATTTTTTGCGCTATCCGTTGATGCATTTGCATGTAAAAAGCGTTCCGAGAGGTATCAACTTAGGCGTGGCGAGTGACAGATTTTGTTGCCGGGCCCGATGTCTTTTGGGTCGGGATTGATCGTAAATCAAATGGACTAAATGGCACTTTTAAAGTGGAATTCTCTGCTTAAAGAACCGTTTGGAAGCGATTTTTGCGTTGCGTTGCTGAGATGTTTTTTTTAATTGAAGATGAAGGATTTGCACTTCTTGGTTAATTGCCGGTATTGAATCGATTTTACCTCGGTGTTACTTTAAAATGCGCTGATGATACTGATAAAAAAAAAGACTGCTTTGTAAAATTATATCATTTTTTTAACTCATCGTCACAGCTTTAACGTGTTTTGAAAAAAAAGTACTATACATATTTTTTTAAAAATCTTTTAGGTAGGTTGGTAGGTATTTAATTAACGTCGCACTGGAGCAACACAACGGGCTATGGGTCCAGAACCAAACCCAAAGGGAAAGATCCGAGGACTGTTCCACGTAATTTCGAACCGCGATCAGATGACGATTTAATCTTTAAGGAAATTCTTGTAAGTGCTCGTTATAAAAAACAAACATCTAAGTAGTCCATGAATAGATGAAATCTTAGTCACAAACTTAAAGTAGGAATTTCAAAATATGACTAATAAAGATTAAAAACACGTGAAAAAAATCGTCAATAGCTATTTCGGTGGAGCAATACATTCACCATCATCAGAACAGAAGATCTATTCTTGAGTTGAACATTAGAGAAGGCTATTATATTTTTACCTTAATTAAAACACTAGTGAGAGAATGATACAAGTGCTTCTCCGCCATTACAGGCGGCTTAGAAGGGCTTTGAATGGGAGTTGTGGCAACACTATTCTAGGATAATATATTTTAACTCGCGTTTTCCGCTCGTCATTTACTTCTGTTCTGATGATGGTGGGAGTATTGCTCCACCGAAATAGCTATTGACGATTTTTTCTCATGTTTTTAATCTTTATTAGTCAAGTTTGAAGGTTTAAGATTTTTACTATAAGCATTCCTTTATAGCATACCATTTCCAGGTTGATTCTCAGCCTGTATAACACCGGCTTGATTGGCGAGTCCTTAGCACTCTAACCCTTGGTTTAGCAGGCTCTGGAATCGAATCTCTATATAAGCATGGGTGTTTCGTGATCCACTTTAAGTTGTAGATCTCGGTCTAATTAACCGAGCAGCAAAAAATGGCTGTAAAATGACAGACCAAGCTTTTCACAACAACATTATTGATATCAAATATCTGTTTTGTGTCATTGAATAAATTATCGTGCTTCAATCTCTAGAAACTTGCGGTTTCGTAGTGGAACACGGAGTTTTGAACAAAGCAGTGTAGATTTATTTTTGACTAAATTGTAAATGAAGACAAGATTGTGACGGTAATTAACAACCGCCAATGAAAAACAACAAAATGTTGACGTCATCCCACGCTCACTTGGAATTAGAAAAGCCATTTCGCTTCTCAAAATAAGAGATAATGAATATTGTATACTGCCAGATGTTATATACCTTTTAATGATTGAATATTTGTATAGTTTATGAATGGAGTATTCTTAAAATATAATATATATAATAAGTATTAAAATATAATATATATAATGAGTATTAAAATATAATACATAGTAATATATAATCGAGTATTATTCTTAAAATATAATATATATAATATTCATTAAATTTCATTCCGAATTTGAAAGCCTTGTTTCCGGATTTACATCAGGGCTCAGTAAGAGTATGGAAAGGATTTTTTCGGTATAAACAATTAAACCATCAGAAGAAGAGAATTTTTCTTCTGGTTGCCTTATACGGAATAAGAGTACAGGAATCTCGTTCTACTACAAAAATACTAGTGTCCTTTATATTTAACTTGAGGGAAAGCTTCTTTTAACGTAGTTATTATTTTCGTTTTTTATATTTAAATGCCTCACGCCCTTTTTAGCTTTTATTATTTAGACTGTAATCTTCTTCATTTAGTGTACAGCTTTCAGCCATTATATTTTCTAAAATCTACTTCATAAGGTTATGTTATTATACGAATTCAATGAATTATTCAGCAAAACATTGAATTGATCGTTATATTTAACAATACTCGTAGAAAGGGACTACAGTATGGACCTGTTTTTCATAAAGGGTTTTTAAAATGCATATTACAAGTAGGCATGGCATGTGTGGATATTGATTTGGTTTATGAAACTGGACGGTTATGTTTCATGAACTCCTTCATTGGAGATACTAGATCTTAAAATAATGCGTGAAAAAGTAAGTATTCGTTGCAATTAATTTTTGTTCTGTAGATAAGGGTGGGTGGGTCACCGTTTCTCAGTGAGTTTGTCCACTACGCTAGCAACTTACGAGATGTCGCCGGCACAGGTTCGATTCCTGTAACCCTTGGTGTATTTCACCCTCCTGAGTCAGCAAAAATTTCCTTGTATGTCCATTTCTTGACGTATGTCTTGTGTTTGGCGCAGCTGGGCCAAGTATGACCCTTGTGCCATAAAATCCAATCAAACTAACCTACTAACTTTCTATAGATGTAGTGAGTCTGATAGCAGATCCTAATGAATCGTTGAACACATAGTTTCAGCTCATGATCAGAGATGCAAGAATCAAATTCCTCTTTCTACTTCAATTATGAACTTCGAACCCACGTGATTTGCCTCCTCGTCCCACCTGATTGTGCTTCCCTGTGTGTGACGTCATATCCTACCTCTAGTATCCCTCGTGTTTTAATTTTCAAAGATTAATTTTTATCAAAATTTTAAAAAGGCACTTTTTTGTAAAATTTCTCTGAAAACATACTGGTAATTTATTTTTATGAGACAAATTCCCTCTGACGGAAATCTTTCCAGACATAGCGTAGTTTATGTTGCAGATACCATACACCTGCCCAGCTTTTCCGGATTTTCTGGAAGTTTTCCGGTCTTTCGTACGAAAAAAAAATGTTTTCCGAACTATTCTATAGGGAGAAAATTTTCAAGTGACACCAATTTGTAGTTTGGTGCCAAGCCGTGTCAACCATTTAAGAAAAACTTCGGAATCAGTGGTTGCTAGATTTTCGTAGGCCTCTGGTATTAATTTTCGAGGAAACCCCACAAATATTTTGTGTAAAATATCAGCATTCGGTTTTGCCGTATTCGAGCGTATAACAGAAGGGTTATTTTCTCTGTCTGCTTTTGCATTCTAATTGTTTTATAAAGCCCAATTTACCTCATCTTTTATTCTAATCAACCTGAATTTTTTGTCTTGGAGATTGGTAGGTATACCATACACAGATACGGCCATCTAGAAAAGACTAAGACGAGATCAAGCTCACATATTTGCAGTTCGGGACCCAGTACTACGTAAGATGATGGGCGCTTTATGAAATAAGCATACATATTTCATGTACTCCACATTTACTTGCACAAATATATAAATTTTTCTACTCTTCAATTGTAGCGTATTGCTTCCCTTTGTTATAACTCCTTCATTATATAAAACTCCTCTATTATAATAAAATGAAAATATAGAAAACAGACTCCACATTACAATACTAAAAATTTATAATACTTCTCGCCTTTCTTGTCCTTTGGCCCTGCTACCATGATACCCGCTGATGACCACTCAAGGGCTCAGTGGGCTTACCCGCTGCGCTAGCAATCTGCGAGTTGTAGGCGGTGCAGGTTCTATTCCACCTTCTGTGTGTCAGTAACGCTTTCCTTGTGCGTGTGTATGTCTATTTGGCGTTGTTTGGCACAGTTTGGTCAAATATGGCTCTTGCGTCATAAAACCCAAGCAATCCAATCCCCTCTAACCGTGGAAACGAACTGTCTTCCTCACTGAACGCGTATTGGGACGAAATTAACATTACGAGTTTCTAGTCACATAAAAATTAGTAAATTATTATGTTAGTTTTAGGTACGTGTAAGAAAACAAGCAAATATTTCCGTGAAATAATTTTTTGACGGAAGTAATTGTTTTGGAAGTATTACTTATTGACTGAGTTCTCTTCCCCAAAATCTATCGCTCGCTCTAGGAGTAAAGTATGCCATATTACAGGCATCTTGAGTCAATTCGGAGTTAAATGTAAATTAATTCACCGTTGTTTAATTTTTAAATCTCATAAATGGTAGCTGGGAGAGAGAAGAAAAAACCCCTTTCTGTATAAAAATAGCTCATTTCCATAAAGTAATTGAAAAACAGTGCCCAGAGGGATTTAAAAATAAAAACCGTCTCCCCTTTTGATTTAAAACCATAATTAGAATGAAGGATGGAATTAATATAAGGGCAAAAAGGCTGAAAAAATTTACTCTTGAGAAAAAAAATCATAAATGAATTTATTTTGTATACCAAAATGCTGTACTTAAGCAATGTTTTAGTTTTCTGTTGGGAGTTTAGTGGTAAACTTAAACAATACATGCTTTTTGTTGTTGTTTTATCGAGCGCTTTCGTAAACACATGAACGTTGAGGCTTTTTCACTTTCTTTGGAGAAAAAATAAGGTTAAATGAACATCTAATCTAATCGTGTTTACTTATTTTCGACGTGCTTTTTTTTCGTTCATTTTTTTGCCCCAGTAACTTAATCAGTGTATTTTTTTAAAAATAAAGATTTGGAAGAATCTAAGATTATTTGTATTTGTATGAAAAATTTCATTACTTCCTCTGTCTTAATTTTAACTTGTACAGAAATTGATTTGATTTGAGAAGCGTTTTTTTTTTTAATTTTTGATGAACCTACGAACCTGAATATTTCTAATTCGACCAAATATCTATCATTTTTTTAATTTCGATATTCATAAATTGTAACTTTAATTATAAATAGCATTTTTGAAAATCTGATTGTAAAGGTTCAATAACGTTTTTTTTTCTAATTTTGAAACCCATTAACAATTATTGCTGACCGAGATGTATGAGAAAACTAGGTTTAAAGAGCTGAGAAAACGCAATCTAATATTTTCAATCTTTATAAGTGTCGCATTGTCCATTTACACTTCATAAACATTTTTCTTTGGAAATTAGTGTACTTAATTTTAAGTCAGAAGCATAATCTAATTTTCTATATATGCAAAATATATTTAACTGTGCACCCTATGTTTAATATTTGAAAGTTGCCAAACCCATGCATTTATTTTAAATTATCCTGATACTGTTTATCCTCATTTTCTGTGAAAACTTACGTAAGTAGTATAAAAGTAATATATATAGAACCATTTTCATCTGATTTTATAATTTTATAATTTTAATAACTTTATTATATTAAGAAAAAGGAAAATTCCTTTTCAAATAATCAAGTATTACTTTTTGAAGGGAAAAAATCGAAAATGATTAGTTCAAATGTTTTCTCCAATATTTTAAATATATTTTGATACACGTAGCGTTTAAATGCAAAAAAAAATGGATTTACATTCGCGTTTGGAAACAGATGGAAATTTCTTTTCTCTGTTGCTAAAATATTTACTTGTATAAAATGTTTATAAAATAATATCTACTTTGTTTTAATAACAAGAGAAAATAATGGTTTGCTGGAGCATGGAGAAATTGATCGTTAAAAATAATAGGAAGGATACGTTCCCTTGTTTTTCTTTAAGAAAAAAGAGAAAACAATCGAAGTAGAAGTTGTTTTTCGAATGCTATGATCTCGAATTCGAATCCTAATGAGATTTCCTCAACAAAATTTATCGTCTGTGCAAATCAGCAAATTAAATTAAGAGAAAGAAATTCTAACCATGCGATTACAAAGTTTTTCCGGAAAGAAATGACTGGAAAAAATGAAATATTACGTAAACATGATTTGGAACAATATGAGTTATGAATTGAAAATAGAATATAATTGGAGAATAAGCATTTTTGGATTGAAATTAAATGAAATTAACCTTTACATCGAATTCTTTGCGAAACCTTAAGGTTATTATGATTAATCTAGTAATTAATAACATTATATGTATTTACTTGTTCCTTTGTAAGTGATTTTTTTATGTCCACGAAGTAAGTGGATATGAAATTTAATTCATCGCAAGCAATCTTTTGTAGTGATTTCTTTAATTCTCAGATACAACTTTTGAGTTCTAAGGTTAGTTGTTGTTTTGGCGTTTTATATGGCGCAAGTGCCATATTTGGCCAAACACAAGACAACGTCTAGTAAAAAATGTCAGAACGGAGGAAAAAGAGGGATTGGGGAATAGAGTAATGGGATGAAAGCGGAAAAAGAGAGCTTGGGTATCCCTTGTCGACCAGTCGGGTCAGTTCTAAGGGAAATGTGTGTTCTAGCAATTTGCATCAACACGTTTCAAGTTAAAAATACATAATAAATCCCGTGATATTACTCCTGTATAACAAAAATTTCGAATTTAGGGTAGATAATTGTTTATGGATTATCCATTTAAAATTACTTCAAATCAAAAGGGCAAATCTATTGAACAGAAGAGAGCTTCAACTACAAAATATTGGTGGGAAGGGCAAGGAAGTTGAGCCCAAAGAACTTGATGTCCCTGGCCCCTTTCAAGCAGTTCTCATGATTTCTTATCGAGCGGTCATGATGTACGGCAAAAATGTTTTGGAAAAACGAACATTTCGTAATTTGAGGAAGTATTCCACTAACCTATTTATGAAGGGTAAGAAGCCTGTGTAGGAATTAACTGAAACCTCTATCCACGAAAGCAGATTTTTAGGTTAAAATTACCGTATAAATGTGAGACGAGGACAAGGCCCAAACTCTGGACAGCTCGTCAATAAACTTTTGAGTTCCGGGACCTTTCAATGCCTTTTGGAAGAAGTTCCTTTTCATGTGCCAATCAAAATAAAGTTTAAAAGCATTTCTTTCCCGCTTCTGACCAATCCTTGACTTGATCTTCTCGTGATTTCGAACTTTTATTAGAAAGCGGAAAGTAGACGCCATCTCCGCTACGCAACCTTTACATTTCTCGCACATTCTACACTTTTGTGATTAGAATTAATGAAAATTGGTACCAATATAATGTACTCATTGAATAGTAAGGAGTGAAGACAAATGTTGTTTCATTACAGTTTATAGTGCAATTTTATTTCAATTAAATTTATACGAAATAAATTGGTATCAGCATTGATTATTTAAAAGAAGTGTTATCAAGTTTGTTCTACTTTTAACGTATTGAAATATTTTATAAAAAATTGTTTATTTAATAAACTGAAATAGTTTTATAATTGAATCGACTGTTTTCTTTGGAAGATGACATGTTCATATTTTCATAATCGGATTACATTTTACTTTTTCATTTTTATACTTTTGAGTGTATTTTAAAAACATCTGAGTTTTCCCCGAATATCGAAAGCTACATTTTCTTCAATACATGATTTTATTAATCATACGCATAGATAGTATTTCCTTCAGCTGATGAAAATCTTGAAACTTTGTGTTTGCAATTTTTTTAAGTTAACGATTCAATTATAATAAAATAATAAAGTACATTGATTGATTTCTAAGTACCTGAGTGTATACTTAGAAATATTTATTTCTATATACTTATAATATATTCTTGTGCCATGAAACCCTATCCAACCGACCCTATCCAGCTTAATATATTCGATATTTCCTAGTATAAAACGATTTTAAAAACATTGGTTCACGAAGGTATTTCTGTAGTATGATTTAAGGCAACTAAATTGTAAAATAAATGTTTAAGCTTACCAACAAGCTGTCAAATTTACAAAGTGTTGTTGCATCGTCTATTGTCCTTCCGGAATTAAGATACAAGGAATTCCGTGTTCCTTCACTTCCGTTTTTAATATTCTTACAAGCTGTGTCAAATTCGCTCCACTTAGCTCATAGTTACTCATTTTCGTGCATTTAATTTATCTTGAGTTCTAGTTTCAGTCACCACTTGCAAGTTTTCATTAGTATGAATCCATTCATTCATTTATGATTCTCAGCATTCATTCATTCGCGCTGAGCTCTCGATGGTTGCACGTCAGTTTCTTTCATTCATTGCATGGGGGCTCATAGATATTCGTCTCAGTATTTATTCATTCATGAATATGAATGCTTTTATTCATACTGAGCATGTGATACATCGACTCGGTTTCTTCCACGCATTGCTTTGTAATGTGTACTTATTTATCATTTCACTGAGTCGGGTTCAAACGCAAGCCCCAGCGAGGGGCCACACAAATCGTTTTAAAACGAGGCGGTGGGATCATTAACATTAAGAATCACCTGTCTGCCTCTTTCGTTTTGACTCGGATGAATGTTCTTCAATTTGGTAAGCGAGTGGTGAACGTTCTAGCCCTCACTTCAATAGATTCTGGGTTTGAATCCAGGTTGAGGCATGGGTATTCGTTGTGGTCCTGAATCCACCTAAAGCTGTAGGTTCTGGTTTAATGATCTAATTACTTTGGGTTGCAGGCGGCGCCTGTTCGATACCAATAACTTACATTAGGTTTATTTCTCTCTTCCATGTCAGTAACATTCCTTGTGTATTAATTGATGTGGTCTATCTTGTGTTGAACACATCTTGTTCAAATATAGTCTTTGTACCATGAAACCCAAACCAACCAACCGGCTCTAATTAGCACTCGTGTACCAAAAAATGACTATAGATGTGAACCAAGCCTACTTTTCAAATTTTCAATCGACGAACGACAAAGGACATGTCGAAACTTTGGCTTTTGGGAATCGGATCTGGGAAGTATTTTTCAAAATTAGTGCATGACAGTTGTTTCGATATGGGACCCAACTAGGTGCGCTGCCCCATATGAGGGGGTGGGGTCACCGATACCAGGGCCCTGGGAAACGAAAAGATTTCTACTGTCATGTGTCGTTTATTTTGTAAGATCAAACAGCTATAAATCTTTTCATTGTGTTTTTAAAGATGTGCAGCAATTGTACGAGGAAGGAAAATGAGTAAAATTTATACATTTAGGGGGAAACTCGAGAACACGGTATCGCATTATCGCCAAATTGGTGACTAAAAATGTTCGTTACTAAACGGCGATACGGCGGGTAACCATAAACCATAATTGTCGTCAATTGGCGATGGAAAGTTATTGCAAATTGGCAATGGTACTGTGTTATTTTATAATTAACTAAATATTGTTGAGTAAACGGTATCAATTTCCAAAAAGAAACTGTTTGTTAAAACAACAACTTTTTTCCGACTCAAACCAAACTAATCGATTTTCTTCGTTCCTGTAAAAATCAAGAACTCTGCAGCAGAGAAATATTCTGATTTGAAAGCTCATACTTTGAATATCCGTACAACTTTAATTGTTCCGGGTTATTCGAAATGTCCAGGTAATTCATTAACATTTCAATGTGTCTACTCTTGGTTTTGGTCTTATAATTTTTTGAAAATTCAGTCACGTTCACTCAGCTATAGACTTCCATTGAGAAAGAAAATAAATTACAAGAAATGAACGCACCAGAGAGCACTGTTTTAAGTTATAATAGGACTCAACGATTCCTTTCAGACTCGGAGATCTTAGTCTGCCTCTGCAAAACCAGACTTAGGTTAAAGCCGAAGAGTTGGCAGCCCTAGACCTATAGTTTCTTTGTGTGCCTGTCTAATAATATGCATGCCCTATAGAGGAAATCAAATGTTTGCTATGCATAAGCAGAAAAAGATAGAAGTCAAAGAGATTAGGTAATTAATGATCACACTGCCTATTTCTGAATGAGCATAACTGTGAACAAATCTATTGGAGGGGTTGTAGAGAATATTGGCTTCAAACCAAGATTAAGTTTTATGGTTTTGATGGTTTGTCCTGGTCCTACGTTTACTTTTGGATTTATTTTACATAAATGATTTGAAGTCTTTCCTTTTGTACATTGAAGGCATTAATTCTTTAACAAAATATTTTGTATGTTTTCATTTTTCTTGCTGACACTCAATTTATGTAGTTTATATTTAGAAAATGTGATTTGACGAAATTAAATATTTCTGGTGTTAATCACTGAACATTTGAGGTTTGATAGGGGTATAGTTTGAAGGGAGTACATTTAACACAAACGCATTTATTAAATTAAATTCGATTGAATTTAATTGGTCAAGTTTCACAAATTCTGTATGTTGCTAAATCAATGCTCAATGTTCATTCTAATTTATTATGTTTAAGCACTTTATTATTCTACAACAGTGCCTTGTTTTAAATAATAGTTAAAAAATAAAAGAAGCGGGAAATTTCTTCAAAAAGTTTTCTAAATTCTTAAGAGGTCTGTTGGAAAAGGTAAGGATTAGCAAATGGAGGTTTGCGAGTTCGAAATTCGATCCAACCAAAGACCGTCGTGTACGTGGGGGCAGGTACACGTTAAATCTGCCGTGACCTCAAATGTTCTCATGTTGGTGGGGTGAAGAATTCTGGAGAGTTGGGTGCTTGCTCAGGTGTTGACCTCATCATCGGACTGTGGTTCAAAATTGCGAGGTGTTATCTTCGAATCTTTCCCTTCGGGACTGCTCCCGAACCGTCACCTGTTAGTAGCCCGTTGCTCCAGTACCACGTTAATTCAACTACCTACTTCTAAATTCTTAAATTTGTTTAATTCATTTTGACACCCTTTTCTACTCTGAAACTAAATTCTTAATTTTCTCAGGAGTAAGTTCCACTCGAGTTTCTTCCTTATTTAAATATCTATTTAAACTTACGTTTATTTGCTACTTTGCTATCCCTTAATCTAGTTTTGAAAATGCGGAGTGAATCGTTTGTAAACTCTACTCCTGCATGCCGACGTTGTGGTGGTAACGTATTGACTTGAAACATTTCAGAGGGGGTATTTGAAAATATGATTCGTTGTTACATTTATGCGAAATTCTAAGTGGTAGACATTTTCAATACTTGTGCTATTAACATATGGCTGTGTACTTTCTGCACTCCTATATTTTGTAATACATCATATGTTTAAGATAAGATGGAGCTTTATCAAATGAGAGAAAAATCTTCCTTATATCGCTGGAAAATTTTATTAGAAATTTTTGAATTCTTGTTGAAATATTTCTTATTATCTCCGATTTTTTTATATCTTGGATTATCAAGTTGCTTTTTCTGTTTCCTTTCACTTTCGATGTCCTGAACCCAGTCGCTACCTCAGTAGCAATATCTAAAGTGTTTCAAAACTTCCTATGCAAACTTTTAAGAGATGTATGGGACACAAAAGTAAATAGTATTCATAAAAAATGCATGTTCGTAAATGCTACCCGGATTTGCTGGAGGGTACACTAAGGCACGTAAAGGTAAGACAGCAAGTAGGTGTACAACAATTTTACCATCCCTAATTTTTCAGTTTGACTGTTGTTGTGCACTTACAATTTCGTACTAGGGCCTCAAAGTTGCGATCACCAACAGCGTCTGACAGCGTCGGAGTTCAATAGGAGTAGGTAGGTATTTAATTCAAGTCGCACTGGAGTCCTTCCCATTCCAACCTGAATAGGAGTGGTAAGAGATTCTATGGAAGGAGTGCGCGTCAAATGTCGCCGACCAGTATCATGCCTGTTTTCGTGAAAGGTTCTGCTTGCACACAGTCTGGTGATTCGGTAAACGTCGGTCGGGCTATTGTTCACGATACAATCTCACTCTTCATGCTCTAGACGCATGTCCGCCATCTTCGCATTCATGAAATAGCATTTAGAATGACGATGGCTTAAACTGGACAAATAACGGGCTGCACTTTTGTACATCCCGGGGACGCTTACGGACATGCATCCCCAATGAATACGGTTTTTGTGTTCCTTACCGCCCCTTAAAATTTGTATAGGAAGTTTTGAAACTCTCTGAGGGTCATGCACTCATAAGTCCACCATGCAATCTGTAGATTTCTCTGTGTGGATTCTCACCAGTTTTAGACTTCTTGACCAATAGAATATCTCCTAGGATTATTTCAACTACTTGGAAATCTTGTGAACGCTCAAGGCTCATTTACACTTGTACGTCTGACCGAATCCGCTCTCCGTGTTCGGATCCATCGAACCAATGAGGAACGGCAATGATTGACAGATTTAATCACTCATCGTTCGTTGGCTTGACGGATTCGGATCGACGCACAAGGTGTAAATGAGCCTTCAGAGGGTTAAAAGTTTGCCAAACTCTACCAGTTCTGAACTTCTAATCAGACACTAGTGGTTCGAATTGAGAGTAAGATAAACTCTTCACTCTAACAAAATATTTATTTCCACTTTGTATGCATACCTTGAAGATGAATTTGTTTTTCTAAAAGCGTGTTACAAAACTATAAAACTGGATTTTGCAAAAATCGCAAGCGTTTATACATTAAATATGAAACACACGATTCCAAGAAACATGAAAATAATCTTCGTTCTCCAAAGAATGAGTGGGCAAAAACAGTCGAGAGAAAAAGAAGTACATTTTCCCCACCATTAATTTCATTAATTATCTCTACGATTCCCTCCCCGCCAGCGTCTGACGACGTTATTAAATCCAACTGCATCGAGGCAGGCGGCGGCAACCTCGCGTCTTCAAGTGCCAATTTTCTACCCGCTTGGCGACTTACCCATGCGTTCTCCCGTTGCAGGGCTTGGCGACCGTTCCTCGCCCCGGCAACCCCACTCCGTCTTGAAGAGGTAGGCGTGGCCAACACCAGGTGCTCGGCGTCAGACACGAAGGAGGTAGCCGAACCGCAGATCCACGTGGTTGAGTCGGAGAAGCGGTAACCTGTGCGTCGTCTTCTGCGGACTGTGTTCAGGTGCCGTTGTTCTTAACGGACGGATTATTCCCCTCCCCCTCTTCTGATGGCAGGCGTTCCAGGTTTCCATGGATTCTCCGCTGGAGGGCCCTGGCCTCGAAAAAGGTGAGTGATTTCTCTTGTCCTGTTCTTGAATGAACGATTTTGTTTACGCAGCGGGAATTGGGGAAAAGTGTTTTTTCCCACAAGTTTTTCGTCGAATCGAACTTCCAACGGACTGTAGGGGTGTTTAGTATCGTGCAGGTTTCGCTTTGGGTAGAACTGAGAGCCAATCGTATCTTCCAGCCCGGATTTTGGAAGACAAGTAATCTTTTCGAAGATAATACCCATATACACAGAAATTCCTTTCGAATCTCCAGATTCTAGATACATAGTTTCTTTCGTAGAATTTTTAATGTTTAAGTTATATTTAGTCACTTTTTTTGAGTTTCTAGCAAAACCGTTATCAAAATTCATATAATAAAATCATTATAATCAAATTTTGGTTGAAACATTCCCAAGCAATTTGCAATTCTCATCACTTGTATTTTACCATTTCGTTTTCTCACCTGCCAGCTTTGAGCGTCAAAAAACTAATCTACTCTTTAGTGCAAAACGAAATCTTTTTGCTCTTTTCTATCGGTGTTTGAATCATTGACGCGTGAAAGGAAGGGATGGAGGTTTTTTCCTTCTAGTCTAGACAGCAGAAAATGTGGTCAATGTCACATTTTAATTTTTAGATAAATAAAAAAACATTTTTAGGTTATTTGTCAAGAAAATCCGGACCTGGCTTCTCATGATTGCGACTCTGATTTTTTTTAAATTCCATTTTAGTCTTCATGGTGTCGTGGTCTCTGGGAGGAAAGTATTTGGGCCATTTGATCCGGGTGTCACATTCTTAAAAACCTTAAAATTCTTAAAACCATTTTTGGCGGTAACGCAATTTGGTAATTTTAATTTTAATTTATTTACTGAGATTTAAAAAATGAAATTGACCCGCGTTTGTCTTGACCTAGTTATGGTGTTTATTGTTACTGACCCATATTGCTGAACAATTAATTTTATATAAAATGAATAAATATGGAAATTTATAAAACGCATCGTATGTTCCTTAGCGAACTAATAATCTTGGTATGGTGAGTTCAGTGAAGTTGTAATTTAAATAAAATATTTATTTATTTGTAAAGGGAAAACGTATGTATTGGTTTGATACTACCCAGAAGCAAGTACAATTGAGGAAACATTTTAATTATGTTAGTTTCCAGCCAGGCAATGCTGATTTATTATTTTTAAAGAAAGAAATGTGAACAGTGTATTTCAAATTAAATTAATAACACGATAATTATCAAGAAAGTCTAATTTTCAGCAATTATTGTGACAAGATAGGGTAAAATAATGTGTATAGGTCAGGTTCAATTTTGTATCTACATATCAAGCAAATTGAAAAAAGTTGCCTTCTCTTTTTAGCCCTCTGAGCGTCATGAAAATTCCGAGTAATGTAATATTGCTTTTACCCCCAACACACGCAATGACTAAACAACCACATCGATTGGTTGAAAGAATCCAAAGAAAGAGTATTTGTCAGGAAGATAAAAATTGTTAGAAGTTGTGTTATAGAAAGGATATATGCATGTAGAACCCCTCAGAGGTTTTTTAAATGAAGCATGTGTGAAATCACAATGCAGCATAAAGAATAGGAGTTGAGAAGCAGTCAACTTTTGTAAATAGCATATTAAGCCTGGTTAAGCAACATTCGGAGGAAATTTTATTGACATATTCATTCTTGACAGAAAAAGTATCTGAAACGAAATATTTTTTGCTTTTTGTTGTGTTCCTGTAAACACTAAAATGCCATCCAAGGTTTAAAAATAAGTTTATAGCTTCATTTTCTTGCCGCGGAAACCATCGCGGAATAAAATGCATTAACACCCGTGCCTAACAGCGACACTTGAAGACAAACATGTTTGTAGTGAGTCGCGAAGTCGAGAACATTTTCCATGGTAACCAGACACAGAGTACAATATTCCAGTCTTGCTTCACTCAGGAAAAGTAGGGCAGTGCGTGTATAAGGGTCGAATTCTCGTAATGAAACAGATAGAAATATGTTTCTTCTCAATTCACATTGTGTGGGGGTCGTACACAGCGGTGTATCAAGTCACTTTGAGGCACTAGGTAAAAGTAACTTCTAGGACCCCTTGCCCATAATTATTCTCAAATTTTCTGATCTTACATGCATTTGTGAATTTTAATTATCATAAAAAATAAATTGATTTGTTATAATTAATTAGTAAATTCAATTTATTCGATAATTAAAAATATTGAATTAAATACTTAGTAAAATAAAAGCTTTTAAGTGAATATTTTAAGTAGTACATCTAGCATTCCAATGAGTCGTTTTTCAAGTCGTTTTTTCCTCTAGTTAAAATATGTAAATAAATTTATTGCGAAAAGCACTGTGTTGAAATTCTACCAGTAAAATAATCAGATTTTTTTTAAACTTTTCATTACGTAAAAGTGATAGAACGTTTTCAAATTCATCATTTGAAAATTATAAATTTTCGATATTGTAAGCGTATATATTCTCGACTCATAAAAGAAAAATAAAATGAAGTTAAAATCCACTATTTTAAGTTGAATCATGGCATTTTGATAACTAAATCTGAATGATTATGGCACTGTGGCCCTATTATAAAAAATACCTTGGCCCTTTGCTCCATTAAACCCAAACAACCAGCTTATAAAAAGTAGCATATGTGCACGCCTAGTGTGTGATCCTAGTATGCAGTGGGTTTGGGCTCGTTAAGACTGCTAAGCTGAAGTTAATGCCAGACTGACTTAAGAACATAATTGTGCATGTTTCAACAAGTACAATTTAATTTATTGTTTTTCAGCCTCAAGTTTGTTCATTTTAGTCCTTAAGATAAGTAGGAGTGGATGGGTGGATTTAACTAAGGATTGTGACTTTTATTTTATAAATAATTTTTGTCATAAATTTACCTTGGTATTTTCTCAATAAATGTTAAACTTTTATCTTCTGAAAGACATGATCTTGTAGAAATCTCAAAATGAAATTTTGTAAGCGAAGCCTAAAGAAATTTTGTAAATTTTTTCATTATTTTAAAATTGTCTTTTGATGGTTTTTAAATTTTTAAACTACATCAACTTGCATATAAATCAGGGTATGAAAAATCATGATTTAAAAAAATTACAAAAACATCGGATTTATTTAATTTAAATCATATTTTTTTTTATTTAACTCAGATTTTTATGATTTAAATTAATTCCTTGCCCGTACAAGTTTAAATTTGGTGGACATGAAACTGTAGTTTCTAGATAATTTTGATTTATTTAAACATTAATATTTTTTATGTAAAACATTAATATATTAGGAAATATAGCTGGAAAAATTTTTATATTAAAATGCGACATAGGAATTAGCAAAGTAAATCACCTGATAGAGTAAATAGAACAGTGCCTCAAATGCCAAGCATGAGCAATATTTTACCATCTGATTCTCAAGCGGTTTAGATTACTTTGAGCTTTATCTATAACAGGTGACGTGAATTTTTTGGACCCCGATAAATAAGGTTGCCTGATCCCACCGACACCATATTATAAATTTTTTCAATCATACAAATTTCACAATTTTCTTTTGTATTATATATTTATCATATATAAATAAAATGTTTTGAATAACGAATTATTTTGATATAAAATAATTAATTGGTTCAAGACTTGCTTTTGAGAAAAAATCATAACACCAACAGAAAATAAAATGAAAGGAACTTGCATCTTGAAAATTCCTACTTCTCATTAATTTTTAACTTGCAAAAATAACTTATTGGCGAAAAAATTATTATTTTTTGTAAGTAACAGTAAAAAGTGAGACATGAAAATACATAAAATTTGAAATCAACTATGTCTATTTTTCAAATTCTGTGAGAATTGACATGTATTTCATAGGTATATTCGAAGCACACCAAAAAGGTCTATATATGAAACAAAAATGAAGCTTTTCTCTGTGAACAGCATAGAATAAGTGTAATAGCGTCCCCTAGAACATGCCAATTCAGTGGAATTTTGAGCATGCAAAAAATTATCAATTGCAATATTTTTCTGCTTCAACCCATAATCTTTTCTCAACATGCTCAATTATCAGATGAGCGAATTAACTTTTTCATTCCAAATTCCAATTCCATAAATATTGAATAGTTATTCTAGCTGTGTAAAGATTTCTAAGGGATCGGTGCATAAAATTTCCCAATAGATTGAAATAAAAATTAACCAATATATTACACAAAACAAAATGAAACTATTAAAATTGCCAATTATAAAGATTTATGTGCAAAATTGGAATGCTTTTGTGTTACTGCAGAAAATCTTTTCGTTGTGTCTTTATATTTTTATGAACAGACTGCAATATTAAATAAGTAACTAGAACATTTAAGAAAAGAAAGCCAGTTACCACAATTTTAATAATTTGAGTGAATATTTTTCGAGCATCTTCACTCATCACATGATGAATAGTTTAAAATTGGCCATGTGCGATTTATAGTCAAACGGAATGTTTAAAACAAAACCAACACTGATGAGCAGGCTTGTGAGTGATACCTATTGGTCCAAGATGGAAATACTTGTCTGGTAATTATGATCTCAATCAGCAAATACTGTTATTTAGTGTCTTCAAAAGGAGGATGATTTTTAATATAATTTTGGGGTGAACTCAGTACGAGCAAGGTTCTTAACGTATTTGAATAAAATAAAATGTATCTTGTTCAGTATTTCATTTTCAATATTATTAAACATAAGATAAAGAAAAATTAAATTTAAAATTTTGATTTAAATCAATGATTTAAAAAAATAAAAATAACTTGATTTAAATCAAACTGATATTCAAATCGGTACATCCTGATATAAATTATAGCTCATTAAAAGCGAGCTTTAAAATGAGACATTAATGAGGTCTGCAGCTCATCTGATTTTTAGAAAAGAAATAACAGTTAAGTATCTCAAAAGAATCAGCAATTTGAATTAAAATTCAAACTTTTTAACGGAAGTTAAGCCATTTTTTTCACTGTTTCCATTCCTAACTATATAAGGATACTTGATACACGCACCACATTTCTTCAACATCTGGGACTCATGACTAAAATAATTCACGTATTGATTTGAATGGAATTAAAGTAGTCACTTTAAATATAAAATGACGCTTCTCTGTTGATCTAAATTCAGACATAACTTTGCAATGGTCGTTCTTCAAATATCGATGTTCAGGAATGACAAACAATTTTCATAACAATTCACTTTCATTTTGTGTCATTTGTGAAGCTTTGATGCTATATGGAGACATGTGAAAATAGCTTCTAGCTTTGAAAAAACAAATTCCATGTTTTATGATGAATTATTAATTCAGTAGTAACTTTATGTGCAAAGTTGTGTGCACCCATTGCATATTTTAAAATTTTGCGAAGATATATTTTAAAAATCAAAAACGAACACTTTTGGATGTGTGCGCTTATGTCCTCCGGGGACCACCCCTGTCTTCCTGTGACCCTTGGAGAATTGTTCGAGTCTCTCAGGAGTTCCTTTTACCTTGGGAAATTCCGGATTTTCTGTATTTGGAAGAAATGGAAAGCAGTATCTTTCTGAGGCAGAGAAAATGGAAGATAAAAGCGGTTTTCACTTCTCGCGTATTGAAATTCCTGCTGAAACCGCTAAACTTATCCATTGTGAGAATGAGGATGCCTTAAAACTTCGAAAGGCGATGCCTCTTTCTTCCTCTCAGACTCTCTGCAGCTGTACCATGTCCCAAACAGTTCCTTCTGGAGCGCGATCATTCGAACTTGTTTACGACTGTGTTTACTTTCAGTTTTCATCTTTTATTCCGTTTTACGGCTCTTCCCAAAGTCCCCCTGTCTTTTCCCAAGTCCGTTTAGTTGAAAGGAATCATAATAATAAAGTGAACTATAAATCAGATTCCTTTTCTTTATTTCCCCCTTCTTCCCAGACTGTACCTTCTGTCAGCCAGCTTCTCTCTGTGGCCACGGACTATATACTTTTACGAGCGCGTCGTGCTGTGAAATACTGGTAGCGAGCTATTTGATCCCTTCCCCGTCTCCCAATCCTTCTGCCGCCTGCGTAATTGTTTGGACGTCACGTGATGCTGTGGGATGCCTTTGATTATTTTTTAAGTGATGAAGAGAAACATGTGCGTATTTGTTCTGAGCTGTTTTTGTGTGTCGATGGCAAAATCTTTTCAGTTTTGTTTCTGTTCACTTAAATGAATCTTTAATTTTCGGTCAAGGGGCCACCGTGGCCTACTGCGCTAGCAATCTCCGAGTTGTAGGTGGCGCCGATTCGATTCCTCCCTGGGTATATTTCTCTCTCTTCTGTGTCAGTAAAAACTTTCCTTGTGTGTATGTCCATCACTTGTTTGTCTTGTGCTTGGCCAAATACGGTCCTTGCACCATAAAACCCGACCAACTAGTCTTTTCTGTCAAAGGCAATTCTAACTGAATTGAAAGGAAGTGTTGGTAGATGTTTTTTTTTATTTGTTCAAAAGTCACAACCTTCTCTATCGATGAGATATCTTATTTTACTACGTACATATGCAGTGGTATATCCAAAGGGGAACTGTAGGAGCTCAATTATCTATGTAGCGTAGCAGCCCTTCACTACAACGACTGCTTGTATTGTAATAAATATATTTTCTTTTGAAATCAAATCCTCTGTGATGTGTCATTTTATGCTTACTTCAAAATTCACGGCCCGATGACTAAACATAAAAATGAAACAAACCGAACACCTCTTTAAAATTATTTGATAAGGCCAGGATTTATAATAAAATTGGCATAAAAAATTGCTATTATGAACTTGCCCCCCTCACTTCCGAAATAAAATTCTGGCTACATTATTGTGTGTGGTGACTATTACACACGGCTATTGAAACAAAATATTCATTTTTTCAAATCAAAATTGCAAGCAACACCTTGAATTAACACCCCAAAAGGGCCAAACAAAAGATCTTGGAACGCCGTTCCTCCAGAAAAAATTCTTGCACTCACCCACAGTGTTGCCCATGAGAAACTAGTCCATCATAAAAATACCTTTGTTGTGTCGAGTCGGGAGGGAACACCTGGTATTGGTTAGATTCCAGAGAATCCGGAGTCGCATTCCCCGCTGGCGATTGTAGTCTTTGATCTACTATGGGAGGTCGGGGAAAGGTGAAGTTTGTTCGCTCTCGAATCCTCCCTTCGGATATTCGGCCTACTCGAATGGTAAAATTACCACTCTGACCCCCTTAACCTGAGGGATTGAAAATCGTCCGGTTTCTCCACTTCCAATCTTCCAAATCGGTCGATTTTCTGCTATGCATCTAAAATAAAAAGAATTGAGGTGGACAAAATTTTTTTCCGATAAGTATTAACGATTATCGCTAATTTGTAGTAACAATTATTATTTGCTGGTAGTAATAGTTTCGTTAACTAGAAAAAACTTACACTTACAGTTAGCAAATAATTTTAATTGTTAATTGACCTTAACTATGACTGCTAAGTGTAATTAAAAAATTGCTTTTAGTAATTTCAATTTTATTATTTTTATTTTATCAATTTTCTTTATTTTATTTGTGACAAGTTCAATTTTTAAAAGTTCTTATTTTAAACCTTTGGTGATATGATTTAACGATAATTATTAATAATTTTTATAACATTTGCTAACTATTAATCTATAATAACATTGTTAATTTACCTTATATCGGAATAACAGCTCCCATCTCTAAAAATAACAGTATTTAAATTTTTTTAGAGATGGTGCAGACCGTAATTACTTTTCACAACCGCGGTCTCATCTCATGGTGTTTACTTTCTGGTTACCCTGATTCCATTGCATTACGGATCTTCACATTTTGAGACTTTTTTTGTATGCGAAAGGTTCATTTCATTTTTTTAGAATTTAGTGATATAAAATTAAAAAATTTGATCCTGATTTTCTGTGAATACTGTCTATTGTATATCTGTAATTTTACGTATTCTTTTACTTATGTGTAAGCAATTCTAGGAATCATTACACAATGAATACATTCATGTTTTGAAAGTTTTTACATTTCATTTGACGCAGTTTGTGTTCTGTTCCCTGGGCCATAAAAACAAAAACAGTTTTTAAGAAATGGTACCTTACACCTATGCAGAGAAGAAAATGGCAAAATTTGAATTCGACATACTCTTTCTTGGAACATAAGTGTTTTTATTATTTGATTAGTTTTCACTGAATTTCTAACCTATTAACGGGAGGATCAAGAAATTTATGTTCACACGAATCTTGTACCTGATATAACTTACCCTGGGTGTATTTCTTTCTTATCTTTTCTTCGGGATTGATCCCGGACCGTCGCCAATTGCCCGTTGTGTTGCTCAGTGCGATGTAAATTCAACTACCTAAGCGCAATTACCTTCTTTCTTTGATGTCAGTAAAACTTTCCTTTTTTGTGTATGTATGTCCATTACATAGGCTGTCTGTCTTGTATTTGGCGCAGCTTCGCAAAATATGGTCATTGCGCCTAAAATCAAAACAACCAACCTTGTACCCGATGTCCTCATTCTTCATGGGCCACCTAATGAAAACACTAGTACCGATGATAAAACAATAAATATAAAGTCTTTGAATAAAAACTTTTAACAATATACCAAACATTTCAGTAAGTCCAATAGACTCATGACTTGTAAGTGCTCTTGCGATTTCTGATCTGATATGCTTTCAGCTGTTGCGATACCTTTGCACACTCTGAAAAATGAAATGCTACTGACAACAAATATAAAGAAATATATTTATTGAACGCGAATATTTAATCTCAGTGATATGAAACAGATTTCTGAAAATGAATTGCAAACTTAAACTATTCCGGTTTGCTGAAGCAATTCAATTTATGCTAGACTGAACAAGCTTTCTGAAAGGCACAATAAAGGAAGGACATTGTGCTTTAGGGCGTCGAGATCTTTGGTAATCGTCCGCGAAATCTGTTTTCTCGAGAGTTGATGAGCATTCGATTCACTCATTTCCAGTCATTGTACCATTTTAGCGTGCTCTCAACGTTACAAATTTTCTGCACTTTTGAATTTGGATTTTATATTTTACGCTTCTTGTTAAAAGTTTCTTGAGTCTCCTTCATCCTACTCTTTCGATATCCGTTATTCCTTTCTTAACATAAATTATCTCTTTTACTTTCTTACCTTAAAATTATTCTAAAAGCTATGCATTTCAGTACTTAAGTTTAGCGATTGTTTTGAAACAGACGAAAATAATAAGTGGATATTTTACAAAATATTTCTAAAATAAAATTTTCTTTGTGTTAGAAAATAATACACTTTATGATATTAGTGTATACAATGTAATACTAATGCATTATGTTTTGCATCTCTAATGCATTAAAATAAGCTATTTAACAATTCTTAGGTGCTGTGCAAATATCTTATACGACAGTTACAATGGATTTCGATTTTCAACTTATATAATTCATCCGTTGGTTCGTTGGGTTTTTATGTCGCAAGGGTCGAATCGGCCTAGCAATATTTTTCTGTGACGTAAGTAAACATACACATGCAGTGAAAGTCTTACAGAAGAGAGAAGTACACACAGGGTTATTTGCAAGAATAGAATCTATGTCGTACATAGCTCGCGGACAAACCCATTGGGCCACAGTTACACCAAATTCATCCGTTTGTCTTTGGGATTTATAAGGTTGCTTGTTAAGATAAAAAATTTATAGATGATATTTTCTTGTAGAGAATTCTATTTTACAACCCATTGTTGTCGAAAATCCTTGTATTTTGAATACATCACCCCATTTTAAAGAACATTCTCGTCTGAAGGATTTTAGAAACGAAATGATTGGGTCGGCGAATATTTCAAACCTTGCCTGTAATTCTTATGAGAGCTTGTTATTGAAGCCGTCATGTCGCACTTTATTGAGGAAAGTGACGCTTCTCAAAAAGTAAATTTTACTAGAGAGCCAAAATATGACTGAAAATCTTTAGGCTTACTTTACTTTTCAATTTGAAATTTGTAGAACTCGTTCTTAGCTTCATTTATAATCTGGCATATTTGCTTAGCAATCCATGAAAAAATAATACAAATTTAACTATATCGGATTAAATACGACCTTGAATGCATTATGAACGTTTTTACTTCAAAAATTTTTAATAGTAAACATTAAAAGGGCTTTCAGCTTCATTTTTATGGATGGGTCACATTATTGTATTTGTTGCGCAGCGCAGCCTGAAAAAGCATAGTAAAATAACTAAAGAACATCTTTCAAGCACATGTCAGCTTTATTCTTTCTCCGAAGTATTATTTATGCTCTTATGTATCTTACTCATCTCGCATTGAGTTGTCCAGCTTCGACTCCAACTGAAGATGAACGTGGGCAGAGAGAACTGACTGTGGGTTGGCGACCACTATAGCACTTTATCATTCTGTTCAGAGACGGGGTGTTATTTGGATAGCAGTTTAAATTACAGTGTTGTTTAAAAGTAACAGATAGCAACTGTTTTCGAAAATATTAACAGTTACCGATAAATACTATTGGGATAGCAGTGACTCAATTTAAATCGTTTTAAATGAAGTTTAAAAAATTGAAATTGATCAAAATATTTGATAAAAATAAGAAGTTGAAATAACTATTTGATGTCTAAAATTAAAGTAATTAATAACTATTAAAATTGTTATTGCCAGTTTCTGGTAATTTATTTGAGCTGTTGAATTTGTTGCTTACTGATAAAAATCAGTTAATATTAACAGTTAATAATAACTGTCATCGCAAATTAAGAATAACAATTGCTACTGTTATCGTGAAATGACAGTTCTTATTCTGTCAGTTTCTCATTCGACTGCGAAAGAATGTTGAACCCAAGGCTACTTAAGGGGAACTTCCTTTACTAGCCTTGTGTTGAACCCTCGACGTTCCCCACCAATCACCGGTAGTTCTTCGACTTCAGTGGCGCGAAACTGAAAGCGAATCGGAACAGAAGTCCAGAAAACCATAACCGGTCCATCATGGTACTATGGCGTCCCATTTTTTTCTGCTGTTTCTTCCCCTCGAAAATCTCGGCAGAGCCGGTTTCCCCTCCCGATACTACCTGTAATAAGGGAAGGGGATGAGCAAAAAACAACTAATGCCCGTCCCTTGTGACCTTCGAGAGAGGACCATTATTAGTGGCTCGTGACGAACTTGGGAACGGAATTTCGTTGTAGCCAACATTTTAAAATTGCCGAATAGCGGTTGAATTAACACTAACGAATTTTTGGGAGGCGATTCAAACATCGAAGGCTATTTGGAGACTATATTTTTGCATGAACCGCAGGACAAAGCCTTAATTGCTTTTACTTGTGAGGTTAATGCTGGCCTTAAAATACTGAATTTCTCCATTTGTAACTAACTACCAACTCAATCAGACGAATTATCATGCCAATGCAAACGCACCAAAATCACGAATACGCAATTTTTAGTATTAATACCCATTTGCTTTTTCCAGAAAATCAGTTTTATGCTGTTGCAAGGCTAGAGCTATAATGCACCAGCAACACTATTCCTATAGCGCCGAAACTTTAAACATTTTATTTTCCTCGAAGTTACGGTTTTGCAGATTGATGTCTGATGTGGTCTGATGAATTGGCATTGATTTAAAAATAATAAATATACAAAATAATATTTTGTTAATATACAACTGGTTTAAAATTTGATATTAATCCCCATGTCCTGTTGGTATTCTCATCATGGCGAGGGCATGTCACTGGGAGGACTGTTAAATACGTCGGGAATTTTTCTTCCTGGTAGGATCACCCTATACGTGAAGGCTAGTCCATATTCCCCGCTAATTGCTAATAGAGAACTCTTGAGGTTAAATCAGATTTCAGCCCTTATGGTAACTCACTAAAATGAATCTGAAATTTTCTCCCTATGCTAAGGATCAGTGCAACATGGTCTTTTGGACTTGATCTATGTTATACCTAGACCAAGGCGATTAGAAAAACATAAGTAATAAGCTATGTTTTGTCATTATTTCAAACAAAATATTTATCGAATGCTTGCACATTTTCTTTTTGTAACTGGAGAATAATACATTTGGCAAAAGAGATGTATGTCGAGATACGACAGATAGAAGAGAGCGAGAGAGATAGAACAGATATACTAGATTCATTTGTGTATTGAAAGTACTTTTCAGTTGTTGAGTTTAAATTATTCTTTAATATAAAATTACCTAAATCTGATTGTTAGTGGCAATTTCCTGTGGGCGACATTGAGCCAAATCGGTGAAAATTTCTGGCAGGAAAAGCTTGCTTATCATTCTCGTCGTGCTTTAGGCTCTCCCAAATTATGCTTTCAGTTTCCGTTCATTTCCAAAGGCCCTTACAACGGTTATTGGACTTGGAGAGTATTTACACTTCACAGATCTTTAGCCTTGACCTTTTAGTAAAACTAAATAAACCTGGTTGAAATAAGCTTTTTGTCTTTATAAACTAATTCTTTTTGTCTCACCAGGCTTAAAATTTTCTGTCTCGTATTCATTAGTTACAGGATTTCTTCATCCTTTTGCCATGTTTGTTTTTAGTATTTAATGAATTACTAATTTGTTTTCTTTCTTTCCGTTGGTATTCTCCGTTGAAAAAGCAGTCGACTACATCAATGTCAGAATATGTCTTGGTATATCCACGCCTCATTGCAGAAGGCCACAACAGTTTTTAATGGATTCCATTTTAATGTATGTAATACTTGGGGATGAATCATTTTTGTTTCCGACTTCAGTGTTCATCATAAGCTAATTTTCTGAAAGTGACAAAATAATAAAAGACAAACCTTCTGGAAAGTGAAAAACACTTCACCTGTCTCCTTTTGCAATTATTGATCATTACACTCCCAGGTGTCTTTTCAATAACTGTAATTGACCTCTAGTCTAGACGGAGGTTTCTCAGCAGTGTCGCGCCGCACTAATGTTCCGCCTTCAACGGTTTGTCTAGGAAACGGGCAGTTTACAGAGACCATACTTCTTAAGCAGCGTAGTTTGGATTTGGTAACGATTACCTTTAAAATATGGAGGATTCATGCACCTTCCTTTGAAAAAGAACAGGGGGTATTTTGAGATAATTATACAGTCGACTTTTGCTTGCCAATAAGGTCTGCTTTGTACATAAATGCAGGAGGAAACTTGATATGTATAAAACTATAAAAATTTGATTTACGACTGTTGCAATACAGCTTAATAATTTGCATTTTTAGATTAAGAATAAGAATTGTAGTTCAATTTGATAAAAAAAAAGGGATTTAGAATTTCTATTTAAATTCAAAATAACAGCAAATGTTTGCTCAATACAGCTTGTATATCTATATACTTACCATAACAGCAGCATTTTAAAAATGAAAGTAAATAGTATATGTTAGGATGTGGTCTACCAACCGCCTACCAGGTATAGTGGTCATAGCGTTTGTCTGCCGCCCAGTGGGTTGCAGTTTGTGAGCGCATAAATGCAGGTGATTGTCCTTGTTAGGCGTAACGGCGACTGCCCACTGCGAGCTCTCTCACAAATAACCGCTATTTCACCCCTTGTAATGCCGAAGTAGTCGGGCATTAGAAAAAAAGGAAGTGATCTCTAGCGGTTATTTCTAATTAGCGTGAATTGTGGCCTCAAAGAGGAACACAATGTAAAAATAATTTATTTTCTTTAAAGAATTATAAAAATACGAGATAAGCGCTGTTCGACGCTAATTCAGCCTGCATCATATGGTGCAAATAAAAACTTATCTCGATACTCCAGAGTACTCAGTACTCACTTATGCAACTTTAAAAGTATCTTTCCTTCTTCTTTACCAAGGGGTTCCCTTCCGGTGATTGGGTCCCGAAGATCTAGGGTGTCACCTCGTGAGCAAAGACAGTACAAATGGAGTAGTCTTATTTATCGTCATAATGGTCATTAACCCCCTCAGGCTTTGACGCATATATTCATTCTACTTTCCTTGTCTGACTTTTAACTAATTTGGACCTTCTTGACCAATAGAATCTTTTGTGAGATTTTTCAACTTATAGATACGGTTTTTAATCATTTTGTATGTTGTGGGGTAAAAGCTACATTACTCATAAATATCGTGGTGTTCATTTGGTTAAGTACTCATCTATAGTCCGGCTATGGTAAATTAGCATTTGAGTCACGTGGCTTTTAATTAATACTCATTAGTGATGTGTTTAAACGTGAACAACAATTGAGAGTTCAATCATCCATGCATATTTTTGAGCATGGCCGCCCATTGTCCCGGCGAGCTTAGTACCTTTCCAGAAGTGAACTCACCTGAAATCATCTAGCTTCTTACCACAGCCGCACTATACCTAGAATAATTTTGCTAATTCGGTTGAATGTTTTCTGAGTGCAGAAAATGTCTTTTCTAAAGGAATTAAGGCACTATTTTAAGCCTAAATTTGTAACCTGTAGCGTTATATTCTTATTTCACTGCTAACCGAATTTCAAAGCGACTCTTCTGTTGATAAGCTCTTGATGATTGGCTGAGTCTTTCAAATAGTGAACAGTGATATAAGCAAAAAGAAAACCAGCATGCTTTCATTCCACTCGTATGAGATTAAAATTTTAAATGCAAAGTAGGAAATTCAAAAACCACAATTCAAATTTATTTCAAATGCTTATCACAGGCCGGTATTACAATCCATTTTAGGTTTGGAGCCATTTCGTTTCCATCATCGATCCAAGAGATCCAAATAATTTTCCAAATCCATTTCAAAATCTATGCCAGGTAATGTCATCGATTCTTTTATATCGACATTGTAATAAAATAGACAGCATGTGTGCATAATCGCAAGATCTCAGAAGGATTAATCACATGTGCTTACGAATCGACGTGGATCGATTAGCTATTGAAGCGTAGAGTAATGTTTTTACCAATCAATAATGTGTCCCATATTAAGATTTATGCTTCTTCCTACAACCACGTGACAGATCTTCAAACCGCGCAATCGGCAGAAATAACGTGAAGCTGCGCGCACGTGCTCCGTCTGTTTCATTAGAAGGTCAATGTTTTTTTAATTCGCTAGCTCTTTTTACTCCAAGCCGATGGTCATTTTGTCAAATGTAACACTGGCTACGAAAGTAACGTATCACAACTCTCATTTCAGTTCAATACCGCGACCTACAATACTGCAATAATTAAAGTGTAACTTCATTTTTCTGAACAAAAATGTTAATTCTGGAAAAGGAGAAAAACAACCCCGAGAGATGACTTGTAATCAATCAACTAGAAGACAAAGCGAGTTCTAAGTAAATACATCTCAGACGCCAAATTTTTCATTCCTCGGAGTTTTCCACATCAATTGAAACGGAGGGCAGAACGCATCTTGGTGATTAGCTTCATTTACTTTGCAAGAGTGAAGGCAAAGGGAGAAAAAAACACGGTTCTTCACTTGCTCTAACGAGGAAGATTTTTCTCTGTTGGAAGAGAAAAAAATGGATGGAAAAAGTTGCTGAATGTAAATCAGAATCGAGTTATTTAAGCAACATTGAATTTGTAGACGAAATATGCAAATGTGTTACAATTGAGTTTTTATTCCTCTTCTAAATGAACGAATTAATCAGGTTAATTTCTTAATAATTATCCACTTGTGTGGACTGGTTGGTGTAAAAATGATTTCGTTCATAGATTAAGTGCCAGTGCTTGTGGAGTTGAAGCATCTCTATTCCGTATAAGAGAAACATATGTTCAAATTATATTTTATCACAGAAATCTAAACTTTGGTGTAGGATATTTTTGAGAGTCCTCTCTAACTTCATCACTGCCTCATTCCATTTCTCTTCAGCTTTTTTTGTTAGAAATACCTGGAAGTTTGCAGTTTTTTACAACATTCTGTTATCCTACAGAAACTAAAAATTCTTTGTTCCGCTTCATCCATAGTGAGTTCTTAGCTTTAAAAAAAATCGGTTAATATATTTCAAAATTGTAGAGGATGCGATTTCAACATAGACCTTACAAGCACCACCACTTCCTTCAAATTTTCATCCTTTTTTCCACTTTTCAAGATACTAAAGTCTTGCCCATAGTTCTACCATAAGCCTTGAAGCTTGAATTGTATATGTTATTTGTTAGTTGCATGTAGCAACACAGTTGGTAGTCGAGTGGTTAGCGCTCTACCCCTCGACCTTGGTTCAACAGTCTTTGGATTCCAATCCAGTCCTGGACATGGATGCTCGTAATTGGCTCGGTTTAACTGAAAGAATCTAATAATATATCGGGCATACGACTGATTGTGTGAAGTCAAGAAGTGATCCTGAATATTATGCCCATTTATGTCTATAATACCCTCGTGTTGTAAAAAATGATAGCACATTGACGAAGCAAACCCAATTGTCTAGCGACAGTGTTTTATCATTAATTGTCCCAGGGCTGCCACAGGCGACTAAAAGGCGACTTTTGTTACTATTTTTTAACCTTGGTGACTAGGATATCTTTTTAAGCAAAATTCTCAAAAGCTTCTACTTTCAAAATTTTGACTTCTAAAATTGTGGCGACTTTTTACCAAATTCAAAAATTTACCAAAGGTTGACGAAAATTTAGTACTTTTTAATTGTAGACAGGAAAAAATGTTTTTCATATTTTTCTGTAGGATTTCCAAGGGACGCCGATTTCGAAAATTTTGCGCCAAGCCGTGGGAACCATGAAAGAAAAAAAGAGCGATAAACAGAAATATTGTTGTTCGATTGTCATGAAAACCTTATGAAGAAAATATGTAGTTTTAAAATTTTAATTTCTAGGCCAGATTTTTAAAGTCTGTGTTTCTTACTTAATTAGCTTGGGATTGATCCCGGACCGTCAGCAATAGCCCGTTGTGTTGCTCCAGTGTGACGTTAATTAAATATACCTTACTTAATTACCACATGTTGTGTTTCAGCCGATTCATTTCAACTAAAATTGCTACTAAAATACAAGAAGTCTTTTTTTGCTGCTATTTTTAAAAATTTATTCTACTAATGCTATTTCACAAGTGCTTTAGTTGTGGCAGTCCTGTTGTGCTCATAACTGATCAAAAATATTAATAAAACACAGTAAACGTGTATTCAAAAAATATTTCTCAATTCTTTTCTTACACGTCCTGGACAATGTGTCTAAACTGTACCCTTGCGAATGCTATGCTGGTAGTTTGCATATGACATCTGCCATAATAGGCAAAGTAGCCACCAGAACTATACGTTTTTCAAAACTCGATAACCATTGCTGCGATCTCGTATGCATGGGAGAGGCGTTAATCGCTTTTCCCTACCAGCTGTTGGGACGAGATCGGTTTTATCGATCCAGGAAAAGGGGAACCGCCGGACAAGAATCCGCCACGGATTGTTGAAACACGCTCATAAAAGCGGATTTAAAACAAAAGCGACCGAGTTCCGTTTGCCGTCCTCCCACCCTCATGAGAACTCCACCGAGAAAGTACTTGCATGGCCGAACAGGCTAGAGCTCTTCCAACTTTTGAAAACTCGTTTGAAGGAAAACAATTTTTAGTTTATCTACTGCGCTACTTTTAAGTGTAATCCGTTGTATTTTTCTCAACACATTTCATCCACACCGAAGCACCAATTCCTTTCATCCCTTTATGGTTGTGGCCCCGATTTCTCTCAACTTGAGTGATAGTTATACACATAATTTCACACAAGTATACACATAAATGGGCATAATATAACCCATTTATGTGTATACTTGTAGTATTTATCCAGAGAACCACCAGAAGTGCCCCGAGCCTGTCCAGTTTAGGGACACAGTTTGAAGGGCACTCCTGGGTACTTTATTAAAATGTTTTTTACAAAATAAGGTTTCTTAAGCAAATTACCACTGATGTTACCACTGAAAAATGTTTTCCATTACATAATTTCCAAGTAAATAATTTAGGATAAAAGAAAGGTACATTCTTTGATATATTCAGATTAATAGCCACTGCCATTACATAGCCATGCCTCAGTAGGAAATGGATAAGTCCGCAGAGTTGTTTCTTCGCCCTTAGGTGGTCAAGTAAAATTTTTCTCCAAGCGGTGTCCATTCCACTTTCACGACAGCGCTAGTGAAATATTATACAGGTTTACTCGACCTGACATAATCGGTTGTACGCCAGATATATAATTAGACGGGGTCCGAAGCCCTTTCCCCCTTCAATATTTTTATTCTTAGGGCCTGTCGAAACCCCACTTGGGATTGCCGTATCCCCGTAGATTTGTTTACCCACTGCGCTAGTAACCTGCGAGTTGTAGGTGGCGCAGGCTCGTTTGATCCCTGGGTGTATTTCTCTCTTCTGTGCCAGTAAAAGATTTAATTGTGTGTATGGCCATTTACTTGACGTAGTTCGGCGCAGTTTGGAAAAATATGGTTCTTGCGCCGTAAAACCCAACCGACCGGAAACCCACTCGTTTAAACGAAGCAACTTTGGTCCTTCTTGTTCCCTGGTCAAATTAGCCCTCGTATCGCAAAAAAATGTTCTCAGTGACAAATGAATCATTCTTGCACATCTCAATAATCCTGCCACTGTTCCACTTGTTTGGTTTAATCACTGAGAAGTTAATAGACAGTGATAATTTATATGCTTCTTATTTCTTATGTGCTTTATATAACCTATTATATCTGCTTCAGACAGACGCTATATGATATTAGCAGTTGAAATCTGAAAGCTATTTGAGAGCATAAGATGCCGAGCTGTTTCAAAATAGCTTCACGAATCAGTGTCCTTGGTGCAAATACGTAGATGCGCATAATGAGTTTAGAATTTCTTTTGTGGAATTTAATCTTGAATGGAGACTTTGAAAGGTAGTCATTTTTCGAACGATTTTATTCACAGAAGGTAATCGTGTTTTCGTAAAGAACTTATTTTTAGAGGCACAGAAAAGTAATCCATCTTCTAGCATTGTATAAATCAAAATCTTTGTTCCTTTTGTTATTTTGCAGCGTTTTACTTATCATTTTCGGTGATTGTAGTTGTGCAAGCACTGTTGTTTATCTTCTGCATTCGCAGTTTCGTCTAAAATTAAAAATGAAATGCATTTAAATCTTCCTTGAATAAATGAAGCAACTGTACCTGGAAATTTGTAACGGCCAATTTTAAAGAATAGTTTAAGGGGATGGGAAAAATGATTTCAGAATTTTGTTTTCTTATCCGGGATCAAATTTAATAACCCCAGTGAAAATGTCCAAAATATCGTGAATGTACTTTCCTGACACTTGTGATCAGGGTAAATTTGACATCATAGAGCGAGAGAAGGTTGCACCTGCTGTCCCTTAAAATAGACGGGGTACCTGTTGCAACAGTGATTTTGTCCATATGAATGGTTGTTCCTAATATGGAAAACTGGAATCAGAGTTTACCTTCTAGTCTTCACTTAGTCTGGTCCCTACCCCAAGGAGACCTGTCCTCGTTGTAAGACCTTGCAGCTACTACTAAACTACAGCCGTCATAGTTCTTGGGGTTGTCGGGGCGCGCGAGCTCATCCACCCCGGCGAGATGGAGATATCATGATGAAGTAATAGTCATAGAGAAAGTGTGGAAAGTGATAACATATCTATTGAATGGCAATCGCCACGGATTCTTCACACTGCTTTTTTAAAATCCATTAAGCAACTATGAATATTGGACGAGTTCCTCTTAGAATTTTTCTCTTCTGTGTCATTAAACTTTCCTTGTGTGTGTATGTCCATTTACTTGACGTTCTTTGTCTAATGTTTGTCGTAGCTAGACCTAATATGGCCGTTGTGTTGCTTCAGTGTGACGTTAATTAAAATACCTATCTACCTGATAAGGCCATTGTGCCATAAAACTCCAAACTAACCAATCGCTTGCGGATTTTGAAAAGTGATGTATTTTCTTTCTCTAGTTTTAAAAATGTGTGAATATATTTGGTTGTGAGTTTATTCTGAGAAATTGTTTCTCTAGATATTAATATAACTAGTAAAACAGTTTTGGGAAAGATTTATATTGTAGAAGATAAATGAATTTATATTGTAGAAGATAAATGAAGGAAAAGAACTAATTTAGTGTAGATCATGACTTTAATTCTTCTGACGAAGGACCTTTTTCGTATTCAGGTCGTTTTCTTTGTGTTGCAATATCTGAATTCTGCAGAAGGCACCGCCTACAACTCGGCCTTGTGCGTTCGGAACAACTTCCATTTTCCTGTTATTGAAAATTGCAGCCATCGATCAAAATGGATTGACCTGACATTCGAAATAAGAGCTAAAAAGTAGGATGAATTGATAACATTGCAATTTATAGACTGAATGTAGTTTGTGGGCTTTCAGTAACCTTTCGTGGAAAATAATAACCTGTTTTCATAATAATTACATTTCTTAGAATAGAACTGTTCGTCGAAAGACGATTCTCATCTGAGCTATGTTGCTCTTGATTTTTTTTTGTTTATTGCTCTAAGGTAATTATTTGCTGCATGAGGCACTTAGGGCTGGACCTACGCCTTAAAGTGCATTCTGCAATATTATTTAATTGATAACATTTTTTAAAATCTTGATATAAAGTAGTTCCGTACATTTCTAACCCTTCGAACAATTAAGACTATATTTTGAAGTTACTATTCAGAATACTGGATGAAATACAGGGTGTATCGATGGTTTAGTATGTAATAGTCGATTGGTTGGTTTGGTTTTATGGCGTAAGGAACATATTCTGTAAAGATGTGACAAACATGCAGAAATGTGAAATACACCTAGGCAGGAATTGAACCTGCGCCTCCTACAACTCGCATGTTTGCTAGCGTACTGAGTAAACCCACTGTGCCGAGGGAGACCCGTATATAATGATCGACTATAGTGATTTCAATAATGATATAGTCGGTTAGGTTTAGAGTGATTTAACTCTTGATTTTCTATATTTTGTTATGCAAGTTGAAAGAAATGGATTTCACCTATTTTTAATTACAACTATTGTGAGGAGTATCAAATAATCCTACCTAAATATTGTTACTGAATGCATGTATATGAAACTAATAGAACTCGTTTATGCTGCTTACGCAAGGATAGACTTTACTCTAGCAAAATAACAGCTACAGAATCCAAGAAAAACAGATAATATCCTCTTCCCCAAACTGCTGGTAATTTACTTCTGGAACACTCAGGTTATTTTCTTATGAATAATTCATAAGGGAGAGGATTCTTCCGCAGTCAGCACCAAGATTTTGAGTTCCATTCACCCCCATCCCAAACCCATAATCACATAATATAAATAATAAATTTTGTCACGAGGGGCAATTTATTTTGATAGAAACGGAGTTTCCGTCCAAAACACATTTCAAAACTTTTATCGCAATATTACGATAGCACAACGCTATTAGTTTTTGAGTGAATGTACACCATATAGCAAAACTTAATAGATAGCCATAGAGATCCATGCAGCATATCTGAATATGGAGCCATGCAACAAATCTATAGGGAAGCTGTGTAACAAATTCAAATAGTTGTTGGTTTGTTGCTCTATGGTCATTTGTTTGCTACTTAAAGGATAATTAGACCACAAATTCAAAATCGACCTAGTTCGATTTTTGTCATGTTCTATTCTTTCCTGGTTGTATTTCTCTCTTCTGTAAGGCAGGCCATACATGGATCCAACGTTAGTCCTCCGACACTAAATTGGCTGAAATATGCATGCATACCGATATGTGTACAAAAACGGAGTAAGCATGTGCATGTCGTATGTTTAGTCGTATGCTGCTCCAGTGTGTGGCCGGGCTATGAGTAATACTTTCCTTGTGTGTATGTCCATTCTCTTCAAGTTATTTGGTGTAGCTTGGCTAAATATGGCCCTAATGCCATAGAACCCTTGCAACCAACCAACCATCTCTTCACTTCACAGTCCTTCATTAGCTGACAAGAAAGCTTGTTGATTACAATAGCGTTCTACAGAGCCGTAAAGAAAGGGGAGAGGGCTACAGGTGCTCAAACATCTACAATTTTGCCTGGAGACACAAGTGACCTTTTTCTAGAACGTGATAACGAAATAGGATGAAAATTTTTACAAGCTTACGAACGTGAACCATAGAATTCGTTTGTTTTGGCCTTAAAGAGTGAGAACGTTAAGCTCTCTAGAACCTTTGATGCATTCCTTCTAATACTCTTAATCATTTAGCTTTTATAAACAGATTTTAGCGTTGCAGCTGGATATATTTAATTGAAAAATTGGTTCATGGGCAAAAGGGCACGCTTTCTTTGATCAAACACATGAGGCACTCGAAATATAAAAGTCTGGCTTGCCCTCCTGTCCACTAGCTTAGCTAGGCAAGCTAAACTAGTGGAGCCCCTAAGGTGAGGCTCCATAGTAGGGCTTGGGGAGCCACTCTGATATCTCCTGAGCACCTTCTTTCCTGCCTCAAGGAAAGATTTCTTAATAAGCTCTGTGCTGCTCTCAATGAACTAGTGCTAACGATCTTTTGGACCTGGCCTAGCTTCTTAATAGGCCAAGTAGGATAAGTAAGAAGTTGAAAAAATACTTAAAATTCGATCCCTTATCAGCTACGATTCATTGCATTGTGGAGTGTGCACATGAATAATTCGAAACCTTTCCATGACTCTAAATTCGATTTTAGGAACTCTATTTTATCTCCTTTTCTTTCATTACGTTATTTTTATACTTTTTCCGGCTCAGATTGGCCAAAGTTGACTCTTGCGTTAGGTAAACCTAACCCAGATGCTTCTCTTGCGTTTCAGTTCCTGGCTCACTTAACAGTCCCTGGTATTTGAGGATTTTTCAGTGAAAACGAATAAACCAAGGGAATGCGAAGATTTTACCTCCGATACCCAAAACTGCAAACTAGCATAATGCATATCGGGGGTTTCCTTAAAATGCAGTTTATCTCCGTTTTGGCTACTTTCGGCGTTTAATCTGATCGGCGTTGACGAATCAACTATCATATATCAATTCGAAATTTATTCTTTTGAATTTTATTGGCGAAGTGCGTAAATCGCATTCGAAAAACATGCCAAGTGACGTCACGTTCGAAATACGTACAGGAAACACGGTTCTTCCACAGAAACATTACCGCCATTACAGCTTGACAGAAAAGGCCTCTCCTAGGCATCGACCTTCTAATGAAATAGACGGAGCATGTGGGCGGAGTCGCTACCGTAAGATCTCAGAAGGGTAAATCACGTGGGTTTACGAATCGACTTGTGCCGATTAGTTACCGAAGCGCGGACTAGTGTTTTTAATCATTCTGCATAATCACTTTAACCAATCAATAATGCGTAGAATTCATGCTTTTCCCCACAATCTCGAGACAGATCTTCAAACCGAGCGACCGGAAGAAATCGCACGAAGATGCGCGCACGTGTTCCGTCTATTTCATTAGACGATCGATGCTCATAGGGCAGCATACGATCTCTCTGCACTCTACTATAGTTTCAACATGCCTTAGCGGAAGCCTTTTTTAGAAGGTAGAACAAATAACTTTTAAACTATTTTCCGTGGTTTACTAAACTTCGTGGCAGATTTATTGGAGGATACACCCCAAGAGAAGGGCAAAACATCAACTTCCCAGGTCCTCTGTTTTATCCGTACCGCGGTCGTCTACACTGCACAGGTCAAAGAGACGACCTAATTAACTCGGTGCTTCCATGGACTGCGATTATTGGCCTCCCGCCTGCCTTTAACCGTGCCTGATGGACTTAATTTGGCATTCCCCGGAGTTCCACGTCGACGTGTTGCAAAATAAAGGGAATTTAACGCACTTCTGCTTTTCCCGATGTTACCATGGTAATGAGTTCGTCTGTTGCACACTTTTCTTTTGCGTCCCCACTAAAGGAGGGGGGGGGGGACAGGGGTAATTTTACATTTGTCACCGAGAGCTGTTGCTTTTTAATTGTCTTTTTGTGTGGTCGGATGGCGATTAGCGTGTGCATCATTTTTATGAGATCGGATTGAGTGGGGAATTTGTGTAGGGAATCATTCAGCATTGCTTGTCGTGTGTAGGTCTTAGTTTGGATACTGCGTGTAAATTAAATTAAGTTTAAATTAATTAAATGTTGATGTACAGGTTTTGGATGCGGATATCTGCATAAATACACTGCTTTGGATTGTCACAGAAGTCCTAATAATTTCTATTCTTTCCTGGATGTATTATTTCTCTCTTCTGTGTCATTTAAGTTTTCCTTGTGTGTATATGTCCGTTTACTTGACGTTGTTTGGCGCAGCTTGGCCAAATATTGCCCCTTGCACCATAAAATCCAACTAAAATCCAACCAACCTAATTATTTCTACCTTACTGCAAGGAAATGACAATAGAGCGACAAAACAAACCTATTATTTTCTTTTGTCATGGATTTTATGTCTGAAACTTAAAAAATACGTTACGAAAACATAAGTGACGAGACCTAAGAAGACATGTGACTTGTGTGTTGAAAAACTCACCAAAAATTTATTTTCTTGATTAAAATTAATAGAACACAGTTCTAAAATGATCACTAAAAATTATATACACGAAAAGTCAAACGATATTTATAGCTTTTTAATAGTTCAATAGACATGTGACTTGTGTGTTGAAAAACTCACCAAAAATTTATTTTCTTGATTAAAATTAATAGAACACAGTTCTAAAATGATCACTAAAAATCATATACACGAAAAGTCAAACGATATTTATAGCTTTTTAATAGTTCATTAACATTCTTTTAATTAATTTCAATTAATGGACATTATGCGCTTGCTTGCAAAAACTTAAGGAACACCTCTATTTTTAAAGGTTACAACCTCTAGATTAGACGAAATGGCTTGTGGCGATTTGTATAACCGAGGATATTCAGAAGATAGCTGTGCAAATTGAAATTTTGGAATCGTACCATCAGAGGCTCTGACAGGGGAATGGGTTCTGCTACCGCAGAAACTCATTTTTAACCTCATTCTGAGTATGGAAACGCGGTGCAAGCCTGCATCATTGCTCGAGGAGGTCATACAGCCTATTAAGGACCGCCCCCTCTCTTTATTTAACTTTTTACAGTTACCCTTTTGTCTTATGGCACACAATGCAATGTCATTACTCCATTTCAAAGACTTTTTTTTACTGTTCACGCTTCTGTTCTTGTAATCTTTTTGCTTTTACTCATCTGTTCAGTAAACTTCATCGTACCTTTTGTATCAATTTCTAACATGGAGGTCACTTCACTGCAAAGTAGCAGCTGTTGCCAGTGTATATTAATTTTACAAGTCTCAACCGTGATCAATACTGCCTATATTCCGAATTGTTTCACAAAGAAACAACAACTTAAATCTTCCTTTAAATACCTTCGCGCGAGCGTTTGGGTATTTTTCATGATTTTTTCACGAAAAGGATTAGATTGTTTTTAAGCACTTTTTCATTATTTTCGTATTTCCAAGAGAAAGGGCAGTTTTGGATGAATGGGGATGATCTAATACCCTTATTATTTGGTTGTAGATTTTTGGGGCATGAATGCATTTCTTGTTCGGCATTTTATAGCAATTTTTATGTTTTGAAAATCCTAGCTACGATTACGGCAACCTAAATAAGAGCTATATTTTTGCTCCTATAACCTCAACCTTGATCAATGTAGCCTATATTGGAGCACTGGCATTTTAAACCAGAAATAGAGTTCAATCCGATTGTGTTATAAATATTTGACAATGAAAGACAATTTTATTTATCCTTAGATGATGCCACACGTGGAATCAAATCCTGAAATATTTACTCCACTTTCAGAAACGCAAAGGTACGTGTTTCTATTTGCTCTCATCTGCATAGTTAAAATAAGACTTCGAGACTCCACTATGAAATATTCTCTGATGTTATTGTTTACTGACCTCCACGCCCGCTTCTCATTTAAATTCATACCTTTTGGTTTCCCGATATTTTTAGTTCGTTGACTGGGGCATTCATTCTTCGACCGAGTGAAAGTTGACTTCCCTCCTTTGATAAAGAATTTGAGAATTCTGAATTCGGCAGGCGTTACTTCTCCCAACTTTCTCTTTTGGAATTTAGCTCCCCTTAAAAGCAACGGAGGGGTGGGGATGTAGAAAATAAAGAGAGAGAGAGAGACCCCCTTCTCATTCTGACTTTTCTCTTCACTTTATTTTGACTCTCCTCTTCTTGCAGGTATATTCCAGACTCTTTGGGGGTCTTTTTGATAGGCTTTTTTTCATTTCCCTTATTTTTTGAAAAATATTCTCTCTATATATTTATATAGATATTTCTCTATCTTTCCCGCATCTCTTGTGTCGAGTTCTAACGTACGCGTACCCCTATGAGTTTGCGCGATTTTTATGGTGCAGTTTTGCCATTTTTTTCTCTGAAAGTCTCGTTTGGTAGGGGGTGGGGTAGGGTTAGCGTCTCAGTTTCGTCGTTTCTTCACGATTCTTTTCAATTTCTCGCTCCGTTTCTCTTTACAAGCGAATTGACATTCTGTTTCCGAGAACCCCGAATCCTGGAGTTCGGGAGCGGGGGTCTCCTGTTTTTTATTCTTAGTTTCATCATTTGTTATCATTATTTCCGAGAGGAGCTTCTAATGCCCTTTTTTCCTGCCCGATCTTTTCTGTCATTTAGGGATGGGAAAACTCCCCATTGTACAGGAGCATCATTGCAGGAATTGTGAACTAAATATTTTTATTCGATAAATTTTAGAGCTTAAGTAGCTGTTCATAAAGTTTATGTTTCTAATACTAGAATTTTGTCTGTCCTTCTTTCAATCATCATCGCCTTAAATTTTTCAAAAATGCAATATTACATTTACAAGATTTGATCGGGGAAAGTCCATTCAAATCGTTTCGCATTTTTACATATAATTGCAACTTTAAATCTCATGTAATTTTTATTTTCAAATTCAAATGCATCTAGATTAAATTTGTGCATACGACTCAATTCTAAAATGTACGATTTTCATTTTTAGCCTTTTGCTTTACGCTACTTTTTATTGTTTAATTTTTATAGTCGCCTTTGGCGCAGCTTGTCCTTTTTTGGACCATTCACCCCAAATCCAATTCAGTGCAATTATTTGATGTTTTGCAATTTTTTTTTTACCAGACTGAATTGTTTATCGAGTGTATAGAATTACTTCATAAAAACTTAATACCTTCTGTTGGGCACTTCTGACGAAATGAATTACGTTATTTCATTTCAGTACCTTAACAGAGAGATTACCTGTGTTAAAAATATGATTCAAAAGAGTCAACATTAACGGAATCTAATTACGCCTTTTATACACAATCTAATGACACCCGCCATCACAAAAAAATATTCGCCACGAACTTAATAAATTCTTCATAATGTTTTAAAGGATGCTGTCAGAATCCTTAAACCTTGACTGCTGCTATCTCGAAATTAGGGATGTGTGATCCGATGAGCCATCATAAATTATTTCCATCGAGAGTTCACGTTTGGAGAATCTCCAAAGAAGCGTACAATCACGAGTCTTTTGGCAACTGTGAACATAGGCGTGGTTCTATAATACTTTGGGAATGCATGTATTGTAAGCACCGTTGCTAGCCTAAGCAGCCAGTCTATGCGGCAAATATTTGAACATTTCAGATCAGATGCACCTTACAGTTCCCAACCAAGCTGTTAGTTTTCAAGCCGATTATGTTTATACTCACTGCCAACTGTTCAACTTCGGTTTGATGATCACTATCTCTTTAGCCAGCCCAGTCACCTGATGATTTGAACACCATAGGACTATTGTGGGGAGTTTGATAAAACCGATTCCCTCTTCAAATGTCACTGATGCAATTTTTGGAAAAGTCTTAACAGAAGACTACAAAATTCCACTTGACAATATTTTTAATACGGACCACTGACCTCTTCTTCACCACAAGAGACTAACTGGCGATTATTTCTGAGGGAGCAACCCAGTAGGTAAACGGCTATTCCTCCTAACAGGAACAATCACCATTATCCATGCGCTTGCAAACCAGGATTCGAACCCGGGACCAATTGGATGGCAGTCAAACGCTATGGCTACTATACTAGGTAGGCGGTACTTGAGAATATTTAAAGACTGAAACTCTTTTCCAAGTGTACAGAAGCTGTATTGCGAGCACGTTGTGACGTAATACCTTATTGATGAAATGAATAAGATATTTCTGAGGTGTTAATTTTTTCCCCCACCTGTATATTATTGCATTAACAAGCACCTAAGTAAAATATAGTTGCATCGTTTTGTTGTAAAACTATCTTTAAAAATCTTTACCGTTTTAGTCAATTTTCGTGTACCAGAAAAATGACCGTAGAGTGACAAATCAAGCTAAGACAAACTTCGATTCTATAGATTACATTTGATTTAGTTTGGTTTGTCCACTTCGGCTATTTTGGGTTACAAGAAATTAAGTAGAATGATAAAAATATTTGAAAATTGCAGCTATATATATATATATATATATATATATATATATATATATATATATATATATATATATATATATATATATATATATATATATATATATATAATAATGCAAGAGGAAAAATTTTCATATGGAAGTAACTAATGGTAATAATCACTCTTTCGCTTGCTAAAGTTGCTTATGTAAAATTTCGGTATATACAGTTTCAATAATAAATCTTCGATCGATTGTAAATAAATCTTCGAATAAAAGAATATTTGCCTCATGTTAGAAAGCAAAAAATACGGAACTCACTGAATTTTAAGTGGCCTTAAAAAATGTATGGTAATTTTATGCAAAAGCAAAGCTGTTATCTAACAGTATTTAATGTAAATGCACTTTTGATATGATTTTGTTTCAAAAAATATAAACACAATTGAGGAGAAATAAAAAGCATTAGATTAATGATACCAAGCGTAGTGAGGAGGTATCATTTTGATACATACACATATTTGAGATCTCTAATAGCTATTAGTCTCTTATATGCTGAATTTAGCAGAAAAAACTTTCATAGAAAGGAAACTAACAAAGAAATTAGTTTTCTTTGTTAGATACATTTTAGCGTATTGAAAAATATTTAGTTTTTAATATTTTAAAATAAATGGCAAAACTTAGCAATGAAAAATAATAGTATTTTTGAAATATTATTTCAAGAGAATTTTTTAAATTTAATTCCATGCGATGATTCGAATTTCGAACAATTCTATCCATTCAGAGTTTGTAGTGAATAAACAAATATTATAATTCTCGAAAGATGTTACTCTAGTTAAAAACTTTAAAAGAGAGTTTTAAACACCCGAGATGTTTTATTTGCACTAATCCAATTATAATTTTTTAAAACGTATTTGATTACCGTATTATCATAATTTAAACATTACATTTAATTAACTTGAATCTTTATTTATTTTTCTTGTATTATGGCTTTGTTCATCGTAAAGATTAAGATAAAGGAAGTTTAGACACATTTTTTATTGACATACCAAGTCTAATGGTATATTAAGCAAATTTTTTATCAAAACACTAAAATAAATTTGAATAAGATTTGTGTTGTTGATGAATATTTTATTTGGAAATTTCTCAAATTAATTGCAGCACATTTGTAATTTCTGTACATTTGATAGAAAACTACCCAACATGAATAAATTTTCAAAAGAAAATATTAAAATCCACATGCATATTGCTAACAAAGAAAAGGAATTGTACTTTCTCTTTGTTTGATCAAAACTATACTGCTGTAAAAGGTACGGAATGTTTGACTATATTTTTAACACAAAATAGTCCTTCCTAATATAAGTCAGAGTTAGAGAAGACTTTTATAAACCTTGCTCAAAACCAAAAAGATGTTTTCAATTCAGAATTTTAAAACTCCGACCACTTTGGATAAAAAAATTAAAAATTTTAATGCATTGAAAATTTTAAGAGGGTTTTTCATTGAAGTAAGCAAATACAATTTGACAGTATGGCGGTGTAGATTGACAGTAGGTGTAATTAGATTCCGTTAATGTTGACTCTTTTGGAGTCGCATATTTTTGAACACAGGCATTCTTAAGATACTGAAATGACCTTCGAATATATTACGCTTATGAACGTCTAATAAACGTTTTGAAATTTAACGAAATGATCTTTTTATTAATTATAAGTATCCCTTTAAGTATAATGTTATTAATCTAAAACTGGAAAGATTCCATGGTTAAGGGCATTAGCAGTAAGCTCTCTAATGAACGATTTATCAATAGCAGTTCTAACGGATATAATTTTGAATTTATGAAGTTCGTGCCGAACATTTTTTGTGGTAACGGAATCTTTTAGATGCATCGTAAGATCTGCCTCACTATTCTATATTTGGTTATCCTTGCGAGTATTCGACGAAGCCTCTCATTTTTTCTATTTTCGATACTCTTTCTCTGCTTTGTGTAATAATATCCATTGACCCTGGTTCTTGAAAGGAAAAATAAATAAGTTTCCTGAGAATAGCAAATGTTAGGTATAAAATTACTTGAAAGTATTTACAGGGAGTAAAAATAGTTTCCGTACGCACTTACTTTTTAAAATAAATAGCTGTATTATTTGCAGAATATAAATATTGAAGAAATAAAAATGGAAAAATGGGTGAGCATAATTGCATAGAAAGTTTCTATTGCATTTAAACAAAAAATATTAATATAATTTGCCGCATAATTCACAATAACACAAAAATGTGGCAAATATAAAGCAAAAAAAGACTCCGTACTTTGAAAAATATTTCATTAAATGTTATTTCCTCCCCATGTTCTATCATTTAATGGTAAGTTGAACCTGCTTTTGCTTTAATGATATCTCTCAGAAGTTTAGGCATGACTCCCACAAGTTTTTTTTGTTATTTCTGGAGTAATTTTTTGCAGACGTCCAGAATGGCACTTTTCAAGTTATCTTTGCTGCTGGTATCACAATCTTCCAGTTCACGACCGAATTCTTCCCATAAGTGTTCCATGGGGTTTAAATCAAGTAGGCAGGTATTTTAATTAACGTCACACTGGAGCAACACGACGTGCTATTGGTGACGTTCCGGGATCAATCCCAAAGGGAAAGATCCGAGGATAACACCACGTAATTTTGAACCACGGTCAGATGACGAGGCAACACCTGAGCTGGCACCACACTCTTCAAACTTCGACATCTCGCCAACATGAAGACATTTGAGGCACGACGAATTTAACGTGCACCAGCCCCCTTTGCACACGACGGTCTTTGACTGGATTCGAACTCGCAACCCTCCGATTGCCAATCCGTTGCCCTTCCAACCAGGCCACCGCGGCCCGTTTAAATCCGGAGACTGGTGGTGTGTGAAGCTGCTGCGACATATGGTAAAGGCATCATTCTTTACAGAACATTGCAGTGTGTTTTGAATCGTTGTCTTGTTGGAAGATAAATGGTCTTCCAAGAGACAGTTTCGTAGCACTAACAAGGACACTTTGTTTCAAAATGTCTAGGTTTACATATTTATCCATGTTACCTTCAACAAAATATAAATTATCCACACCAGAACTCATGCAACCCCATACCTTTACATTTCCTCAGCCGTTTTTTACACTTCTACACGTTTTTTCTATGCATTTGATGTTTTGGTTTTCTCCATGGTTTAACTCGTCCATCTCATCCATAGAGATAAATTTTGATTCATCCCTGTAGAGTAAGTACAAAATCCCAAAAGTTAAGGGCTTACATGCTTTTTTGCTAACTCAAGACGCTTTCTTCTGTTAAGTTTGCTAATAAGTGGATTCTTACGTGCAACATGCCTATTGTAGCCACCTTTTTTTTATTAATTTTCTTAGTCAGGTTATATTTCAAGATTGTAATCAATTTTCAACAAGGATGCAAGTTGTGGCGCCTAATTCGTGTATTATCGCGAACTTTTCACAGAATATTACTAATGTATATGGCTGAATTGCTGAGGTCTTACGGATCGGTTCCTATTTTGCAGTTTATAATATCTGTCAGTTATTTTTACCGTAGATTTAGATTTGTTTGCGATTTCTCCAATATTTTCCTCAGTGATTAACCGTGTTATTTCTCAATATTATCACCAACACGCGAATAACTTTCGGAATTCCCATTTTAGGCGATCCACTGATATAAAAACCGTTTGAAATGATTACTTATACAATACTGAAGTTCTTTTTCATTCGATAGTTATAATAACTGAATGCGGGACAGCTGGACTGACGTTCTAATCAATTTTCATAGTGCGTACGGAAACTTTTTTGCCTTTCATTTTGTGTGTTTATCTCAAATTTAATTAATTACTTTTTATTTGTGAAAAATAAAGAACTTTAGTTGCGAACACATTCTCTAGTATGAAATAAGTTTATTGTGCAGTTTCTGAATCTTTGGTGCGATTTCTTTAGAAATTATAATAATTTATAGCCGTTTTCGTTTCAGTTCGGAAACTTTTTTAACCACTGTATGTTACGTTTGAATACAAATGCGAACAGTTAAGAGATAATAGAAATAGAATTCTGCTTAAATTCCAGTTGAAAAAAAGCCATTGAATGTTGAGAACAATTATTTTAAAACAAAATATTTATTACATGAAAAATGAAAATATGACCGATTTCATTTATGTGTTTATACCTATAAATTATATTTAAATTAATATTCCAAACAAATTTAAAAATTTCTTTCTTAATGTAATTTAATATTTTCATTCCTATCTTTTTATAAAATTATTCATGTTCTATTTCCAAATCTTGTGAGAGGATCGATTAATAATCTTGTCCACTCACTATAATAATTTACCATTTCCTATAACACCGAAATTCTAAATAGTAGAGACATCGATTTTACGCGAAATGGTTCATTTCAAAACTGTTGGGCGTTCTATGAACAATAATTATGCGTTGATAGTAAATATGCATCACTCCGGAATAGCCATTTATTTTTAACTATTCAAGAAATCCGCTATAAAAAATAAGATCGCGTTTGAATAATTCTTTTGTGTAGAAAAGTAATGAAAGCCTAAGCTATGTTCTTGTTTCGTTTGGAGCAAAAATATTCATATTTTTAAATTCGAGAGCTCAGAAAATATTAGATGAATTTTTAAATACACATGGACGAATGCGGTACAGTAATGTCGTTTGCTGAAATCAGGCGAGATCGCCTGCGTCTCTTGAGATATTTTAACTTTCGAATGTCTGTTATTCATTCGACATCCGAAACGTCGTCAATTTCAATTCGATTTTGTGACGGAGCGGCTGGCTGTTGGTAAACATTAACAGAATTCCGAATTTTCGGCTGCCTTCGATTTCGTTCTGTAATGTTTATCTTCTTTCTCTGTGAGTGTACTCTTGCGTGGTAATTTCGAGAAAGAAATGTATTTCGCGAAAGCCGGTGGCAACGTATTGGAGGGAAAACGAATTTATCAGAATAAAATATGGAACACGAAGCCCGATGTTAAATCGTAGATTGAAACGGAAATTTGGGTTGAACGAAAACGACGAGAAATTGCTTTTATGTTCGAAATGAAATCTTTTTTTCTTTCAACTTATCTATTTCTTTTGCAGATAGAGAAATTTGTTGTAATGGGAAAAATGGTTTGATTTTTAAGAATTCAACAATCTTAGATTTCGAAAGGCACCATTTGCCTTCTTGCAACTTCGGATCTCCGTAATCGCCTTTTCCATATTTGTTGGAGGTGCTAAGAAGCAGTTTATATTCTGTCGTATATATGACAGATTTGTAAAATTTTCTGTTTAGTTTTTGTTCCACAAAATGGAATACTGTTTATTCCTTATCGGATTAAATACTTTGCTAAAAAATATAAAAATAATGAAAAAATTTAAGACAATTTAAATTTAATTTGTTTTTATGTATGGTGATCCAACCAGTAGTTGACCAGTTAATGCCCTAGTCATGAAAAAAATTACCTTGTAGCTAATTAATCATGTGTGCTGTAGGGTAAAAGCAGTAGTCATTACTCGAAAATCTCTTGACACTCGGAGAGTTAACCCTCCAAGTGTTTTCGAGGCGATATCTCGTAGATCAAGATCTGACCAATTTTGCTAATGACGAGATATCTCGTCATCAAGACATCTAATTTTTGATGATGTGAGATCACGATCTGATCAGATTTCTTCCAAAGACGAGATATCTCGTCCACAAAGATCTGGTCAGTTTTCTTCTAATAACGAGATGCCTCGTCGAGACAACCACCTGGAGGGTCAATATTGGTAGCTGAGTGGTTAACGCTATGAACTTCGATTGAACCGATTCTGGGAGGCATGGATGCTCACAGTGGTTCAGAGTTCACTTTAAGCCGTATGTTTCTGATCTAATTAGCCCTTCTGTAGCAAAGAATGATTAGAGTGTCAATCCAAATCCAAAGTAAAACTTGTAGCCCTTTTTCCATTTCAACTTTTGCCCATAATCAGCTCTGCACGGCATTATTTTCCTTATAATTGAAGAATTTCTGTCTGGATAAAAAGATATGAATAGCTGGGCTGCCAAGACAACTAAAAGGCGAAATTTTGCTTGGCGATTAGAGGTATCTTTTTCGGCAAAATCGTCTGTAAAGTTCCTATTTTCAAATTTGAGGCAAATTTTCTAAATTTTGACACTTTTTCTTGAAAATTCATTAAAGGTAACGAAAATTAAGACCTTTTTTAATAGCATGAATCCTTGTTTCAGTCACGAATTTATCTTTGTCATTTTGTAGAGAAAATCTTCTCATGACTTTGACTTCAATACTGGTATCCAAAACTTTTGGTGAATGTAAACATACTGATTTAATTAGTGAGGCGCGAATAAAAGAGCATATAACATTTTCAGCTAATAATGTCAAACAAGTAAAACGAAACTATAAGCCAAACACTTCATACTTCTGCTCCATACAACGTCTTCTCTTTGAAGAACCTCAATCATGGATGTAACTTCATTTTTTTCCTTTTCTGTTTGCGATTTTAAGATCTGCCCTATCCAAAATTACTAACTCCATTCTGAATTGACACCAATACTTGGGAGGATTGCCATCGCCTTTTGAAACTTGCAAACGAAGCACTAAACTGCCATTATAATACCCCTGCATTAAACCCAGCTTGACAAAGACACTTGCTCGGAAGTAATACCGAATGAGATTTATTTCAACAACGGCCCTCAACCTTTTAGTTCCTTTATCTGGTAAGAGTCCGTCCCCCTCCCCCTAGAAATTGAGTCGATGGTGCAATGTGATTGGGGGACCCCCGTGGAGAGCAATCCGCAGAGCGAAAATAGAGTAAGCAGATCCGGCAGACCGCTGACAGGTCCTGAATGGCACGTGCCCCTGCCACATGTGCCACTCTCCGAGATGGCTTCGGCCGTTGTTGCGCGGGCGCTTTTCCCCGTCGTATGGACAAGACGTAAAAGTGACGTTTTTATTATTTAATGTAGCCGGTCTCCGAAGTTTTAAGAAAACCCTGCGGTTGCTTTGTTGTCGACCGCGAATAAGCGTCAATGGACGCTTGGAAGATTGGCTTCTGGAGAATTTCTAAGGAGTTGGGAAGAAAGGAGGACTCTTTAATAAATACGTCTTTTGCAGAAGTCTCCAAGAAGATGGGCTTTTATCTCAATCTCTTTTTTAAATTGATGAATGCCGTTCTACTAGAAGACGATATCCTCCAAATTTGGTCATTTTGAGTTGACGGATTTTATAGGATACTTTTACTGATACTTTGCAGCACTGCACAACAGTAGAATTTTTCAAACAACTGTTGATTCTATAAGGTGTTTTGAAATTTTATATGTAATCTTTAAAAGGAGGTAGAGCTAAATTTTTTATTGAAAACTCTTTGAGTGAGGAGTGATTATATATACTAGCGATTATATATATATCAACCTGTGTGCCACAAGAATGGCATTGGCATGCCTTATGGATGGTTCAATGGTTGAGATTTTGTAAGATTTGTTTCATTCCAAAAGTTGAGTTTTGCCAAGTGTTCACAAATAATTTCAAGTAACACTTGTATAAATAATTTTGAGATTTTTTATAAAGTATCCCCAAATAAATTATTTCCAAAAGAGTTTTAAAAAGCCACTTTGGAGCAAAAACGATGGTTAATTAATGTTACATTTTTTTTAAATCAATCAAAATTGTGTCTAGATTTTTATCAGATCGGCAAAATATATATCATTTTGGTATGCGCAGAATTTTAGTAATTAGTTTATGTTTGCTATGAAATGAAAATGGTTGAGTATTCCTGTGTCTTGCACATAACCAAGCTTTAGTGCTAAGTGCACGATCGCTCCGGCATCTCCTGGGCACCTTCTTTCCTGTATTGGAGTCACTAGGGATGATTTCTTAAGTTCTGGTTCTGAATGAACTCAGAGCTAACGGTCTTTTGGAATTGGCCTATCTCAGAATCAGCAAGTGGGATAAGTAAGCTGGTTGATTGGTTTGGGAGTTTTATACTCAAAGGTTATATTTGGCCAACCTGTATCAGACACAGACGATATCACCTAATGGACATACACACGAGGAAACTTTTACTGACACAAAAGAGAGAAATACGCCTAGGGAGGAATCAAACCTGCGCCGCCTACAACTCGTAGGTTGCTATCGCAGTGGGTATACCCACTGGGCCACACCCTTCAGCCCAAATTAGCTATAGCAAACCGTGTCGAGAGTAACGAATTTTATTTTTTCTTTGTTTTAATATTTTTTCGGTGTGATTTGTCCTCAAGTCACTAAAAATGACAATAGAGCCAAACACTGCCTGTCCCAAACACGACAACGTCAAGTTCAAAATGTTATGCAAAGAGGGAGAAAGGATGGATTTGGGGAATAGAGTAGTAGGATGAAGGCAGAAAAAGATCGCTTATGTATCCCGGGAGCGCGAACCCGTGTTTACCAGAGACCGTAACCCCACGGGAAAAGTAATGATCACTAGGGCACCTCGGGTGCGTGAAGTAATGGAGGTGAAGAGGAGGAATTAAAGGAGATGTGCCTTCGAGAGGGGTAAGAAAATACTTTAGGTTTTTCAGGAGAGAGGGGAATACCTTAGGCCCCATTGCCCGTCTCTTGTCATTAAAATATTAAATGATAGAATATTTGGACCTTACTCTATATGTATCTAGAATATATTGGCTTTACTGTATTACCTAGTTTAACCATTTTAAAGGCAGTATGAAATCTGACTTTCCCGCCCCTGAAATATTTAAGTGCTAGAAATGCACATTTAAATTATTACTTTAATTTCCCGCTTTGTATCCATTTAATAGGATGCATACGCCATCTGTTTTTAACAGAAAACCCAGAATTATGATGAAAAATGAAGGGCTTTTAATTTTTTTTTTTTTGCAAAGTGTGTTTAAAATGTGCTGGAAAATAACTTATTGGTATTCTGATTTTCCAATTCCAAAAGTACTCCACTATAAATTACGACAATGACTGCAAAAAATTGCATCCTAATTGACTTTTAGTTCGGAAATCGACAATTTAAATTAATTTAGAATGCTCAATACCAAATCTGAAATTCTTCCACATTACCTAAAAACTTGAGGGACTCGAAATAATTTTGCTTCAAGTTCTCTCTATGAGACTTAATTTGTTTTTCATATTGCTGAGTTGTAAGAATTTGGGTTTTCGACAATAGTTTAAAGGGCAGTCAATTCCTATATTTAGTTGTGGTTGCAACCATATATGAAGAGGTTTGTCTTTGTCTACAAGTCACGCAACCCGAACGACTGAAAATAGCACGTCAGAAGACCTGGCTTCATCCAATTGTTATCCATGTCCTTTTAAAAATTTTTCGTTTAGGTATGTAGATCCCTCTTAGATATAGATATATGCCTAGTTGTATCCTTTTAATCCGGTAATTTTTTTTTAGAACGATGTGACCTCGTCCGACGCGCCAGATGGGCCAGCGGCCTTGACCGCTTCATCGTGTATTTGCCTCTCCCGCGTTTTTCCATGGATAATGTGATCGTTTCTCCTGCTTGTGCTCCCGGGTTTCTGACACCTGTTTCTTCGCCTAAGTAAAACTGCTTCTGACAACAGAAAAGTTTCCGAGAGTTACCAAGGTCACACCTGATTCTAAACTCGCGACCACAATGATGTGTATCTGGGGTGATTTCCTTGAGCACTTTTTATGGACAGAAACAGGGGGTCGTGAGAGGGGATGAGGTCGAAGCGAAGAAGAACGAGAGAGACGAGATTAAGAAGCGAGAGGTGTGTAATTTTTTTTTCTTGGGGGGGGGGGGAGATCGAAAAAATACAAGCTGAACCTTTTGAAGAAGATGTAACTGCAAAATTTTAATCCTTAATCTTGTATCGCATGTCCTTTTTCTATCATGTCATGTCAATAAAGAATTTGGACATTACAAGCTATTTTTGACTGACTACGTCACAATGGGTTGACAAAGCGGCATTCCTGGTTAAATGGTATCATCTAACGCGCGGATACATGCGTCAATTTATGGCTGAAATATGTTTCAAATGCTTTTTCAACAACCCCTTTAATGAATAGAAATCATTAGTATAAGGGTAAAAAAAATTTTAAAGAAAAGTGAGAAAAATTTGTTTTTCAAAAATTGAATCTTGTGGCATAATTTGTCGAATCATGTTAAAGTAAAAAATTTAGAGTTGGCGAAAATGCTTCTGCTCTTTGGTGAAGGCACAATGCAATTTTCTGGTTATTTTTTTTAAACTTTTAACGAACATTTTTCTTTTATCTATTTTAGTATTTTCAACAGAATTTAATTAGTACGTAGAAAAAATCTCTGTATTATGTAAAGGTGGAACGCAAAACATTTATATTTCCAGATTCTTGAACTTAAGTTTTGAAAGGAAATGTGAACGATATAATTTTAATAAAAGACCGCAGTTTTAACATTCATTTCTAGAATTTTTGTGTAATCTCACAAGGGAGATTCTTTTGTAATTTATGAGTAAAACTTATGCTGCGTTGGCCTATTCTTTTCTCTTTGCATAATATTTAATATTATGAATGTCTTGAGGTCGAAATGTAATCTTTTACATTGCTATTTAACAAAACATTTTACGGTATTTCATTTCGTACCAAATTTTGTTTATTCTGACGTTCAATTCCCGATCTAGAGTTTTCCACACAAAAATTGGGCACTGAAAAAATACAATATTGCATTGCAGATTTTAAATATTTGTTCATTCAGTTTGTACCCCACAACAGCTGTCCACCGCAGCATTTGTGTCTGTGTGATGTGGAAGAATGGGTCGAGAGAGAAACGAGATTTCAGGCAGGTAGAAACCGTTCCCATGGCAACAGCATTTCGCATTGCGCATGGGCGTCGTGTTCCCATGCCAACCGATGATGGAAAGCAATGAGGCGGAAGTGGATGCGAAACCGGAAGTCGGTTCAGCAACTGTGATGGCAGTAGGTGTGGGAGTGCAGGGGGAATTAAAACCTGATTTGCATATTTCCCTCTAAGATGAGGCGAATCGAAAAGGGGCGTCTGCCTCTTCCTTTGGAGTCTTAAGAGTTCTTGTAAAAATAATATTTTTTAACGATATATATGTATATTGTTTTGAGATAAATGTGTTCTTTCTGACATTACATTATCTGGAAATAATTTGTGATATTTTACTGTGAAGAAAATATTGTGAGCAATATGTTATTTCTGCAGACCGATGCAAAGTTTTGGACATTCTTGTCAACAATTTATTTGGTGACAGGAATTTCCAAATTTGTTGCATATTTGGTCGTCTTGTTGCATGTTTGTATTTGTTGCATTTTGGTTCGGTTTGTCGCTCTGCTGTAACTTTTTGCCCCACGAGGGCTAACTAAATATACGACTTGAAGTAGATTCCGAACTACTTACGAACATCCATGCCTTGAATAAGATTCGAATCCAGACCCAATCAAACTAAGTACCAAAGCGCTAAACTCTCAGCTATCAAGTCGGCTAAGATTTTTTTGTCACGATTTATATCTAGCGCGACCATTAAACCTACGATTGACGTCTGTCTTCTGGCTTCTGTTTGACTCAGCTTGGCCAAACATGACCCTCTCGCCATAAAACCACTACCAACCATTAAAACAACGGATTACGTAAAAATTTCCTTTTTGAATACTATACAAATATTTATTTTCTCAATTTTTTAATTTTATTTCTAGATTTTCAATGAATTGTACGAAATAAGTTAAATCTGAGCCTATTTTCCCTGTAAAACGGCCAGGCTAATTTTAGATTTATGTTTGCATTCTCATTCGATTGCGTCAATACACATGTTACAGCCGTCACGCATGGTAGTGAGTGCTGGTGAGTTATACGCCCGTTCTAGCAGCAGCGAATAGGAACAGGTTTCTGTAAAGTAAATTAGTCTGCTCAGAAAGCATCCAGTAAACAGTAGTTCTGGCCATGAGATGTTACGGAAATTTGCTGCTGTAATTATATTAGCTGATCGTTCTATATTTCGTTATAAATATTTTATTCAAGTGCATAAAATTGAGCTCTTTTTCTGTTTTCTCAGAATTAGAAATTTTTTAAACATGCGAAATGGCAGGTGTGAAGTTAATTTTTTAATAAATCCTAATTTTATCATGGATGTAAGAAAACCATGCTAAGCTCCGGGACGTACATGTAGGGGTATCACTTGATCTTTTGAGGGCCCTCTCAATCCGAAAGAATGAAAGGTATTTTCGTTTAAACTAATTGAACTATTTTTTTAAACATCAATCAAAGAAGTTTTTGACATTTTCTTGCTTCAATCAACAAATAATATTTATCCATTTTTTGTTACACTTAATAAAGTGTACTGTCTCTATTTACCAAGTTTATTTTTTGATTTTGATTGTTATCACTTATTCTCATGTCAAAGTATTATTTTTCTATTTAGTTTTTCGTGTTTTATGTCTTTTTATTTAAAGCATTTACGGGTTTTTAAGATTTCATTACAAAGTTGTAATTATATTGCACTTGATATAACATCATAACTTATCCAGATTTTAAAATGAACTAATTCGTCTTAATAGAAATCGCTTAATTAATTAGTGTTATTAATTTGAGGGAATTAATATAACTATCTTCATGTTTAGTAGTCTTAATATCTCTCGATATCTGCTGTTTTTGAAATAGGAATATATTTAAGCTCTGCGTTCATTGTGTGAATCTACCGTAGCGAATATTCTACAACTTAAGAAACGTCTTAAATATTTAAGACGCGTTAATGATGCGATATTCGGATTTGGCGTTCAATCATACATACCTGTGCTTCATAAACTGATTAACATGGTTAAAAGTAACATTAAGGCTGTGCGTTAACCCTCTGAGCTTCGCGAGTTTTGCGAGTAGTGAAGTGTTGTTTTTACCCAACAACACACAAATGACTAAATAACCACATCATTTTAAAGAATCCATGCATTCTTCCAACCTTTACTAAGATTCTGTTGGTCCTCTCCTTAGAATAGAATCCTTTGGAACGATTCTATTGGGCCTTTCCTTGGAACAGAATTCTTTGGAAAATATTCTATTGACCCATTCTGCAGAATAGAATCTTTTGTAAAGATTCTATTGGTCCTTTACCTTAGATTATAATCCTTTTGAAATATTCTATTGCTCCTTTCCTTATAATAAAATACTTTAGAAACATTTTATTGCTGCTTTCCTTAGAATAGAATCCCTTGGAAATATTCTGTTGCTCGTTTCTTTGGAATAGAATCCTTTGGAAAAATTCTATTGGACAAGTTCAAAATTGGTTAAAAGTCATATAGGGAAGACTGCAGATTGTCAGGCCTAGATAAGTTTTGTTGGAGAGTGAGGCTTATAACTCCATCGAAAATACCATTGTGCCAAGCGGGTAATAATTGCAGCCTATAAATGCCATTCCATCTCATTAAGTAAGGTAAATTATTATTAGCAGCGTAAGTGGTTCATGCTTCAATTATATTCTTGATATATGTATAAGTTCTAGGACATTTTCGCACTCCTGTTTTTATCTCCACTTTTTCGTCTTTTGTTTATTGTTTTATTTGTTATTTATTTTCTCTCTGTTTTTATTTATTATTTAGCTTTAAGCACGTCTGCTCGCTCACATTTAGACGCAGTAGGTCCGTTGTAAAATTTCTGTGAAGAATGAAACCTCTCGCCTGTGATTACTACTATAGTTGATGTATTTATTCACATCTTATTCTTTTGGATGTGCAGCTATTAATCCCCATTGCAGACACTTATAAGTGGATCATTTCTGGAATTAATAGCTTCAAGCGGACCCGGTTTCGTGCATAGGAATTTTCAGTGTAGTGTTACTATTTCTTCAGTTGCCTCCTTAGTGACCTTTAGTGGGACATTGTACTTTCATAACAAACTTTTGCAGTTGTGATCCTATTGTTATGAAATTTTCAAACTATTTATTTTCTACTAAAATATTTATTTTTCAAGTTTGATTCAAAATATCGTCATTCGGAGTTTATTACATAAGACGTGGTCAAAAATTTGATAAATTGGCAGATCCCATGCGCAATAATTTTCCATGTCGAAATTTTATGTCATAATAGTTTGCATACCCTTGTAAATCAAATTAACTCGGTTCTGTGAATGTATCACTCAATTGTAAAGAAACTTTTCTTTGTACTGAAACACTTACAATTTTGCAAGAAATGCACGGGTTAACATTTTAATCCAAAATTGAGGAACTTATGGATTATGAAAAAAAAAAATTCAAGCAAATCAATTAAAAAACCAGATGCGCATGGAACATTTGAAATCGAGGAATGTCAAAAAATCTCAATCGGAGAAAAACGCGTTTTGTTGTTAATTTAATATACTGTTTGTTCTACTTTTACGTTGTTGTACATGTAACTCCTTCAAAAAAGGATCAAAATTGGAAAAATTATTTTTGCAATCTGTAGATTTAATGTAAATTAATTTTAAAAGCTAAAATTTTAAAATCGACTTTGATTTTGAAAGTCCACTGTCTCTTAAGGAATCCTACTTAAGGGAGCTGGCTTGCCTCTTCGTATCAACTTGAAACTAGTAAACGCTAAGTTTTATCCAAGCTTCATGTTTGCGTCCATTGGGAAAAAGAACTCATTAATCTTTAACCCTCTGCGCGACACGAGATTTCTGAGTAGTGGAGTACTGCTTTTATCCCATATAACACACTTAATGACTTAATAATAACATCTATTGGGTGAAAGAATCCCCCGTGAATTCTTTCAACCTCTAGATAAATTCTATAGGTCTTTTCCTTAGAATACAATCTCTTGGAAAGATTATATTGCTCCTTTCCATTGAAGTGAATGCTTTGGAAATGTTCTATTGGTCCTTTCCATTGAAGTGAATGCTTTGGAAATGCTTTTTACCTACCTTAATATGTCACAATACCTATACTTTTTACCTACCTTAATATGTCACAATACCTATGCTTTTTACCTACCTTAATATGTCACAATACCTATACTTTTTACCTACCTTAATATGTCACAATACCTATGCTTTTTACCTACCTTTATATGTCACAATACCTATGCTTTTTTACCTACCTTTATATGTCACAATACCTATACTTTTTACCTACCTTAATATGTCACAATACCTATACTTTTTACCTACCTTAATATGTCACAATACCTATGCTTTTTACCTACCTTAATATGTCACAATACCTATGCTTTTTACCTACCTTTATATGTCACAATACCTATGCTTTTTACCTACCTTAATATGTCACAATACCTATGCTTTTTACCTACCTTAATATGTCACAATACCTATACTTTTTACCTACCTTAATATGTCACAATACCTATGCTTTTTTACCTACCTTTATATGTCACAATACCTATGCTTTTTACCTACCTTAATATGTCACAATACCTATACTTTTTACCTACCTTAATATGTCACAATACCTATGCTTTTTACCTACCTTAATGTGTCACAATACCTATGCTTTTTTACCTACCTTTATATGTCACAATACCTATGCTTTTTACCTACCTTAATATGTCACAATACCTATACTTTTTACCTACCTTAATATGTCACAATACCTATGCTTTTTACCTACCTTAATATGTCACAATACCTATGCTTTTTTACCTACCTTTATATGTCACAATACCTATGCTTTTTTACCTACCTTTATATGTCACAATACCTATGCTTTTTACCTACCTTAATATGTCACAATACCTATACTTTTTACCTACCTTAATATGTCACAATACCTATGCTTTTTACCTACCCTAATATGTCACAATACCTATGCTTTTTTACCTACCTTAATATTTCACAATACCTATGCTTTTTTATCTACCTTAATATGTCACAATACCTATGCTTTTTACCTACCTTAATATGTCACAATACCTATGCTTTTTACCTACCTTAATATGTCACAATACCTATGCTTTTTACCTACCTTAATATGTCACAATACCTATGCTTTTTTACCTACCTTTATATGTCACAATACCTATGCTTTTTACCTACCTTAATATGTCACAATACCTATGCTTTTTACTGGCGTTATAAACAACTGTGTGCAGTACTTTATAAAGAAAATATATTTTAACAAGGCCAGTTATACGCTGTTTAATCGTAATACTATATTAAGTTGCTATAAGAATTGCTTTTTGTTTATTCTCTGTTATTATCATTACATATAGTAGCGTTTTCACTTATGAAAATTGTATTTGAATCAATTTAGCGTCGTTTAATTTTTTATCAATATAGAATAATTGGTTGGTTGGATTTCATGGCGCAAGGGCCATATTTGGCAGCTGCACCAAACACAAGACACAAACATCAAGTAATGGACATACACACAAGGAACATTTTATTGACACAGAAGGGAGAAATACACCAAGGGTATATTAGCGCTGTGGGCAAACCCACTGAGCCATGGCTGCCCCAAGATGGTATGGAGTGAATAGCTTCTTCTTATTGTTTACTCATTTTGTTTTAAATCGCAATACAAAAGAAGATGCCACGTCCTTGATTTATTGAATGGATGCATGACGCTTATGCATATTCGGACACACAATCTAACCATTAAAAACTGCTTGGTTTCTAAATATAACCCTTTCCCCTACGACTGCTCAAGACTGGGGCTGTCTTATTAACCTGCTTCCAGATACTAGTATTCCACTTATTTCACGCGTCGTGCCCAAACTATTTCCAATTCCGACGGAGTCACGTACGCGAACCCTTTTCTCTACCTCGCAGGTACGCTTTTGATCTATGATGACGTCAGGGGGATTCGGTTAACGAAGTTAATTGCTGAAATGATAGGCTTTCCTCGTCCGTGACGTCACGGGGACGTCATCGATCGGCGCGTTACGTCACCGGCGAAGGAAGGTGCGAGGCTCCAGTCGTTAGGAAGTCCGATGCCAGAGCGAGCGCGGGGGTAATGAATGTGATGGGGGTTCAATTAAGTACCGGCCCATAATCGATTATCGGACGTCTGCCCCTGGCGTTTATAGGTTGAGGATGAGAGGATCTAAGCGTTATGTCCCGAAGCTGTGAAGGCAAACCAATTTGCAAATCCAACCTCAATTACTTGGAGCACAGTTTCTTTGCTCTCTTCAGGGGAGGAATCGTTGCGTTAGGGAATTTTTTCCCCCCGTTTGATGGATGTACGCCCTGAGTTGGTTTCTCGAAGTTCAGCGAATGGTCCGACAAGGCGTGCTCTTTCTTTTGGATCCTTTTTCGCACTTGTTCAGTATATTTGTACGTTATATTGTTTTGTTCACCTTAAGGCTCATTTACACTTGTACGTCTGTCCGAATACGTTTTCCGTCTTCAGTTCCGTTGAACCAATGAACAACGAGAGCGGAAATGATTGGCAGGTTTAATCACCAACGTTCTCGTCTTTCATTGGTTCGACGGATCCGAATACGGATTCGGACAGCCGCACAAGTGTAAATGAGCCTTTATTGGGCGAGTGCGTGCTGGTCAAGCAGGCTTTCCACCCTTCGTATAATTTGGCAATTCTTGCATTGGTTAACCCTTCCAGGGGCGATGGGACGCTTGGCGTCCCACCTCTGAAATTATTAGGAAAAAAATATTCTAGTTATATTGATGCTTCTAAGGTCAATTAATAGTTCTTTCATTTGACATTCTGATGAGCCATAAGGTATTTACCACCTAAACTTTTGCATGTGCAAAACATTTATACAAGATATTTGGTCGTCACCCAAAAAAAAATTTTTTTTAAGGATAATGTCCTTTAAAAGTTTAAAAGTCCTCAATCCCTTTTGATGAAATAATTCACATATTAATTAGCAGACCCTCACCGAGGTGGAGAGACCCAGAATATTTTCATTTTTGACACTCCCTGAAAATTAAAATATGGACCGGGGCATAAGCTACTCACCACCCCTTAAAAACCACATTTTTTCAAGTACAAAACATATCCATTTCAAGTGATAGGTCTTCACCCATATAAATTAAAGCAAAAACTGTTTTCATCCTATACCCTTTATAAAAAGTTAAAAATGCTCAATCCCCTTCTGTGAAAATAATTTTCATCTAATGGTTGGCCATCACTGAGGTGAAGGGTGGCAGATCCGGGCCACTTTCATTTTTGTGACTCCCGGGTATATAAGAAAATGGGCGGTGAAACTTAGACCAACCATTACTTAAAAAACTAAAATTTTGTATCTGCAAAAAAAACGCATTATATAAAACATATAAGATTATTGTGTCTCCACCCATAAATTTAAAAACTTTTTAGCATATTAATCCCTTTAAAGCGTTAAAAATCCTCAAAAGAACAATATTTTTCGCTCAAAATATTATAAATCCTATCTCCATTCAGCTGCAATTCAATGTTTTGACTCATGGTTGTATTGTACTATTGGAAAGATAATTTGGTTTTATGGTGCAAAGACCGTATTTGGCTAAGCTGCGCCAATTACAAGACGGACAGCGTCAAGTGAGGGATTTAACACACACAAAGAAAAAGTTTTTATTGACACACAAGAGAAATATACACCCAAGGGTATCGAACCTGCGCCGCCTGAAACTCGCAGATTTGGAGACACGATTTTTGACTATTAATTGTTTTAAAAAATACGTTTTACCTTTTCTGAGTTTCCAAGTACCTTGAATATCCGATAAAATATTCTGCGCTAGCAACCTTCACAAGTTGTAGGCGGCGCAGGTCCAATTCTTCTCTGGGTATATTTCTCTCTTTTGTGTCAGTAAAACTTTCTCTCTGTGTGTATCTTCATTATTTGACGTTGTCTGTATTGTGTTTGACGCTGCATGGTCAGATATGTCCCTTACGCTATAAAACCCAACCAACTATTCTGTTATTAAAACTTTATGTATATGTGCATTTACTTGTTTGGTGCAGCATGGCCTAATATGGCCCTTGCGCCTTAAAAACCCAACTTCTCCTGTCATTAAAACTTTCCTTGTGTGTTTTACTTGTTTCCTTGTGTGGATTTACTTGTTGTTTGGCATAATTTGGTCAAATATGGCTCAACCGTAAGGTGGTGCCATAAAGTCCAACCCAATCAAACAACCGATAAAATATGTTTTGAGTAGAGGGTAAACTAAACTCTCGGAGCTAAGGAAGTTAAAAATTTGAAAGCTTTAAAAACAGAACATCCGCAAACATAGCCTTCCCCGTTGGCATAAAATGGAAATATACTTAAGAATTCGCTTGTCTTTGAATGGGCCATTACAGTTCGAAAACCAACTTTCGTTTTTGAAAAAATCTGATTTGTTTCGACCTCTCTCAACAACCGCAAGTTTTCAATTCATCTCTCGCGAATAAATCGAATTCTTAATTGGTACACAAGAGCACCCTCCTCGTCTCTCCCATCCCCAGAAGTCCGAACTTGACCATCATCAGAGGGTGGGATGGGGCGAAGTGCAAAATCCGAAGATGCTGCGAGACGCTTTTTCTCCCACTGCGACCCTCCACTCGTTCACCTTTACCTGGCGGACGAGCTAAAAATAGCTCCTCTTTCCTCGCTCGCTGCCCCCGTGCCCACTGCGCCACAGGGATGCCCGATCTCCTGTCCCGGGCATCTCGCTCTGCACATCTCCTTCCCTTTCTTTGGGAATCTCTCTTTCCCCACTTCCCTTACGTAACACTTGTGTCTGTTGGAAATAAGTTCTGTTTATTGTGTTGTTATCCGGGCGAAATTTTTGAATGGACTCTTTTCGGGGATTAGGGTAGGAGATTGGTTGCCACTTTCTTTTCGAGGAACACCCTTTGCAGGGGATGGCTCGTAGGTGTCTGAGTGGGAAACAGTGGTGTTCCAGTGGGAGGGGCACTTTGAGAGCACGAGTTCCCCCCGAAAGAGTTGGTTGCTTATTTTTTTTAAATATCTCTATAAATAGAATATTATAGATGCATGAAATACTCTTTTAAAATTGTTTGAATGTAATATAATGAATAATAATTTATATCTGTACCTCTCGGGGGCATAGGATATTATTTCACAAATAGTTTTTCAGGAGAGCAATTTTTTTCACATCTTCATTGGCTCGGCTATTTATTTGGACACAGCCTTCATAATTGTGATTGGTTGGAATAGCATTGATTTTAGTCTGAATTTTATGAAAAATGTTGAACACAATTATTGAAAAACCTATTTTCAAAAGAATTGGTTCCTCCCTGGGTGTATTTCTCTCTGCGTCATTAAGACTTTCCTTGTGTGTATGTCTATTACTTGATGTTATGTGTATTGTGTTTGGTGCAGTATGGCCAAATATGGCCCTTGTGCCATAGAACCCAACCAACCACAAGAATTGGACATAGTGTCATATGCCTAGCATAATATACTATTCTAATAACTTAATACTCTTTTTTAAAGTAAGAAAGCAATGACTGCCAACATTGTTTTTTCTCTGATCTGACTCAATCATCTCGCTTTTCACATATCGTATCAATTCCCCGACAATGACAAGGGAATTTAATTACCTGAAACAGGATTTAAATATTTGCTTAATGCTTTATTAGTTTACTGATTTTGTTTATTTTACGGAACCATCCTTGTCCAGTCATGTGAGTACCTCGGTCAATCCAGATGCACTTTTTATACGCCTACTTTAATTCTTTTAAAATGTAGTCTGATAACCAAAAATTAACATAAAAAGATCTGTTTAAGATGCGGTGTATTTTGTAAATGTGTATGTATTTTTTACGTTTAAAATATTTCGGGAAGGGCTCTATTCCTGAGCTCTTCCTCTAAATACGTCCTCTCTCACTCATGGGTAGGCGGGTAAACAATGGATTTTTCTTGTCCTGCCCATTCAGTCACTTAGCAAATAGATCCATCTCACCTGCTTTACAGTTTTTATTTGGCGCAATGGCTTATTTAATATTCTCTGATAATTTAATTTCTTAATGTTCGACCACTGAAATATTCGGCCATCGGTACAACAAGGGGTGAATTTGCGGCTGTGTATGAAGGAGCACCTAGTAGGTAAGCCCCCGTTACTCCTAACCGGGGCAATCGCCAACATCCCTGCGCTTACAAACCGGGATTCGAACCCGGACCTATTGGGTGTCAGATAAGCTCTATGACCGCTGTATCGTAAATCAATCTTTAACCTTGTTTACCCTAATGTTATCCATCTTTATACCTTACAGTGCAAACATGGTACACTTTTTATTCCAACGTCGACTTGTTTCTCTTGAATCACTAAATGCCCTCACATAGTATCCATCATAATTCCGAAGCTTTACAAGGTCGCTCTCCATTGAAGGAGCCCTCATTCAGGACGTAAATAAATGAGTTCTGCCCCAACAGCGTTTGAACGAAGTTTATGTGGATGTATCGACCGTATCAATTACTTGGAAGGCGAGGTCATAAAAGGTGAGCCGCGCTGGTTAATCTCATCGGATCAATGGGGGTTCTAATGTCCATTATCACCGTTAAATTTACGCCTTATCAACTGAATCGATTGAAGTGAAGCCACATCCTTCATTATTTCGCATCTCTCTCCTTGAAAAAGGAAGGATACTACATTTTGTTCGGATGAAAGCGATAGTTAATTTTCGCGAAGGTTCTTTTCGCTCGAGAGATATATGTAGTTTTAATTTTTATAGCATTTTGGTGAAAGATATTGCGAAATTTCATAACTAATACTCTTTAACGTCTGTTTTCTGAACTTTGATATATTCACATTTTAAAAATTGACTTGAAATTATTTGAATGTTTTTCTTTATTGTATTTTTTCACGAGGCGTCACGCGGAAAAATACTAATTTTAAAACGTATTTAATCCTCCAATTGTTTTTGTCGAGGTATCTCGTCCATCAAGATCTCACCAATTTTGCTAATGACGAGAAATTTCGTTATCAAGAAATTCCCGATTTACTGATGATGACGAGATCAAGATCTGGTTAGTCTTCCTTCTAATGACTAGGTATCGTGTCCATCAAGATCTGACCAATTTTGCTAATGACGAGAAATTTCGTTATCAAGAAATTCCCGATTTACTGATGATGACGAGATCAAGATCTGGTTAGTCTTCCTTCTAATGACTAGGTATCGCGTCCATCAAGATCTGACCAATTTTGCTAATGACGAGAAATCTCGTTATCAAGAAGTTCCCGATTTACTGATGATGACGAGATCAAGATCTGGTTAGTCTTCCTTCTAATGACTAGGTATCGCGTCCATCAAGATCTGACCAATTTTGCTAATGACGAGAAATCTCGTTATCAAGAAATTGCCGATTTACTGATGATGACGAGATCAAGATCTGGTTAGTCTTCCTTCTAATGACTAGGTATCGCGTCCATCAAGATCTGACCAATTTTGCTAATGACGAGAAATCTCGTTATCAAGAAATTGCCGATTTACTGATGATGACGAGATCAAGATCTGGTTAGTCTTCCTTCTAATGACTAGGTATCGCGTCCATCAAGATCTGACCAATTTTGCTAATGACGAGAAATCTCGTTATCTAGAAATTGCCGATTTACTGATGATGACGAGATCAAGATCTGGTTAGTCTTCCTTCTAATGACTAGGTATCGCGTCCATCAAGATCTGACCAATTTTGCTAATGACGAGAAATCTCGTTATCAAGAAATTGCCGATTTACTGATGATGACGAGATCAAGATCTGGTTAGTCTTCCTTCTAATGACTAGGTATCGCGTCCATCAAGATCTGACCAATTTTGCTAATGACGAGAAATCTCGTTATCAAGAAATTGCCGATTTACTGATGATGACGAGATCAAGATCTGGTTAGTCTTCCTTCTAATGACTAGGTATCGCGTCCATCAAGATCTGACCAATTTTGCTAATGACGAGAAATCTCGTTATCAAGAAATTGCCGATTTACTGATGATGACGAGATCAAGATCTGGTTAGTCTTCCTTCTAATGACTAGGTATCGCGTCCATCAAAATCTGGCCAGTTTTGACCTAATCTAATGAATGACGAGTTACCTCGTCGAAACAACCACTAGGAGGGTTAAATAATCCGAGAACGAATCTCCGACTAGCGAGGATCTGTCCATCACGTTGGCGAAATATTTATTAATTTTTATTCATATCGAAGATATAAGGTTAAATATTTGAGTGAATCTCCTCTAATGGTCCTACATCTTAGTTAATATTTTGCAGAGGTGTTGCAAATCATTGAGAAATGAAAATATTATTTAAAAATAAATCACCTAATTGATTTATTTTTTTATCATTAAAATTTTTTTTCATTCTCCTTTACCTTTATGAGCCCTGAAACCAACTGCTTCAAAAATTAACTTAGGTTTATTTAAAGTGAAGGTTAAGAAAATTTAACTTCGTCATAACTTCTCAAATGATGTTTAATTATGATCAATTACTTTCGGTATCGATTTATGATAATATATTTTTGCTCTGAACAGTACTGTTTTCCTTGATTGAATTGAATAAGCTTCATTGTTCAATTCTCAGGGTTAGACTACTCTAAATCTGACTAAACTGACTCACAAGACTCTAAATAGTGTTTCAGGTGTTTATTTGGGAAATAGTAACTACAATTTCAGTTCCTTATATCTCGGGTGTTATGTTTTTTACCTTTTCTAAGAATTCAGTTTTTTAAGGGGAGTCTGAAGAATTTCCTTTTTTCATTCATTCAGTCGTTTCTATCGGGTTTTAAAACGCATTTAAATTTTTGCTTTCTTATCTTTGAACGTATATATTTCTGTTCTTTGCAGACTTTCCTTTTTAAATAAATAATATTACATTAGAAAATGTATGAATTTTAATGCTTCCGTTGGAAGATAGTGACGATCATGGAGGAAATTGTAAGCTGAATAATAAATAAACGTAATATTCTACGTGCGGCAAAAAACTCAATATTCTAGATTTTTGAAATTTCACTGCGAATTTAATGAAAGGATAACGAAAAGTAAAAGAGGATGTATGAATGTGGATGTAAAGGTAGTGTACATAAACATAATTGTACTTTTGTATTTTTAAAGTGCAAAATTAAGAAAATTTTATCTAAAATTAGGGGGGGGGATAAGTTTTTTAATTTATGGAAAACATGTTTGAAGCTTTTTATATCTACATTACAACCCAATTAATTGGAGGAATTTCGTTTTAAATTGAAAGCATGAAAACTAATAATTTAATTGTACATATGTACTATATGTGTAATTCACTACTTCTACGGATGTCAGTTCATCATTTCAAAAGAAAACTCACATAGTACCACGTTCCGAACCAAGCAAATAAGTTATTCCGTACCATATATTCAAAACGCGAACTCTCCTCATTATTAATTAATGAGGCCAACACACAAAGATTTATACTTCCTTTAATTCCGAACCTTTTTTTTCTCAATTACCCAACGATTCGAAAAGAATTAATCGAGAGTATCACGGCGAATATATATGATCCTCCATTCAGAGATAAGGCGTCCAAACCGACGTGTAGGGAATTTGAATAGTTTGCATTTTTATATGCCTCTTTTTTTATTTTTCTTCTTCCCGGTCTGGAAGTCAACCGCCCCAGGGCGTATTACATTACCATTTCACGCACAAAGGATCCTTCTTTTCCTGGCACAGCGCGCGAGCACTTTCTCGTATTCCTCCAGTCTTAATAAAGCCGAAGCAAACAGATCAATGAAACCGAGATGTCCCCGGCACGGGTAAAAAGAGAAACAAGCGGGAGAGGAAAAAGGTAAATAAAAAAGCGTGGAGACGCATAATAATTTCGTTTGATTGGAATTGTCTCCGGAGAGGTTCCTCTCGAGGAAGGATTTTAAGAGTAACAGAGAAATAAAACGGGGAGACATCGAGCGTCCGGGCTTTTAAATGAATGCAAATGCGATTTTGTGCCATGCTTTTGTGCGCCATTGGTTGGCAGGTATGAGGACACGGAGTAATTTGCAGCTTTGCTCATTTGTCTGCGTGATTAGGTGACATTTCTTCCGCCAAAATATGGCTTTTATAGCGTATATTTTTATGGTATGTGTTTTTTATCGTTTCCATCGAATAATGTGAATGAATTGAATGTAGAGTTGCCGGCTGTAGTGAGAAGGTAGATGATCTTGGGCTAGTTCACTTCTAGTTTGTCTACCGCGAGAACTACCCAAGCCACTTGGTTCACGCTTGTGTCTTGTGGATGAAACAGGCCTTATCTCATTTACTGTAGAGGCTGCTTGAAGAATTACAATATGAGGACACGGAGTAATTTGCATCTTTGCTCATTAGTCTGCTTGATTAGGTGACATTTCTTCCGCCAAAATGTGCCTTTTATAGCTTATTGTGTATATATATATCCTTTTATAGCTTGATGTTGTGTGTTTTCTTATTGTTTCCATCGAATGAAGCATGACAAAAAGTAATGCGGACGAATTACTTTTAGATGCCAACTCCAATGCGGGTCTCGTGAGAAGGCAGATTATCTTGGGCTGGTACATTTCTAGAAAGGTACTATCTATCCACCCCGATAATTATGTACGCCACTAAGTCTGAACTTTGAGACTCACCTCCTCCTAACTCACCTAAAGGTTTAGAGTTTTTAGTAGGAGGAGGGCTCTACTAAGTCTGAATTTGTCTGTTGCCGATTAAATGGTCTTTATGTCATTTTATGGCGATCACCACAGGTGATTATTTGTTTCGTCAATTTATAATAACCGCTACCTCTGCAGCAAACAATCAACTCTGAACCAGAATCCCCGCTAAAAGCGCCAAATGTGTGAAGTGCATTGTTTACATATACTCGTCACCTTATCTAACAAATGGACTCATTCTAAATCGCGCGACTCATGCTTACGAGAGCCGTACCTATACTACGTATCCCTCTCGTAATTTCTACGGTCAAACATTCCATTTTACGGAAAATAAACTGCTTTTTCAAAGGCGGTTGTCGAAATGGCTTCAATGGGGGAAAATGTTTGAAAATTTCCCTAATTAGCGTTCTTGTTTTACTTATCTCACATGTCATACAAATTACACCAAGTCTTAAGCCCGTTAGACTTGAGCCCTCGAGATTGAAATTCACAAACATACAAGGAAATTTTCAAGAGTTCTAGTACTGTAAATCCAAAGCGAATTTCATTGAAAACACGAAATGTACACTATATGGACAAAAGTATTTGTACACTGCAGAAAATCGGAGGATCTATCTTAGTGTGGGCTTGTTGTCCTGGTTAGGACTCGGCCCATTGCTTTATGTACCTGGTACCATGAACGCTGACGTGTACCTCGACGTTCTGGATAATTCGGCCTTGCCTACACTATGGCAATACTAAGGCGATGATGGTTGTTTCTTCCAACAGGATCGAGTTCCATGTCATACTGCAAAACGTGTGCTGGACTGTTTCCTTCCTGAAAATGAGGTGAATTTGCTTGACTGGCCTGCTCAGAGCCCCGATCTCAATCCGATCGAGCACTTTTGGCACGAACTAGAGCGACGGGTACGACACCACCACGCACGCCCATCTTCACAACAATTTCTTCTCACAGCCTTGCAAGAGGCATGGCGAGCTATTCCTGCCCAGACTTCTAAAGAACTTGTGGAAAGAATGCCTCGACGTGTTGCAGCTGTAATGCAAGCAAAAGGAGGGCCTACCCGTTACTAAATAGAATAATAAAGCACTTTTTCTGAAAAACATGCAGTGTCCAAATACTTTTGGCCATATAGTATATTTTCATCGTACGCGATCACCATTTTGGTAATTGGTGTGATGAATGAAGGTTTCTAGACTTAATTAACGATGCGCGTTCCATGTTAATTTTTTTGCAATAACTATTCGCAATTTAAAAAATTACAACGCTAGCTGTCAACCTCTGATTTCATTCAAAACGGTTCCACTATTAATATAAAACAGATATGCGCAGAAGAATGCGCACGTGTACATTCTAGATGCAATGTTCTGATTCACCATAGCGAGCGCACATTAGGACAAAAACCCTTAAACTTGATGAAAATCGGTTTTTATAAAAAGGGGGAATAAATTATAAGACTACTATTTTAATCAGCATTAGTGTCTCTTAAAACTTCATCTGCAATTTGATTACCTAGAATTATTTATACAGAGCTGTTAGAACTTGACCTTCGTCAACTTTTGTTTTCACTTGTTAAAATTAATGAAGTTTCGGGTGAGTTTGAATCACGATTAGGTTTATGTGGGTATGATTTTCACAAAACCCTACAATATCCAAAAAGGGTAAGGTATGCTCTGTAAAAAATATGCCGTTAATTATTTACTATCACAATTTTTTGTTCACAAACCAAGCGAATGATTAAAGCCCTAGTTTTCTTCTTTACTTCGACTTGAAAATTTCAATTTGAAATATCTTTTTACTTCCATCTCATGTCAATCTAATGTTTAATAGAAGTTTACTACGTCTAAATAAAATATGAAAAATTCAGCTTCTAGTTTTTGCAATTCCTCGACTTTTTGAACTTTTAACTCTGAAATGTATGTAGTAATTTTTTTTCGAGGTTTGACTGAAACGTTCAATAACACAGTGAAATCATCTAATATGCCCATAATTGCAATTATGCCTTTATAAATAAATGATTTTGATGCTTTCTAAGATTTTAAGTGCTGTTACAGCGAAATTTTAAAAAAATCTTCCATATCTTTTTGTACTACAAAAATCTATCATCACTCTGAATCAAAATTTCGCGCTCGCGCGTTACTGCATATGATACAATAGTATAGAAATGGGAAAATTTATGATTTTTTTACTTAATGTTCAATTTGTGAATAGTACTTTTCGTTTGCTTTAATTTTTTATGTATATAAAAAGAAATCTAACTCTTGCTCAACTTTGTTCCATACATTAACAAGCATTCTCAATTTACAAGTCACTTAATTTATAATCCCGTATTCTTCGAATGATAGAGTTTGGACTAGATATCGATTACGATAATACATATCGAATTCCTGACTCGTAAATTATATTTTTAATGTTAGTCTCAATCATTAACTTTTTGGAATAATTCCACATATGGAAGCAAAAGAACGAATCAGATGCTAGTGTGAAGGAAAAAGTTTTGCAGATATTGTCCTCAATCAACTGAGAAAGAAAAAATTTAATACGAGAATAGGATTGAAAATTAAAAATTCAATTCCAGAGAGAAACAACACTGCTATCGCAAGAAGTCACATATATATAGAAGGGCAAATTTCAGAACTTATACCAACTGAACTAATCATTCAAAAGAAGCTCATAAAATTTGCACACAGAATGTTGGTCACAATGTTTCATACAAAAAGTTGCAATGCTGCAAGCCACAAAGGAAGACCAAATTAAGTTAAAGAACAGAAAATCATTAATTAAAGCCGCTTTCAAAAGATAAATTATTAGATTCAACCAGGAGGCTCAGGTACATCTATCAATATGTTTCGTTTGTTTGCAACGTGATTGTTACATTATGCTACATTAAGCACATAATTCTTTTTAGTTTGTTTTAAATTTGCTTTATTCTCCTTATCTGAAATCATTATTTAATATTTTTATTTTAATATTCAATTTGTTTAATTTATTTTAGAATCATGACGCTGACATGAATAAATAAATTTACAAATATTAACAATTCCTAAGATCAGATGATTAAGAATTATGAGTTCGATTTCTGTTTAATTCATAATTAAACCGTATTGGATAATAGAGAATGCATGATTATTATGAAGAACTGACCATTTACATATAATTTCGCTAGCAAGTTATAAAAATTCGAAATTTTATCAGGTTTCGTAAAGCTCATTACAAGGTTATTTTATTACTTTTCAAATACTTTTTAACTTTTAGCGAAATTGAGAGAAAATTTTACTCAAGAAACAAAACGATGTATGTCGCTATTTTAAGTCCGTAATTATGGATGTGTCGTATAGGAACCCAGTGGTGGCTTAAAAAGCTGAAACTTAACAAAAAAGCTTTAATGGAAGGAGAAAATAATTCATACTCTGATCCCATAAATAGAATTCTTAATCTAGATTGCTTTTTCATCCCACTTTCAAGAATAAAATGGTTATATTTTCTCCCTGGTGCCACCGGTTCTTGTAATAAATGGACTTTATTATTCAAATGTAAGTAAATTTTGGTAAGTCAGAGGATTTCCTTAATTTTATTCTTTATTGCACTAAGTGTAGTTTTTGCCAAAAAAAAAAATTAAACGAATAGAATTTTTTGTATGTAACTGAATGGATAAAGAGCATAAAATTGAAGCCGAATCTGAAGTGCTTCAACTAAAAGTAATAGTTGTTTTAATGGAAATGAATTACTTATTATGTGTAGGAAAAACTTTGAGAATTACTTTCATAAATGTATGTTAACTTATAATTATCACCCAGACTGTTATTTTAAAAATGGATTTCTCGTTATACAGAGTAATGTAAGTTTTTTTGTCCCCAAATGCATCAGGAAAATTGTGTTGTAAAAAGGAGAAAGTTTGGTCTGAAATACAAATAAATAATAATTAGCAAGTTTAGTTAAAAAAGTTTAGTCTCACTAAATATACGATTTTTTATTTTGGGAGAAATTTTCTCAATAAATTTTAACTTAAAAAACTTGGTGCAAAATTTTTGTGAAAACGTGTCTGCTCATACCAAACGAAAATGCAATTTTACAAATTTTAAACTTAAGAATCATTTCAATAATCATATTCCCGGTGCAATACCTTCGTAATTAAAAAATTGAATTTCTAGTTTTACATGTAGAAAGACTAGATTTCAGTACAGGGCAGTTGAAGCTCCAGTAGAAAGCAGTTGTGCAGCATGCAAAAACATGTATTTAGTCTTTCGACACGCAAAACTATAAATTCATTTTGTTGATTTATGGTTGTATTGCAGCCGATGTGCGATATAATTAATTGTGTTAGCATTAAATTACACATATCAATATTAAAAAATTTATAATACGTCAATTGTATGTATTTCGGAATGATTTTATTCTTTTACATACAGTGATTTGACTTTGTTTCACCTTCTGAAGATTTCCTAGTAGTGTAGTATTGCGTTTACCCCATAGCACCCATGTTGCCTAAATAACCTCATTGATTGGTAGAAAGAATCCTAAGAAAAATTCCATTGGTCAAGATGAAAACTGTTTAGATGTCAACAGGGAAGACTGCAGATTACAGAACGGACATATGCGTGTGACCTCTCTGTTGGTTAAAAGAGTAATTCATTAAAAGGAAACCGAAGGTGATTTATTTGGCGATCTCCCGAGATTAAAATTTTTTTTTTTGAAGTTGACATTTGATAAAATAATATTCAACGGAAATCATTAGTAGAAATTAATTTTTAATACTTCGAGACCATTAATTCTGTTTCTTCTACAGAAATATTTGCATTTTATCGGTCTACGATACTTAAACTTGTGTATCACTTCAATAAAAACATGGAGAACATTTAAAAATGACCTCTTAAATTATGTTTACAGTAGTTTTACTGATATAGTTGATTTTAAATATGGATATACATTTTCTGAAAACAGTTTATTAAAATCCTTTTTATAAATGGGTTTGAATATACCGTATGAAAAATATTCACACATAACTCGCGTTAATTAGATGTCAAAGTAAATTACGCTATTTGTGATTAAAAGACTCAGTTACACTTTGTGTTAGCAAAAAAAATCCAGAATTGGCGTCTCACCTTGACGTGAGGTAACCTATTAATACTCAAAGTACTAAATTTATAAGTTTTGAATTGGGATAGAAATTCAAAATACGCAGAGCATTTAATCGAAATGTAAATACACATGTCTTGTGTGGAAAACTATTTCTGAATAAAAATTTTGAGTCGCACCAATTCGTATTTAGAATAATGTAAATTAATTTACTATAAATTAAGTAAACACTTAAATTTGTATACCTATGGAGACTAATTAAATATCTGAATGCAAAATTATAATTCGAAATGCGAAGATTCGGTTTTCTCATTAAAAAGTAATTTTCTTGATAGTAGTGTACTTTAGAAATATATCTTCATGTACACTTTTACAAGACGTGTAAACGTTTTTTCAACTGTCCAAATAATATATGACTAGGGTCCCTAAACTACGGTCTGCGGTCATATTGACAAAAATAATAGATATTAGAAAAATACATACTTTTTAACAAAAAATAAGTATAATTACCATTTGGTTAGAAATGTGATTTCGTTCATTGATATCTCAGACTTCAAAGCATAAAATGTTTTTTTTTTGTTTAGAAACTTTATCGTTTTTAATATTTTGGATTATTCTGTCGTTTAAAAAGTAGTTTAGTATTCGACCCTTACATTACAAGAATTTTACTGAAATAAATCGCGCAGCTAATGAAAAAATTTCCATTACAGCATTTTACATTTATGTGATTTACAATGTACTGTAACCCTCTGAGCGTCATGAGATTTCCAAGCATACTTAGTATTCATTGCTTTTACCTCATATTACACACGTAATGACTAAATTAGCACATCTATTGGTTGAAAGAATCCTAGAAATCATGCAGGAAGACTGCAGGGTTGAACAACGGATGTATGCGTGTGAACCCCACAGAGAGTTAAGGGCATTTTTTAAATTGAATGTTATAGAATAGTGTTTGTCCTTTTTTTATCCGCCCGCATAGTACTTTTAAACATCTTATTATGGCCTTCCACTCTCAATGGAAACGAAAGACGAGTGTTTTATTCACATTTTAAATTGCGATTAGAGATTAATTTTGTTTAAGTCAAAATGTTTACGAATTTATACCCTTTGATATAAATCCAACTAAACTATCCAATTTGAGTGTATATACTCTATGTGTGCAGGGTTCAAGAAAACCCTCGTTCGACTTCTGGAATATTACCTTTACCTGTGTTTTAGCTCATTATGAATCAGCATATTTCTCGGAAATTCCTTGAAGAAATAACAAAGCGTATTCAAGAGATAAGAAATCGAAGATAAAAGGAGGCTAGAGCAGGCGTGTCATAATTCCGTTTCACGTTCCAAACGAAATCTAGCTGAGATTCGAATAACGATCATGCAATCTCCCGGGTCTATAAAGTTGTTTACGATGTAGACGTTGCTGTTTACTGGTGAATATTTCCGTTGATCAAATCAGCGATGGTCCTTTCCTCTAATCCGACCAGTTGTGTTTCATTCATCTCGATATATGTGAGTGTTTCTTATGCAATCGAAAGTTTATTACTATAAATCGTTCTAGAAAATTATTAGATCTTATTAACAACATTTCTATGCACAGTATAAGTATTATTAGGTACTTGCTGCATAGCATTTAGCATTTGCTGTAAACTGAAATCCAATGATGGAGATACCGTAATCCCCTTCGATAAAGTCGTCACTCAAGGGACCAACACATTTTGACTAGTACTTAAGCAGAGTAACCATAAAATATGCTCAATATGCATTACTGCAAGATCTTTTAAATTTTAAATTTACAACGGTATTCAAAACCTTGTACCTTGTAAATTCAGTACCATGAACTGACGTTAGGTAATTTCTAATTTTCCCAAGGCTTTAAGGACATGTTTTATTAGGCGGTGAAAGAATTTCCTAATTTTCACTTTCATCGCTTGCTCTTTCACTCTTTTCTTCTAAAAATTCCATAGTTTAATCTTTTATGGTCCCTTGACACTATACTACAGTGCTGTTATCGATATTTATGTAGTCATTCAAGTCAGAATAAGAACATCCACTTTTACTTACGATTTTATAGAAATTCAATAAAGATTCAGGGTCAGAGCCCTTTTTTTTACTTCATTTTGTTTGCCATCAGACACAAACTCTGAATGTTTAAAGACTTTTTCACAGTGATGAGTTATTCGAAGTAGCATTTGAATTCACGGCGAGTAAACGAGGGTTTAATAACGTATTTAAATATTGTACTTGACGCTTATTAGATTGAAATACTTTAAAAATCACACACACACATTTTGCTCTAAAGTTATTGTGAATGTTCACAAACTTTCTAATTCATTTTTATACAGTGTTAACTTTTATATTAGGTTTCATTTTCCATTTCTTTTTTACTTCATTGCGATTAAGAAATTAGACAAAACGGGTCTAAAAAGGGCTATCCAGTTTAAGTGGATACTCTATGTGTGCATAGTTCAAGAAAGCCCGGTCCACTTCTAGTTTTGTAGCCCCCAGTAAGTTAGAAAAATGAAGGAAGTGATTCGTTGTCTGTCTTGTGTTTGGCGCAACATGGCCGAATACGGCTCTTGCGCTACAAAACTCAATCAATGATTATGAAGATATTCATTTTGTTTGCGTTAAAATTGCTGAATTTTTGAAAAAATGTTAATATTTTCTTATTTTAAAATGTCATCGTCAGAGTTTTAGATTTCTAAAAGCAGTTTAAATGTGATCCCAAATGATTATAACTAAAACTATATAACAGAATAACAGAGGGATTATCTTTTAATTACTATTCCGTCTTTGTGGATCAAGATACCAATTCAGATGATCCTTTGCACTCTACAATAAAACCGCAGATCTTCCAAACCAGATATCCAATCCACTCACCTTCGTTATACCCCACCGATAAGGTTTTCCCAAAGAAGAAAAGAATCCCAAGATACAAAGGAAGAAACCCACACACAAAAAATCACAATGAAAAAACCGACTATAAATTCCCTCTAAAAGTAGGCATTAACGTCAAATGATACGAAAGAGCTGCTCCATAACATAACATTAACCCCCCAATGGACTACCTCTCGGAGAGGATTCCTTATTTTCCTCTTTTCTTCTATTACTCCCCCCTTCCCGATAAGAAGTAGTGGCTACTTCTTTCTCTGTTCTATTGGTCCACTAACATCCCGTCCAACAATGGGCTCGTCAATGGGAAATATATTTTCTTCTTGGAGAGCACCCTCAGCTCTTGGAGATGACAATGTCATTGTGCCTCGGCCTTTCTCTGGAGAAGATTGTTTTTCATTTACTTGGGAGGGGGAGATACTTGATTTTTCGTTTGCCCAGGTCCCGGGCGGTTTCCCTGGAATCAAGTGTCTGGAGGGGTCAGCAGGGAAGTGTCGTGTTCTTAACAATCGGTATGGTTATTAAAGTTTCTGTTTGTGTTAACTCAGATACTCTTGTGTCGACTTGTGGGTCTTTCGACAATAATAGTTCTAGACCGAGAAGCAAATAAGATGGGAAGGGATTGACTGGTGGCTCCCCTGTTAGTGAATTGACTCGTAGGTATCTTATGGTGGCAGAACTCGGGGACTTTGTTAGGTATCGACTAATTTAAAAAATTAGGCTATAAAATCCTTTTTTATGCTCATATTTCTAAGAGTGGTTCTTTTTCTGAGAGTTAAGCTTTATGGACTACTATGGAATCTGTGTATTCAATCTAGAATCAAATCAAAGACTTACAAAACGAATGAATAATTTACTTTCTTTACACAAGTAGTTTCTTTACACAATCCTCGGCTCTTAGAGATGACAATGTCATTGTGCCTCGGCCTTTCTCTGGAGAAGATTGTTTTTCATTTACTTGGGGAGGGGAGTACTTGATTTTTCGTTTGCCCAGGTCCCCTGCCGGTTTCCCTGGGATCAAGTGTCTGAAGGGGTCAGCAGAGAGGTGTCGTGTTCTTAACGATCGGTGTGGTTATTAAAATTTCTGCGTTTGGATTTCCGTTCCCCAGATGCTTTCCTGTAGACATGTGGGTCTTTTGTCAATAATAATTCTAGAAGAGAAGAAAGTAAGATGAGAAGGGATTGGCTGGTTATTTCCAGGTTTGTGAATGGCATCACAGGTATCTTATTGCAGCAGAGCTGCCGGATTTAGATTAGGTCGAGTGTCGACTATTTTAGAAAATTATATCGTTAAATTCTTTTTTATGCTCCTATTTCTAAGAGCCTTTTTTTGAAAGACTTAAACTTTATGGACTACTATGAAAACTATATGAACAATATAGAATCAAAACAGACTTGTACAAACGAAAGAGTAATTTGTTTCAAGTAGTCGCCAACCTCAAGAATGCAGAATCAAATGAATTCAATTGTTGAGATAGAAATTTGCAATTACACAGTTTCATATAAAACTCTTGTGCTTTTTGCGATAACAAAAATTAAAAATTCACAAAATACCAGAAAATTATAAAACTAATACTTTTAAAATCGTGTTTTCCCTCAATTTCATTATTTTTTGTATTATAGCAAGCATGCAAGAAATTTGAACAGTTAAATTTTCTGTCTTTGTATGCAGTTGAGGAAGGTTGCCAGAAACTCTAAGAATAAAGAGCCAAGAATAAACGCCAAATAAAATGGTAACTATGGTTACCAATGGAAAGAGGCTTCTTTCATAGACAAAACTGTATTAGCTTAAGACGAACTATAGATGTCGCGCGTTGTTTCCCAGTTCCTGAATTGGATCACGTAGTTCTTTTTTTTTTTTTATCTAACTCTCTTACTTTTTAGATCGGATGTCGATTGTATTATCCACATTCAATGGCTAAAATATTATTGTCTTATTTTATAAGAGTGGTGCTTTTTCTTTTAAATAGTTAAATTTTATGGTCATAACATTCTGCGCTTCCAGATTAATGATCGTTTTCACACTATACGTTTTGTTTATTAATATTCAAGTTTTTTTTATGTGCGTATGAATTCTTTCACTGGAAAAAATCAGTCTCAAAATCTCTTTATCCTTGTCCTTTCTCTTTTTCTTTCTTTTTAACCTTAAAACCTTTTAATTTCTTTTTACCTCCTTGTCTTTTTTTTCGCTATAGATAAGTGCTTCATCTTTGAAAGTCTTTGGTTGTGACAGCCCTGAGTGTAAACCTCGTGTTTGTTTTGTCCTTGTCCTGTACTTACGTTATTCCTGTAATTTTAATAAACATGGTTTTCTCTCTAAAAGTATCTTGCATTAATTTATGAGAACCCCACTATACTTTATAAATGATAATAATGGGGGTTTGAGCAATTAAAAAGAATTTAATCAAAAAGAAATTTATGTTTAAATTTATTTGTATAAAAATGTAAAACTGAGAGTTAGGGCATCTGTGTTTAGTAACTCTCCGAGTGGTAAAAAAACTTGTATCGAGGACACAAACCGTAGTTTTGAGCTGAATACACGGGCCTGATGTTGGATTGTGGAATGAATGAAGCAGTCATGGGAAGTTTGAACTATTGTTTATTGTGAATATTCAACAATTAATTTACAGTTTGAATAATTAAAGTGCAATTTTATACTAATATTGAAGGATAATTTTATTAATAAAGGTATCTTATTGTAGTGTAGTTCGGGAGCTTTCGAATGACACCACTTACATAGTCCTCACTCCAATCAATCCAAAGTTACGCTATCCCAAAGCTCGGCCATTACCATAGAATTTCGACACATTGTGAACTCCCTCCCCGCGCTCAGTGCGCCTGCGCATGCGGTCCGAAGGTCATATCAGTACAGACATCCTTTGTCTACACGACGCTATACTTATCTACTAGATGTTTCTTCTAGTTCTGAAATCATAAGACCAAACAATTGCAAGGATCGACTTTTTATGCATGCGCCCATTACTGTTGCTATTTTTAAAAAAGTTTTCCCGCCAAAAATTGAAGCACAGAACATAATAAGATCCAATATTCCATTTTTTATGAGGATTTTTTTTTGTTTTGTGTGCTCTTAATTTAACTCTTAATTAAATATTTCTGTAATGTTCAGTTGTAACATATTTCAGACTCCCCATTTAAAATTTTCTATTTTGTATCGTTTCAGGTTAAGTAGCCTCCATTGTCGTCTCCCATGCAGTTACGGCCGTTCATCGAAGGATGCATCCTGGATCGGTGGCGCACACATATGCTAGTGATTACAAAGGGAAATTCATTTCTCCTCCAAGCGCAATTTAACGAATAGATTGGATGGTATTCTGCAAAGCAAGCTCTCCGTGGTCGGTAGGTATTATCTGTATTGATTTATCTCTGCCCCTGGAAATTCTTCATTAAAATCGTGCTCTGAATGGCTTGAGAAAATGAAGAAATATACGAGTTACTTTGGAGGAGAGGCCTTTGTCGTGTTTGGAAAAAATATAGAGCATTGTGTAGCTTTTTATTTTGTTATTTGTTTGTGTTGTTTTTTATTAAGTACCCAGGAGGTTTTAATAAAGTAAGATTATCGGATCCTTTATTTTTCAGCAAATTTCATTTCAGAAATGGGATATAACGCCCGTAGGAAGATGGGGGTTGAGAAAAAACATACACCTTGTAGTGATTGTTAAGAGAAACTTTCGGTCTTATGTTTTTGATCAAATTGCTCTTAATACTGTTAATTTAGAGATTTCGTACTAAAATGTTATTTTTCATTCTGCTTGTATTGTAATTAATATTCGGTGTTTTTTTCTCATATCCACCGAAGGAATTTTTTTAAATTCTATATACCGCATACAACCATTTTCTAGTCCCTTAAATTAATTTAAGTATTATTTTAAGTTAAAAATATTAACCAGGCTCGTCTTTTTTGCCTAAAAGTTGTTTGTATTTAATTTTATAAAATATAATCTCTGTGCTGTATTTTATAAACTAGACTTTTGTAACTAGACTTTTCGATTTTTTTTATTTCATCAATATCTAACCCTGTTGGTTTTAATTTTTTATCTTCTCATACATGTATCTATGAGAGGGATTGTCAATGTTAACAAATAAACTAGACGGAAGGCGAAGATTTCATTTTTACCCAAATTCGCTCGCGCGATACCCATCAAGGTTACCTTAAAATGCAGTTTCTCGCCGTTTTGGTGACGTTGGGCATTTAATCTAATTAGCGTTGACCAATTAACTATCATATATGAATTCAGAATTTTCTTTGGAATTTTTATTAATGAATTGCGGAAATCGTAGTAAAAATACACGCCGTGACGTCACGTTTAGAATACATACAGGGAACATGTTCCGCTGCAGAAATACTACCCCCACCTACATTTAGGTTGACAAAAAAACCCTTCATAGTCTGACTCTGGATTTAAAATAGAATGGACGAATAATCTAAAATGAACGAAATGTACCACTGTTTCACACTACTTAAAAATTTTGCTTCAACTTGACAATAATTTATCGACTTTAAAATATTTTTATTATTTTTCTTAAAAAATTAAAAAGTATACTTTAAACTCAATTTCATTATTTGATATTAACTTCTTATCTAAAAAAAGATCATGGAGAATAGATCAGGACATATTTTAAGGACAATATACCTTTCAGGACATTCGATACCTTTCAGGTCATTCGATATGGTGACCCATCCAACTTGTTTATGCAACGCTTGATAATAATGTTAATGATGGAAATATATGTTACTTGTGTGCATCTTCTCTTAATTGACAATCTGGTCAAGAAACCAGTATTTTATTACTTGTACGGCTTGAAATATCCATTAATATGTTACAAGAGTAACGCTTGACACTATTGTTAAAGATGGAAATATATTACTTGAGTGCATCTCTTAATTAACAGTCAAAACAAGAAGCAGTGTTGTATTACTTGAAAGGCTTGTATTCCCTTAATATGTTATACTAACTTTTGCCTTACTAACCTTTTCGTGGAGTATGCATCAATATGTTTTGTTTGATTATCGGTACAGAAGATAATAAAACTAGGAAGGTTCTATCAAGGTAAATAGATAAAAATTTCAACTGAAGCTTTTTATTGAAAAATAATTATAAATATACCAACATCGTTTGATAAAATATTTTACTCACAACTCTTTCTCGACATTGTTATTCAAGAAGTCTCGAAGCTCAAATAATTGAAGGAATAACATTAGCTTAAGGGACTCAGAACACTCTAGGGATAGAAGCAACGAGTATTATATAATTAGATTAACATGTTTCCGTTTTTTTTCACTACTTTTAATTGAGATGTTTATTTGTTTGAATATCAAATCAGCTTACTATCGTTGTTGTCTTAACCAGCCAAACCTACTCCACTGAATAAATCACCGTCTAGTGTACTCTACCGTATGAATTACGCTTTTTAAAACAAAAATGTATATATATGAAGGCTATGAAGTTAAATTGCAGTAATAAAGTACACAGGGAGAAGTTAGAACAAAACTATTTCAATATTTTGCTCTAAGTGGTTGGCTTGGTGGCTGTAGTTCTGTAGAACCAGAAATATTTTGATGTAGAAAGAAAAATCTGCATCAAAGATATTTCTTTCCGATGATGTTTCTATGAACCCTCAACACAATAATCCGAGGAGCTTGATATCTGCGTGTCATCCATCACATGAATACTTTGTGACCATGTATTCATTACAGTTTACCAAACCTTTGCGGGCACATATCATTTGTATTCCTTTCTGTTTGATGCAGAAACTTGTTCACTACTTTTCTTAGTTTGTCGATTGAAACCAATCTTCTTTTAATAAGGAATTCATAAGGCTGCTTAAATAAATACATCTTCAGAACAAGGGACGTCTTTGAAAACACGGTTTTTTTTGGTAAACTATTTTTTCGTGTTTTGCCTTTGTAAAATCCCTTTTTTTGTTAAGAATTTGATCGTATACTTTTGTTGCATATATTGCTTGTTACTATAGTTTATTCACCGAAAAGTATTCATTTAACTTTTAGTGTCCATTAAAAATGTCAAAGGACATTGTTTTAGAATTGATATACTGATTAGGAAGATGACAGGAATTGAGTTGTATCATGTTTTCCCGAAATTTTTTTATGTTGGTTAAAGGAAATTGTTTTGCTCAGTTTTCAAAATTGTAGGATTCGATTTCAGAGATGTTTCAAAAATCTTATGATCCATTTATCCACCCATGATCTATCCTGACCTAAATTTCTTTGTTATCCTTATAATCCTTATGTAACCATGTCATATCCGTCTGTAATATGCGTTTGTTTATTGATTTACAATCTATGTTTCGTATGTTATTACCAAAACCCAGCAATTTTATACTCATTTCATTTCGTTGGTTTGTGTTTTATGATTCAAGGGCCATATTTGACCAAACTCTGACAACCAACGTCAAGTAAATGGACATACACTCAAGGAAAGTGTTTACTGATATAGAAGAGTAAAATACCTGGAGAGAAATTGAACCTGCGCCGCTTACAACTCGCAGGTTGCCAGCGAAGTGGGCACACTGAGCGACGGCTGCCTCCTTTTTATTAAGAGTAATCAAATTGTGAACTTTTAAGCGTTTGGGAATCATTTACATCTGATTATCAACTGAAAATTAACTAACATCAACATCCAAATCTGTACCTAAAGTCCTTAGGTCTTCTAACAAATAAACACTAGGAAACAGAGAAGCAGTTAACTAGGTTTAATATGATTTTATGGATATAATAAATATATGCAATATACACAGCACAATAAAGCATGATTGGTTAGTTGACAATAAAACATGATTGGTTAGTTGACAATAAAGCATGATTGGAGCACAATAAAGCATTGTAACATTATCTTTATACTGCATATCCAAAGAGAAAAAATTACAACTAGCATATGCTCCATCACTTAGCTGCAGGCATCGTAAAAAAGAAATCTGTGGTTTTCGCGAAAGAGCGCGTCGATTAGGAGCCAAATCTCCGGAGCAAGAGATTGAGGAAGAAATAAGACTATCTTTTAAGTAAGAGAGATGCCCATTACCACCCCACTCTTTGCAATATACATTCTGCGCGCGAAAGTTTGCTCTTTTCTATTTTAAGAAGATTGGCTCCCTGAAAATAAAATGAATCGATAGCATTACTTTTCTTCCCGTAAATGGACATGAATGCGAGTGAGAGGAAGTAAAAAAACCTCGAAAGTGCAAGGAAAACAGCTAGGAGTTAATCATCCATGGTAGCCTTTCGGACAGCTATGCCAGCTTCTAAATAAGAGGTTCCATCGAATAAATTCGCGCAGGCTTCGCGTTAACCTGACGGTCGAACGGATTTATTGGTCGTTAAGTCGGCCTTCATTCGGCCACTTCGTCGCCCTGGTTCTTATTTGCTGTGGGGGAGAACAGAGACACTAAAAACAAAACCATCATGGCCGCCCTGGACTTACTTGGGGATGCTTTGGTCCGTTTAACGACTGGCACCGTCCGAACTGTTAACCGGCTGTAAAATTAATCCTTTTCCAAAGCAGAAAACTCGATGGGTTTTGTAAAGAGAAAATTTTCTTCGCACTTCTCGGAAGAACTTTTAAATTTTGTCGGAGTTTTATTTTTTCCGTTCTTGAGCATGGAATACTTTTGCTAAAATATTCGACATATATTCGATTCTATGTCGAATATTTTAGCAAAGTGTGTGACCAGAATGGACTTTGAATCCGCCCTGCATTACACTGATAAATCCGTCCTCTTAACAAGTGAGCTTCTAACTGTTACCAGCTCTAAAATTAACCCTTTTCAGGGTTCATTTTCGATAAATTTTGATTAATTTGATCATTTTGGATGAATTTTTATAATTCGATGCATTTTGTAAGGTGGGTAGGTAGTTAATCAACGTCGCATTAGAGCAATACAACGTGCTATTGACGACGGGGGGGGGATTTTGCAAAGAAAAAAAATTCATTTCTAATGCGAAAGAACTCTAAATTTGTTTCTCCGCCTTAAAGTGGATGAAATATTTTTGCAATGGAATTTACTGTGCAAAATAGACATTAAAAACAAAGCCATCATGACTCCCTTGGAACTTACTAGTTGATGCTTTGGTCCGTTTAACGACTGTCGCCGTCCAAACTGTTAACCGGCTGTAAAATTAATCCTTTACAGAGCAGAAAACTCGATGGGTTTTGCAAAGGGAAAGTTTTCTTTCACAATTCTCTGGCGAATTTTTAAATTTTGTCGTTTTATTTTTCTCGTTTTGAAACATGGAATGTTTTTGCAAATATTCGATTCTATGTCGAATATTTTCGCAAAATGTGTGATAAGAATAAATTTTGAATCCGCCCTGGACTGCCTGATAACTCCTTCCTCTTAACGAGTGAGTTTCTAACTTTTAACCGGCTCTGAAATTAACTGTTTTTCAGAGGAGAAAATTCGATGGGTTTTGTAAGGTAGCTAGGTGGTTAATCAACGTCACTCTGGATCAACATAACAGGCTATTGACGATGGGGGGGGGGGGGGTTGTAAAGGAAAAAAATATATCTTCCAATTCGAAAGGACTCTAAATTTTGTCGAAATTCGTTTTCCGCTTTAAAGTGGATCAAATATTTTTTGCAATGAAATTAGATATACAAATCACGTTAAAAACAAAACCATCCTGACCGCTCTGGATTCGCTTTGGCTGATGCATCGGTCCGTTCACCGACTGAACTCCTGTAGAAGTTGTAAAATTAATCATTTTTCAATGCGGAGAAAATTCGATGGGTTTTCCAAAGGAAAATTTTTATTCCCAATTCGGACGAACTAAAAATTTTATCGTTTTCCCTTAGAGTGGTACAACGAATATTTTTGTAAAATGTACGCGAATTTTGTAAACTGATGCGAATGGATATTTGAAATTTTTTTATTTGCTGCTTTTCTCCTGCCTTGTTCTTCTTCAAGTTGGAATTGAATATTCGTTGTTGAAACGGATTTGGACCAAACTATTGAAATGTGAAATTCGTTTTCCGGAATGAGCTCTCTGTAAAAAGTAATAGTGTATGCGAAAACTGGTAAAAGTGCCGTTTTGTATGAATTTTTATTATTTTATTCGCTTGTCTCTTTTAGTTTGCCATAAAATTGAATATATTCTTTCAAAGAATTTTTTTCGATCGCTCAAAGAAATTCCTTATCAAAATATGCAATCTCGCAAAATTACGCAATTTTGTTGGTAGAAATATTCAGTAATCAAGCTCTTGTGATAGAAATATTAACATTACAATATACTGAGATTCATACAACCTTGTGTATGAATCTCAGTATATTTCCTCTCTGGGAGACATTTTCAGTGCAAACAAACCAGGCGGTTTCTTCCACTACCCAAATGCCGGTGTTAATATGATGATATATATATATATACATATATATATATACACCAAACGCCGCCAAAAGGGCGATAAATTACAGTTTAAAGTAACCTCAATATATACATATATATATATACATACATATGTATATATTGAGGTTACTTTAAACTGTAATTTATCGCCCTTTTGGCGGCGTTTGATGTGAAATTCAATTTGCATTGATCAATGAACAATCACATACCAATTCGGAATTCATTATTTGGAATTTTTATTGGCGAAGTGCTGAAATTGTATTGGAAAACAAAGTTTTCTGAATACGTACAGGAAACACGTTCCGCCGCACAAACATACCGCCACCTACATTTAACTTTACAGAAAATGCCTCTTATAGTGTGTTGTATTTTCGGTAATTTGGCGGTTGGGTAGAAATACTCAACTGTTTTAAAATCTGAGTGCAAATGAGCGCATTTCCAGGTATATCTGTAAATATATTTTCGGTTATTGTATGATCTGTTAATATAATTAGGAAAATAAGGTTATTTTTCAAAACCTATGTGGATCAATTGCTTACTTTTTATAAAAACCAAAAGAATCTTTTTTTAGAACTCTAGATAAAAAATTACATGTTATTTTATCTTCATTCATTAGGTAACTTAATTCTTTGCTAATTTTGTCGCAAAACTTGAAACTAACAAATTTTCTCAATTACTTTTTCTAGCTTTTGGATAATGGTAATTGTTTTAAACTATCTATTTCGGGGAACAATTAGTATTTACATTGTTCCTCACTCTTTATTAAGTTGTTAAGTATTTTCAAAGTGTGTAACTAAGCCGTCCAATTAGTCTTTTGTTCTAGGAAATTGTATTCTTTGCCTTAAAAATCTCAATTCATTCTATTGTTTGTTTTAATGGTTCTTCTTTCGATTAATGAAATCTAAAAACAATCTATTATGAAAAAGTGCGAGGAACTAAAGAATACAGTTCTCAAGTATCAGAAGTAAGGAAATAATAAGTCTTATTTTATCGAAAAAATGTTCTGTCTGGAAAATGTATTAAAAAAAATTTTGTTTCGTTTTGTAGCATGCACTTTCTCTGGTTCGTATTAATTTGAATGGTTAAATAACGCCTTAAAATTACTTTTATTAATTTGAAACTAGTTTTTAACTTTATTGTACTTAATTGTGAAAAAGTCAAACTCTTCATAGTTTAACACAGATTTCGTTATTTTATAGCATGCCCTTTCTTTGTAACCTTTTTTAATTAAATTTTTTTTACCGTTCTCCAGAAGCTAGAACTGCTGTGACTCTGAGGGTTTACCCAATGCGAGTTGCATGCCGCGCAGGTTCGATTCCTGTCACTTAACCTGTGTGTTTTTCTCAATTACCTGTCAGTAAAACTTTCTTTATGCGTGTAAGCTATTACTTGACGTTGTCTGTCTAATATTTGGTGTGGCCTAGCTAAATGTGTCCCATGTGCTTTAAAACGCAAGCAACCAGAAGCTAGAAGTAAATGAGCATTTTTCAAATAACATTTTCTTAATAAAAGTACATTTAAATATTGAAAAGATGCTTATCTCTACAACATACTATGCAAATTTGCACGAAACAAAAATACTCTCTATATTACTATTCTTCATATGATGCTTTGCAAAGAAAATTAAATTGTGCATTTTTTATAATTCAAATTAAAAACAACAAAATGTGCATCAAATAGTTTCGTAATACCAGTTATATCTGTTGGTGTCAAAAAGATTGGACTATATAATACCTATCTTCCATTTAACTCTCCTTGATAAAACACATGAACTTATTCTTCCATTTTTCTTTTAAAAATTTATTTCTTATTCGTCATTTTTTTTAACTTTTATCCTAGTAGTTTTGCCTATCTAAATATAAATATATTTGTTTATTTACATAAATAATATATTGATATAAATAATGCTTACACCAATATTTCACTCACTTTTTCTGGAAAGTATTTATAGAGTAAAGCCGTGGTCAAATAAGAAGCGCAAAGCGACACGCGTAGACCAATCAGCTGCCGGCGCAAGCAGTGAAAACGCTCTTATTGGTCTGCGCGTGTCGCCTTGCAATTCCTATTTGACCACGGCTTAAATGTTCCAAGATCCAAACGAAAAACAACAGAGGATTCGAATTTGCACATAGGTACTCTGCCACTTAACCTTAAAATGATGCGAAAGACCGTTCAGAAGACGATTGAAATTCTGTTTATTACCATTGGCTCATAAATATACAAATTATACAGTTCTGTATGCTATGTACATCATATAGATAACATCTCTTTTCTTTCTCTGTTTGCATACTTTTAATTAACATTTAAAATAAATTATAAACACAGTTGGGTAGTTCAAATTCATTTACTCTCATAGAAAGAATAATTCAAAAATAAATATTTTTCACACTATGGAATCCTTTCCCCATTGAGAAATAAACTTATTTCTTTTCCTGTTAATTGGATAGATTTAATTTCTGTTTAACTCAGACGAATCAAATGTTCTCGTAACCTTAATACATTTTATCCAATTACGTTCCTTTTGTATGGGGCTTTATTGAGTGGAATAGAAAATGTAATAATAGAATCGATCAAATGAAGCGTAATCCTTTGCTCTGAATTTAAAAAATGAGCAACTAAGAACTCTTAATTACTGTCTAACTGCTGCTTTTTGAACTGTAACTGAGTTGATTTGTAAGTGATTATGAACTTCAAAAATGTAGTTTAATTTTATTCTTCTATTAAGCGGTTGTGAAAATTGAAATTTCCTCCCATCAAAGTAAACATGATGAGGCTTATATTCTTAAACGAATTGGGAATTCAAACACAGAACTCTGCTGTGTTTGAGCTCGAAATGATACATACTGGCAAAGTGTAACAGGTGCCTTAATGGCTTTACATGTCCTAAAAGGCTCTACCAATGCATGCATAAAGGTCTTGTATCTCGGTTTTATATCGCCTCTTGCTATAGGATCAGTTATATAAGATGTATCATTTGATGTTTACAAATGCAAATGTGTGTAATGTTTTATTAAAAGTATATGTAACATTTTTGTAATTGTTCAGTTTAAATAAAAATAAATTAAATTAACAGGTAGGTTTACATGGGAATATTAAATGCTAGACCGATTAAATAGGATGTTGCGAGTGAACAGGTGATAGATGCTGAAATAAAATAGCGTCGTCAGGGTACCAACGGGCCTTAAAGACCTAAATTTTCATTTTAGTTTTTAAAACCTCTTAAAAATTCTTAATATTTACTGAAAGTCTATAATTTTTTTTAAAAGGCCTTAGTATTTAATAAAGCAAACGTGACTCAATCGGTTTGCCCTCTACACTAGCAGCCTGCGAGTTGTTGGCGGCGCAGGTTTTAATCCTGTAACTTACCCTAGACGTATTTATCTCTTCTGTGTCAACAAAACTTTGTGTGTGCATGTCTATTGACATTTTCTGTCTCTTGTTTGGCGCAGCTTTGCCAAATACATCCCTTACACCATATAACTCAACAAACATAAAATCTTAGCTTTAACCAAGCATACTACATATCTTATTTCACCTGCATTCAAAACCAAGATCAATGATACTGGTCCAAGATCAGGTGTCATCAAATATCGAGGGCATACTATCGGAATTGATGTTTTAAAATTGGGTCCGTGGACCCAAACCTAGTACTTGGGAAAGTTTTTTCAACTGTACTCTCACTGGTTAATCTATGTGAAATATTACCTTAAAAGACTGAAAAATTATCTCGAGAAGAAAAAACCTTAAAAGGCCCTAATTTTTCTTTTCCTTGAAGAGTGGGAACCCTTGTTGTGTGTTCATTTTTATACATAAACCAACGAACAATACAATCAGTAAATATGTTGAAACTTTTTATGTATTTTGCCCCTAATAGTGAAATTGTCAGCTACTCGTATTGATATGCATTGAAAATGTGCGTAGGGTCAGAAAATTACCTCGTATTACTAAAATAAATATAATTTTAAATCCTGGAAATTTGTTTTCGTTGCTCTGTCTATATTTGTAGGACATTTTTCCAATCAACTCTTCACTCAAATACTATCCATATTCACACATTTTTCCGAATTCCACCGACAGCTTCAGAATTCTACAATGCGGATGGGTAAATTTTATACACTAGTCATTATTCTTTTATTCTTAAACGTTTACTTTTTGTGGAAAATTCGATAATAGCATCATAAAATTTAGAAAAATGTTGGATCACATTGGCTAAAAGGGATAACATCGTTTCAAGAGGCAAATTGATTCTTGAAATACAGCCAAGAAGCAATGTAGCAATCATTACTCAACTGAAATATGCGTTTCGAGATTTCGGAATCGCAACAATGCTTATTGTTATTCTTAAGGAGACTTGAGATGCGACCTTTCTAGATGCATGGAAGATTTTATATAAACAAATACACGCAGGATCCTTGAGAATGACTACAAGACGATACATATCTATACTCAATCCTCAGGAATTTAATGTAAAATTTAAAGACACATTTACAATATATATTTTAAGCGCATTCCTGGATTTTAAAGTTCTAGGTTTTATACCTTTTCCGCAGCTCACGCTTCAACAACTGGTTCGTATTAGGATTTACCGTTTAAAAAAAAAAAGGGGGGGGGGCAATATTTACCTACCCTAACATAACACTATACTCATAAAATACCCTCAATTTGATATTAATTTAATCTTATCCGCTAGATCGTAAGATCCGAAGACAAACTTTCAGACTGGGTTATTGGTCGAAACGGTGAATTCTGTCTTCCTGAACACCTGGAATAAGTTGCCCGGCGTGTATCGATTTGCAACAAAGCATGAATCTAAGAAACCATCAGCACTTATATGTTTAGTCGTGCAAAACTTAACTCGCACAAGATTTTGCTGTAATGAATAATTTTATCCCTCTGAGGGGCTCATACGCATATATCCGTCCTATATCCCACCTGTATCTTCCCGCCTTTGTCTTCCATGTGTGACTTTGAGATCGCGTGGCTCTGTGGGTTTGTCCACTGTGTTATCAACCTGCGAGTTGTTGGAGGTGCAGCGTGTATTTATCTCATCTCGTGTCAGTAAAACGTTCCCTGTGTGTGTCCACTGCCTGGCGTTGTTTGGCGCAGTTTAGCTAAATATGGGCATTGCTCCATAGAAACTCCAAACCAACCCTGCGTGACTTTTGACCAGTTTCGATCTTCTTGGCAAATAGAATCTTTCCTAGGATTCTTTCAACCAATAGATGTGGTTATTTAGTCATTATGTGTGTGGTGTGTTGAGGTAAAAGCAACACTACACTACTCAGAAATCTCGTGACTCTCAGAGATCTTGAAGCTTGCTTGAAAGATGAACTGGCTATGTGGAAGTTGGGGATAATTCCATAGTTGAGGGCTGCTGAAGATTTATAATTTTTTTAACTTTTCCTATAACTAAAAATATAATGAAAACAAATCTCTTTTCCTATTATTACCACCTACAGAAACTGTCACTACTTCAGACAGATAAATCCTAAAATAAATAAAATGTATTAATTTTCCAATATCTGAAAAAGGCCTGTCCGACCTGTTTTTTCTATTTCCGGCCCTTCTAAGTAACACAGGTCTACAATCAAATCAGTTTAGGAAGCTAACACCTGTCACAATTAAGAATACATTTCTACAAAAATTCACACATTTTATTATCTTTTTCCAACCACAACAGGGGATCACCGTGGTTCAGTAGGCTTGCCTTTGGCATAATGCGAGCAACCTGCGAGTCGTAGGCGACGTAGTTCGATACCTGTTACTTACCATGGGTGTCTCTTCTGTGTCAGTAAAAGTTTCTTTGTGTGTATGTCCATCACTTGACGTTGCCTATCTTGTGTGCTGCAGCTTGGCCAAATATGCCTCTTGAGTTATAAAACCCAAGCCCCTTTGGCGTGTTGGTAACGATATTTATGACAAATAATTATAAATTAAATAAAAAATTAAAGAAACAGTTTTATTAAAATGTACATAAATTTTAAGATATGTACCGTCAAAAACATTTCCACCGTATATTTTGCAAGCCTGTCCACTCCTGCTTACCTTGAATGCTTTCCATTGATTTCAAACTGTTTCATCTCATGTTTTCGACGGATCTTTCCCTTTGGGATTGATCCCGGATTGTCACCAATAGCCCGTTGTGTTGCTCCAGTGTGGCGTTTATTAAAATACCTACCTATATGCTTTCGAACATGAAGTTGGATGGCTTCTACTTAGATTTCTTCTTTCTGCATATATTTGGATCCATTTTATGTAAAATATCTTCAAGACGATACTACCGTGTTCGAACTGCCGCCAAGCAGTTAACAGTAGAGGTAGATAGATAGGTATTTAATTAATGTCACACTGGAGCAACACAACGGGCTATTGGTGCGGTCCGGGATCAAACCCGAAGGGAAAGATCCGAGGGCAAAAGCACTTAATTTTGAATCACGGTCAGATGACGATGCAACACCTGTGAGCTGGCACCCCACTATCCAAACTTCCACACCACGCCAACGTGAGGACATTTGAGGCCACGACAGATTTAACAAACACCAGCCCCGTGTACATGGCAGTCTTTGGCTGGACCGAGCCTCGGACTCGCAACCCTCTGGTTGCCAATCCGAATTCTTAAAATTGGGCTACCGCGGCCCCTCAATCCCGAAGGGAAAGATCGGAGGACCACACCATGTAATTATTTAACAGTAGAATAGAAAACGGTTACTTTTTCTGTTTTGTATTGCTTTCGTAAAGCCCAATTTGGCGCAATTGCTACTTATTTTTTATTTTATGAATTATTTTTGGGCATTTTTCATTTGTGACAGTTGCGCGTTGGTTTTAACGTAAAAATCTTTCAGATATTTTTCTTGGAGTTTTGCAAGTATGCTATTCGTCACTAATATTTACATAGAGCACACCATACTTGTTTTTATTATTCATAGATTATCTCAGTCTCATGCGCCGTTCCTAATACTTTTACATTAGACTGAGATTTGAGAGGCGCGTCTCTTTAAAGAGCTTTAAAATTTAGAGAGAAGGAGGCTCGAGGCTAAAAATCGTCTCTGAAATCCGACAGCGTTTGAGGATAAGCTTTTATCATCGACAGTTGGCTAATTGAGCTGGCTAGAGTTAATTAACTTTGCTTATTTCTGAAACGGCTTCGCCCCGGAAGTGATTGGTATCAGCAGACATTTTCTGCATTGTTACTCGAAGGACTTCTATATTCGGGCGCTATTTCTTGGCTAAGGATTAATGGCCCGAGAATATATGAGGTTGGAAGTTTCCTAGAGAAAAAAAGATACTTTTCTCCAAAATCCCTTTTATTAGAAATGATGGACTACTCTTTTTCGGAATATTCGTGAAAGATTTTTAAAATTTAATCGTGGAATTGAGCTTTTTGTTTGTGATCAAAGTATGGAAGCATTCGCTATATAATTCTAGGTTTTCACTCGTTTCTAGCATAAAGAAATTGTTTTTTACATAGAAGAAAAGCATTTCTTGATCTCCGAATATATTATTTTTGTTTTAAATTCAAAAAGATATCATAGATATATAACTTTCTGTTGAAAGTGTTGTTTCTTTTTGATGATAAAGCTAAATCCGTTTTCATTAATTCATTCATTTTATTTTTAGAGATTATTATTGTTTGTTATCTGCTGCATGGGACCACTGTGTTTAAATGTGTTATTTTTAAATAATTCACGGAATAATATACTGAAGTTCTTGTTTCCTGAGTTAAAAATATAACTTCTCCGAATCCTGACGCAAACACTTTTATTGGAAATGACAGAATATTCTTCGGAATACCCGTGAAATGTTTTTTTCAATCGTGGAATCGAGCTTTCGATGTGAGTGAAAAGTATGGCAGCAGAGTATATAAATAACTATTTTCATTCATTTTAAACGCAAAAGAAACTGCTTTTTCCTAGAAGACCAAAAATACCTCAAATGCATTATTGTAGAGTTTAGTATAAAAAGTATAAAAGGATGTTAGTGATAACTGATAGCTCTCCATTCAAAGTATTGTTTCGTTTCAATGAGCTATTGTATGATGCTCTCTACTGTTTTAATATATTTAGGTATGTATTTTTTCAATTGCTGTTTGGAGTTCATGAACTAGCGTATTTAAATGCTCTTGTTTTGCAACTTAGCAATGTTTTACTTTTGTTTGTCTTATCTATTGAACTGTTTCATCGTTTGTTCCTATCCGGTTTTATCCATTATTTGTATGGAATAAATTGTTGTGATAAAATATTGTTCCACGATAATGTTTTTATGAATTTCAAACAGCAGAGGAAATTTTTTGTCGGTATTAACAGTTTTTGATTCATGCTATCATGTCTAATTTCTCTTATTAGAGGTTTCAGGAAAATTCTCTTCTGTTCCATTACTTTTAACTAGTTATTTTCAATTTAAAAAGTTTATCCTTGCTGTTCATATTCGCTCTACATGTGGTAAAACATTTGTAACAAACCAAATATTACTTCTTATGTAAAATTTTCTTTTTTTATATTTATTTATTTTTTTATTTTTATAAAATTAATCTGTTAGTCTTTGTAAAGTGAACTGCATCACTGATTGGAAGTATATTGATGAAAGGTTTTGTTGAACTTTTTGAAATATTTTCTTCTCTTTGATTTATAATTAAAGCAATAATTGTTTTTCATTTCAAGGTAACATTAGAAAATATTTCAACGAAACTGAATATTCCCGATTGAAAATGAAACCCCTTTTAAATATAATTTCTATGTACAATAAATATGGTGAGGATTTTGATGACGTAAATGATGCTTTATAAAAAGCGCATTTATTACCCCAAAACTATAAAAACAAGGCCATAAAACAAAACAAAAAAATTACATTTTGTAAAGCTTTTTATAAAAAGTGCAAGGAACTAAAAAGAATATGAACATCTCTTATACGACAAAAGTACTCTTAAAGATACAATTTAAATTTTTATAATTCTGCCAAAAATGTCTTTTTGTTAGTAAATAATAAGTCCAAAAAATAAAACAAGACAACATACATGTGCAACTTGCATTTTTTGATAGTTACTGTGTCAAACAAAAAGTTTGAATTTTACAAAAGAAAACATTAAATTGGGTATTTTAGTTTGTCAGGAGAAAGTTTAATTTCATCAGTTAAGAATTGCAAAGCATATTTTCAAGAGAGTGATATCCTGCCAACACTTTTTTTACATTGAAAAGCTCCTTTTTACTTCTATTGAAACAAGAGCATACTTTAAATAAACACTTGGTCACTTTGTTCAGTCTCTTGAAAGGAATACTCCAAGGAAAACGTTTTTCTCCAATAGGGGTGAAGAGAATGGGGTTTCAAAGAATTTTATCCAAAAATGTGCTTTGTCTCACGAAAATATTTAAAATAATGACTGAAAAATAACCAAAAACGAAATCACGAAAAATGGATGAGAATGATCTAACAAAGGCCTTTAAATCAGCTTAATTTTTTACGAAACACATTTCTATTCCAATTTTTTCAGTTCTTGCCACCAAAATATGCAAAATTATCAAAATCCTAGTCCTACTAATGAATATAATTTCTTGTATAGCACAAAAACGATTGGTCTGAAGTAAAAAATTACGCATTTATGTTTTTTTTTGTTATACTTTTCTCCTGAGCTTTATTATATCGTATATGAAATATCAGATATTTCATTACATAGCTTTTTAATATTTGCGATTAAAAAAGTCCTAGTTACCATGTTTTAACTAATATAAAAATGTATGCGTTTACGAATAAAATGTATTTCGTCTATACATCTTCATTTTTGCGTAATCTTTTATTATTTCTCGTAGATATATCAATCCATGGAACTAGTTTGAGAAGCACTATTATAGTCTGTCGTGTCTTGATATATGACTTTGTATATTCTCTTGCTCTTAAGACATTTGAAGTACATCATGACATGGCAGCTCAATTGCGATCACCCAACTTTCCTTTAGTTGTGTGTATCTTATCTTTTCAGATGATGGTTTCCCTAGCTCGTTATATCGAGAATTCGATGTAGTAACGATCTTCATCACGAACGGGGTTATTGAATCCATTTGCACATTCTTTCCAGCCCCACTGCAGGGATCAACCTTCTCTGTATTGCTGAATGTTTGGTTTACTCTTCAGCTTTTGTGACTGAATGGCTATTCTTTCGTTCATGTTTTCAAGATGTTCTGATTGCTCTGAGTTTTATTCCATTCTCTTGCATGGGTCCAACCATTTCTAGGATGAATGTCTTGGAAATAGAATTGTTATAAGCGCCTTGAACACCTGTTAAAGTGCAATTAAAATTATTGACAAGTGCGAATATTTATCTGGTTTTTACAGATTCCTTTTTATTTAAACAACTATTGAATTTTAGAAGTCGAGTGAATGTATTTAACCTAATTGAAGTACAAAATATTGTATTTTGCTTTCTGTTTAATTTTCTGTACTAAAGGTTTTTATAGGTTTCTAAGAAAATATAATACACTTGACTGTTTTGAAAGATTTTCCTTTCACATTGTGGACGAGCTTTGTTGAAAAACAAGAACCAATTCATTTGTTAAGGAATGATAATTTATCAGAAGTTGTAATTTTCTAGTTCGTGAGATATTTTCCCTTACAGTGGATACAGATATTATCCCGTGCATGCTCGAAATCAAAAGCATCAGGTTCTTTAGGGATTGGGCTTATCGCTGCTCCACGAAAGTTTATAGAATTTTTTTTAACAAAACCTTGTAAAATGGTAGTAATCGAAGAGAAGCTTTTCGCCAATTTGAACCCCACCAGTAGAAATACCGTTGATGGCATCTCGGACAGGGAGCAATTCGCGTTCCTTAACCCATTTCCTCTGGTGCCCCTATGCACAACAGCTTTACAAAGAACCAACAAGAGAGATGGGGGGCACTGGAAACAGTAAAAAAAATTCCCGCCACCTGGCCGCAGGGATTACAATAACTGTGGAATAGGGGGTGAGTACAGGGAGGAGCACTATTGTATGGGGCAAAATATGTCTGTTCGCTGTACCTTCAGTGGAGCGATTGCCTGCTTGGCAGATGGCCTCAGCCCGAGTAAGGTTTCCAAAACTATCTCTCGGTTGGTTATTAGTGCTCGCCGCTTGGCTTGGACCGTTCGGGAGAGATTCGCACCTGCTGCCCCCCTTGTTGGTTTCCTCTGAGGAAGTGCAAAGGCCACCAGTTTTCCCTCGGATGCCAGGCTATTCAGATGGCAGTTGAGACTCGCTTGGGGACAGGGGAATATTGCGCGTGCTTTTGCTGTGGCGAAGATTTGTGCGTTGTGAGCGCGTTCTTTAGCCGAATTTTGAAATGAAACAGGATATAGCAATGACGAATGAATGTGTTTTACCGTTGAAGGATTTTAGCTTAATTCTTTTCCATGTGTGCCACTAGTGCATCGTACTCTAAGCCTAAGTCTAAGGTGCGTTTTGAAAGTGCCTTGTATACTTCTTATTGGATCTATGACCGAATTCATGGAAAGGATATGTGTTAAGAAGAAGGTAAGTTTATTTTTCAATTTTTTTGGAAAGTTGATTCTCTTTCCGAATGTCTTTTATTTAATTTCGGGGTGCATTTTAAGTTTTTAAGTAGTTTTGTGATTGTCATCTCTTCCATGTGCACTCGTTTTGTTTTTATCACAATATACTTTTTCTAAGTTTTAAGGTATATTATAAAAAGCACATACTTATTGGATGCATGACTGAATTCATGAAAAGGATATGCTTTACGAAGGAAATAAATTTATTTTGCAATATTTTTTGGAAAGTTGGTTATCTTTCCGAATGTTAGTGTAGGGAATTTCTCTACTATTTCGAAGTGCATTTTAAGTTTTAAGTAGTTTCTTAATTGTCCGTGTGTGCACTCATATCGTTTTGCCAGAACACGCTCTTCTAAGTCTTGAGGTGTATTCTAAAAAGTGCCGTTTCTGTATCTAGCTGAATCTAGTACCGAACACATGAAATTGATTTTCATGGAGAATCAAACGAATTTATTTTTCAATTTTTTAGGAGATTATCTTTACGAATGTTTTTGTGAAAGCATTGTACACTATTTATGTACTTTTTATTTCAATATCATGTATTTCTTCAATTGAAAATAATCTTTGATACTTTTAAGTTCTTATGTAATTTCGCAATTTCTCTACGAAAAATACAGTTTTCATTTAAATAGCTTAGTTCTTTGTTAAAAAGTAACAATCTCTTCGTTACTTATTAGATCAAATTATTTTCAATACTAATTTTAAAAAATAATTTTTCAATAAAACACATTGGATTTCACCTCAAATTAATCCATATTTTTTACTCAAATTCTATTTTCCCGGTTTTTCCCTTCGTAAGAAATTTCATGTTTCAGTTACACTCTTTTAAAGTTTGAATTTTTCATTTTAATTAATGAATTAAAATAAGAAATTCATGTCCTTATTTCCTTTAAAGTAATGCCATGCTAGGTTTTAGTTTCAGCTTCTACCTAGTACTTGCACTTGGTATTATGATAAATAATTCTCAAAGCAGTACCCTGTATTTTCACGCATTTAGAATTGTTTGAGTGTAAAGGGAATCCATATACAAATATTTGTTTGAAGTTTCAAAAATATTAGAATACCATCACCAAAGCTTGTTTTAACTCCTATGGCGAGAAATCCTCTTTTAAATCAAATCCTTACTTTTACTAAATTATGTATTTAAACTTCACCGTTTTAATGTTCTTAACATTTTATTCAATGTTTGATCACCATCAGAATTCAGCGGGGAGGTTTGCTTTGCTCCAGAATTTCTAATTAACTATGTATTTCTTTTCATTTAAGCATTCTGTTAAATTTTTGCTATACCACAACCTTTATTCAATGTTCAAACATAGATAAATGAATGCATATTATTTCTATTTTCCTAGCAAACCTGTCATAAAATAACAAAAACGCCCATCCCTATTAAAAGTGAGATTTGATATTTTAAAATATTCATTTAATTATTTATAAAAGAAACGTGGAAACGAAATAGGATGAGGGAGACTTTTTAAACTAATATCACAGTTCAGCTTTTTTTATTGTTACTTATTAAATGAGATTTATATCCTTTTTAAGAGCATATGAGAAAATCAAATAGATAATTTAAAATATCCTAAAAAATAGTTTTTTTAACACTTCTTTTAGTATCTGATGCTTTTGAAAGCTATAAAGGGTAAAACGAATACAAAAGGATGTGTAAACTTGCAAATTTTAGATGCGTTATTCTTTTTTTTATACATTTGTATATCTCAGTAATTTTCAGGCACAGTTCCCCTGATTTTACCAAAAACAGACAAAAGCGAAGCTCATGTATCCAACTAATTTCCTAAATTTGTATATTAAGAATTTTGTATTCAGTGTTAAAAAATAAGAATAAAATATATTTTAGGAATGTACTGTTGGAAAAACGAGGTATTTTTTTCTTCTACTAGCACGATTCCAAAACATTAAATGATTATAACATATAATGCAGTTTTGTTGTGGGTTTCTTTCATGCATTTTTTCCCAAAAACTGTCTTAAAATTTTGTTATAACCGTCATTTTACGTGATGTTCGCAGGGGCCAACCTTAATCAACTGAAGGCTCCTGGAAACATTGATAAGCCACAGGAATATGTTCCGTAATGAAAAAGTTAGAAACAAAATTTTCAAGAGGATCAAAAGAACTAACCGACTTTGAATGCTTGCTTAAATATTTTAAAGTTTAAGATAATATGATCTCTCTAAAATAGTGATAAACTATTATAATTTTAGAATTTTTTAAGACTTGAAAATCGTTCTGAAAAATTTGAAAAGTGGCTTATTATTACGTTGCCCTTCCAGTTGGACCTTAGCAATTTTATGGAGTTCAACTCAGAAAAAGACCGAATGCATGTGGTTTTGGCTTCTTTTTGGAAATGAATGCTTGTTTTTTAATGTGCATATTTATACATCTTTCTGTGTTGTGACTGTTTCAAATAGAAAATGCGTGTGCTTAGGTGCATATAACTACAAGGCCCCCACATGGGGGGGGGGAATCGGTACCAGGTCACCGGGGCCTGGAAGTTGTGGGGATCCCACGAAATATGAAGTTTCTTGCACTACACAGTCTGTTTTGTTCCAGTTATTAATCTACCTGTATTCATAATTGTTAAGCTTTTCAAAGTGTCTCAATAAAAAGATTGAAACATACTTTACAAGTTTGGATTGATCGGTCGTTTTTAGATTTTTCAGCGCAAGGGCCATATTTGGCCTAGCTGCGTGAAAAACAAGACAACGTCAAGTACAATATATCGTTAAAGAGGGATTGTGGAATATAGTAGTGGGGAATGAAAGCAGAAAAGATCGCTTGGGTATCCCGGGAGCGCGCCCCCGTGTTTATTAAAGACAGCAAACACTATAGCAAGAGAAAAGATCACCTCGGGTCCGTGAAGCCTGTACACGCCTAAAGAAGATGTGCCTTGCAAGTATGGACATGTTTGGAATACGTATTTTTCTATCATGAAGGACCCGTCATCAAACTATGGGACCCAGAGTGCATATCGTCCGCTTAGAGCAGAAATTTGTTAACTGACAAAAATAAATTTCTGCTGTACAGTTGTTTAGACACTTAAATTTTAGGTCAGGAAATAAAAATTATTATTACATTGATTGGTGTTATACGTCATTTAAACGGATTACTCTATGAAAATGAATTTCTCATCGTCATGAAAGTAAGCATTCAGTGCCTCCGAAAAAATGTCAGGTACGGAGTTTCTACTCTAAGCCGACGATATATTGCTGTTTTGGACCCCACTGCTTTGGGTCCGCGTTGTCGAAATTCTGTGGCGCCAGAGTTCGGAGAAAAGCCCACATGACCGCGACCTTTCTCCTGATAGCCACCTTTGACTTCCTGTTACCTTTTCGCCTCTCGCACTCGGGGAAGGGAAAATAACTAGACGAAAAATAACAAAAACATAAATAAGTAAAAAAAGAAGCAAAACTTGGAAAAATATTCCCGCCGCAGCGTAGTGAAAGGTTCGCACCTGGGGTAACGTGGTCCATTCAAAAAGCCCGCCTTTTACGATTACCCACCGACCAATCAGAGAGCAGCATTTTTTTCTCGCAATTTGTGCATTCACTTTCTGCCCCCTTTTCATTTTCCCCTTCAGTTACGGGTGCAGACCTTGAGTTACGGGATCGTATTGAAAGTTGCTTGTTGAGCCTCGCTCGGAACGCGTCTGTCATCGTGGTTGTGTTGAGTTATTTTATGGGTCCCCGTTACGGGCGATGCGTTTCGAAGAGTGATAAGCGAGAGGATGTAGTGTCCTGTTTCGGTGTTAAGCCGTGGAAATTCGGCCATGCGTTCTAATCAAATTTCCCGAACGCTGAACCTCGTCACCAGGATTTGAATCTACCCGTTTCATGATTTTGTTTCGACAACAAAACAATTGTTTCTGAGGACTTTTTTACATTCGAATTGTCATTAAAATGTGACTATGAAGCAGTCGCAGAGGACCCCACCCGTGGGGTCCTCTGGTGGGTAAATTTACATTCACTGGAGAAACATGACGTTCTTTTGGCGACGGTCCGGTATCAATCCCGAAGTGTAAGATCCAAGAACACCTCATAAACTTGAACCACGATCACATAACGAGGTCAACACCTGAGCTGGCACCTCACTCTCCAAACTTCCACACCACGCCTGAGGCCACAACGGAAAGGGGGATTATATATTTGTGCAAACTTTTAGGTAGGTAGGTAGTTGACGTCTCACTGCAGTAACACAGTGGGCTATTGGCGATGGTCCGGGATCAATCCCGTCGTTAGGATACATAATTTGCGTGAGATTCGATAAAATTAACCAGTGTATAATTGCTATAAAATGAAGGGAATTCATCATTATTGGGGTTTATTGAATCAGCTTTTTGAGTGTTGTAAATATTGAAAATTAGAATAAAATTCGCAGTGTATTTTGATCTCAAAATCGAAAAAGATATATTCTGTTTGTAGAATGTAAATGGTATTGCGGTTTCACACTGAAAGTTATATTATGTTACTTTACTAGTCAATAGTTATCAAATACGTAAATGCTTCTCACGAAATAAAATTCAAGTTGTACGTTGCAGATAACCTATCCTGTAATGATAATTTATAAAAACAATCTTATTGTAGTATTGAACACATGTTTTGCGAAAGTAACTCATAAAATGATCATCACTGTACGAAAATTTTGAATTCACTGTTTTAGAAATTTTCTCTATCCAATGTATCCCTCTTATATCCTTCGGGATGGATCCCGGACCGTCACCAATAGCCCGTTGTGTTACTCCAGTGTGACGTTAATTGAAATACCCCCCCCCCCTCTTATATCACGTCCTAAATTATTGTTAATTACCCTGATCTAAAAAAATTGCCAGTCAGATGTAAAATTTATTATTAATTTTAATGACAAAATCTTTTGCTCGTTATACCACAAAACTGATCAATATTCTCACAAGTTATTACAATATCTTTCCTAGTCTAGTTTTAATGTAACACATTATGCAATACTAGGGAATTACTTCAGCTACTGATATGGTGATCCTAGCACTTGCGTGGCACCCAGGTTCGAATTCCGGTTTGTAAACGCCGTATGTTGGTGATATTTTTTATTTGGATTAGAATCGGCTTACCCATTGGGTTCTCCTTCACAAGTAGCCGTCAATTCATCCGTTCTAGTGCCGAAGTTTTAACGTTTAGATTGAGTAAACTTTGTATAGTATTGGCAAAAGTATAGATGAGAATTTAATTCGCTTGGAAAATCTGAACTCATCGCAATGCGTATTGTAGGAATCGAAGACGTAAGCAAAGGAAGTCGTTCAAAGGAAAATATTTTACTTTGAACGACTTAAAAACATGGTTATATATATTCTATTCGATTACACATATTGAATGCCATTAAATTTACTCCATAAAATATCTCCATGCATGTCTAAGCACTTTAAATTCCAAATAAAATTTTTTTCGGTGAACTTAACGTTGAAGGAAAAAGTCCCTGTTGTTTGGTTTAGGCAAACCTCCAGTCTGTTGATAGCCGAACTTTCAATACACCCAAGTCTTTTCCTTGCTTCCAGATTAAAACGCTGACGCGCACTACGCAACCCGAATTCAGGAGAAAGAAGAAAAATGGAAAAAGCGTGTTTCTCTCCCCGCACCTGTTTATTTTCCCTCCGGATATTTTATTTTCCGGAAAAAGCGAAATATAAAAATTCCAACCATCTCGTTCGCTTAAAGTGCAATCAAACTCTTTCGCCGATAGGTAATCGGGCATCATCGTGGGAAATTAAAAAGATCGCATCGGGCAGAAGATTGCTAAGTATTCTGCCCGAGAATATACAGCCATTTTCTGGGTACAAAAAGGAGCCAAGATTAAGTACGTAATTAAGGCCTCATTTGTCCTGTTAATCACTTTTTCCCCGTCGAACTTATCGCGTTAATTAGATAACATCTGTGTCCACCAGAGCGATCCGGAGAAAGGTTTGTTTTTGTGCCCAACTCTCGTTGGAGAGAAAAGAAAAAATGGCTCTTTTTTTTATTCTTTTGGGCGAATCAAATTTTACTGTTCGGAGACGTAGGATTTTTTTTCGGATTCATTTTACTTGTAAGAATTTCCCGTCCCCCCTTTCTGTGCATTGCGGTTTCCTGGGGAGTCTAAATATTTGAATCTTATTTCAGATTTGTTTGGGTTGTTGGATGGGTTCTTGTGTTACAGGATGAGGGTTCGGTCGATTTGTCCTCTTTTCGAAATGTTTTATGCATAGGTATCTGTTGTTCAGGGCGTGGACAGATTTTTGCAGGTCAAGAGCTATTTTAAAAGTTTACGAATTGTCAACATTCATCTTATATTGAATGTGTCCCATATCACATAAATTTTAAATTTATTTTATTTAAAAAAGTATCAAACATTTTTAATTCACTCATTAAACATTTTATTATAATTTTGATTATAAATTAATTACTAATTATTTTTGTTAAATATACTAATTATGATTATTATAATGTATTAAAATTTTCAATTTTTATTAGGGTGAGGTATGGCAAGTGCATCTGCGGGATAAGCGCTTTCACTGAATATAAAACGCGTCTGATTCAAGTGGGGGCTTCCACCTGCTGGAAATTCTTGAAGGAGTCCCATGTATTAGTTTCACCGCTAGAATTGTGGCTGGGAAGCTGGGCAGACCAAAGAAGGGCTCGAATGAAAATGCTCTTGTTCCATTCACAATTCACCATTGCAAACAAGAAAACAGTCCATGGTATGTCTCATCGTCTAGACCAAGTGCTACCCCATAAAATAGATTTGAAAAGGTTTTTTAATTATATCAATTAACAAATGAGTGTAAACGCATTAGTAAGGAATCTGGGAGTGTGTTGTAAAAACATGAAATTTTTAAGTTATTGCGAACAGAGTAATTGGTTCAATATGAACTTTGAAGATCTGGGTTCGTACTTGCCCCACCTACCCCTAATTGGTTTGTATTTTTATTTAATGAAATAAAATACTATATTGTAATCAGTATAACTAATTTCAACTGATTTCAATAGTATAACTAACTGTCAGTATAACTAATTCCAACTGATTTCAAGAATTTCATTCTGAAATTCAATTCTGATTTTCAAGTTCTGGAAAGACCTGATTGAAAGTATAGAAAAACCGATAGAAGGGCTTAACTGTCCGCTTTCTTTTTCCTTTTGTGTATAGACTGGAAAAGCGAGAAGCAACAAATTTGAAACATCCTTGTATATTGGTGGTGTCTTATAATACTGTAAAATTGCTTTGAATCACTGGTGTTGGCCAGCCCTGCCAATTGGCATTATAGTTCTTCCAAAATTTGCTTGTCTTGGATTTTACCTTCTACATATCTGTACTTTGGTAGAAAAAGGCCAATGTCCAATTTCGCTAATTTCTAGTTAATGTTCCCAAATCACTTCAATGTAACGAAAGTTGTAATTGAAAAAAGTGCCAATGTTCTCTTGTCAGTACATTATGAATCAAAACATTGGAATGTATTTATTGTACGCTGAATTAAAAATTAAGGAAATAACAATTACTAAATCAGCCATTACCAAGAACTTGCAAACTGGACATTGATCCTTTGAGGTACAGATGTATTTAACTGTTACAAATGTTGATGATATGCATTTGTAATTTTTGTGGGAAATTCGTTTGTGTGGTTAACTTATCTGCGTGAGATATTTTCTGTTAGCTGAACAGCTATTGAATCAGATTAGTTACGGTTGGAACGTTAAATTCTGCTTGTAGATCCGGGTTCGACGTTCAGTCATAGACCTGTCAAGACTCAAAGTTCAGCCATGCGTATATCCCGGGCAATGGCTGATAATTAACAAATGATAAGACGAAAAAAGAGAGCAATCAAATAAATTATTAATCAACAGTTATGGAATACTTTTTAAAGTGAATGATAGCATTTTCTGACCCCTCACATGTAAACGATTTCGTTTTAAAAGAAGCTTTCATTGCAGATTCCTGTATGCATTACAGAAACGTTTAACTTTTTATGCAACCTGTTTGAGTTGTTTTGCGGATTTTTCTTCATTTTGCTCAGTTCATGGCATTCTTTCAACAGGTCCAACGAATATTTCTTACGGTTTTTATTTATTCTATACTTTTAACAGCAAATGCTGGTAATTCCACATAAGTTCTGATGCCAAGGAATACACGAGATGCATTATTCATGATAAAAATCGTATTCTTGCACCAAAAAGAACCCAAATGATCAAGAGCATATGAAATTACATTAGTTTTGGAGCATACACTGGAAGAACATTAGTTCAATTGTTAGGGGATTACAGATTATCTGTTCGTTTGTAACCTTCCCGATTTATTACTAGATTTTTCTCTAATATTCGCACAGACTTTACTTCTGTCCCAATGCTCCCTCAGCTCAGGTGTGACCTCGTCATCTCACCGTGGTTCAAAATTACGTGGTGTTGTCCTTGGATCTTTCTCTTTTGATCCCGGACCGTCACCAATCGCCCGTTGTGTTGCTCCAGTGCAACGTTAATTAAAATACCTACCTACCCAATGCTCTCTCGTGTTACATATCGGGGTTACCTTAACATGTAGTATATCGCAGCTTTGGCAAGTTTGGCGTCTGATCGAATTGGCGGAAATCTATCAACTTCGGAATTTTTATGCTAAAATCCTATTAGGAAAGCAAGCCAACTGATGTCCCGTTCCTAATACATACAGCAAACACGTATCACCACGAAAACAGTACCGCCACCTACATTTAGCTTGACATAAAATGTCGCTCATACCAGTTATGCGGGCAATTTTGAAATTTCAGTTGATTGGTTGTCCACGTTATGAAGGTTCAGTTATATTTTTAACTGAATAGTTAAAATTTTTAATGCAACCTGGCCACTCTACGAAAAGTGGTTTTGTCTGTGTTGTTTTGTTTGTAAAAATGCACTTCTTGCCTCATTTTTATTCCACGTGTCTGTAACTGTTCAATTCTAAATCTTTCTAATGAATAAAAACTGATGGGGGTGAAAAACCCATCCCCCAGTGTGGCGCAGTTCATTCGTCCCGATCGAACACAGTTTAAAACGCATTCCATGCAAATGTACTGCCACTTTCACTTGCTTTTCCTTTGTGCAGGAAAAGGGAACGGGAAAAAAATAATTGATTCTCGAAGGAACGCTGCTAATTAAATAAGAGACAGTGATAACAAAACCTTTTGAAGTAAATTGAGATTCTGGAACCGTTTTGACTTTTCCCGACCTTCTTTTTCCTGGGCTGCCTCTTTTCTTTTTTTCCGAGAAAGGATAGGGTTTTAAATGAAATAACTGTTAAATATCGGCGAGAGTGAAAAAAGATCATTGATCCTTGCGATTTAAATTCGAATCGCGTCTTTAGTTTCAATTTCACGCCTTATTTCTTTCCAAATTGTTGCGGCAATATTTACATACTGAGTCTTTGGAAAGGAGCGCCTGTAAATTATAAGTTTGTTTTCACCTTTAGAGGGTAATGAATGAACGTTGTGTTTGTTTTACTTGGGAAAAGCAGTTGTTGCGTGGGCAAAAGATCGCCCTCTAATGAAAAAATCGTTTTGCGGATAAAAATTTAGTTCCTCCAAAATGGTTTGATTTAGTTACGTAACTATTTAGTGGTCTTAAATAAAAGTTCCATTTTGGCTTCCACTACACGACTTCCTTATATAGAACTAGTTACCTTATGAGGAAAATCGAATTTTGTATTATTTCTTATAAAATGAAAGATGTACAGTCGCGGGAAAAAAAGAACCACCCCTTTATTTCGAGCACTATTCATAGTAGAGCAAATTCAAAGATATCATTGAATAGGGAATAACGCCCTCTACTAATTCAAACGCAGAAAAATTCATAAGGGGACTTCTTCATATCAAATTTTGCACAAACAACAAAATTTCCAATGGAAACACCATGTTTTGATGCCTTAATCAGATTCTGCATTGTTAAATTAGTCTTTATTTGAAATTTTACAATTTTATTATGTTCATATCCGGATATATTCAATGCTAAGTTTGCTGTCAATTTCAGTGATCATCTCCACATTGAAAATCGGTATTCGTAGATCAAGATTAATTGTAGTTATGGCTACCCGAATTTCAAATTTAAACACTATTTCAAACGTATTTGTCAGCGCTTGCAAACGATCCGAGAATTATTATATTTATTTTGCAAGTGAAAACGATACGAGAATTATATATATTATATTTATTATGCAATTACAAACGATTAGAGGTTGGTCAGACGTTTTTTTAAACTTTTGGATGCCCCTAAAATCGCCATAATGTGGAAAATTTATTGTAACGCAATGACTAACCATTAGAATGAGCTGAAATTTTGCAGGTTCATATTAGAAATCCTACTGAATCGATTCCTATCAAAATATAGTAAGGTTCCAATTCATAATTTTTAACATTAATTTAGTAATTATTGCATACTAAAAACTATTTTTAAAATAAAATATAAAGTATATTTTGTTTGGGTCGTTGAACAGTAACACGGTACAAAATATCAGCGTTATAGAAATATTACTTAGGAAGATATCCATAAGTCTAAGAAACTGATTTAACATTAGGAGCTCCGATCTTTCCGCACTCATAACTTCGAAACGGTAAGACCTAATGACATGAAATTTGGTATATAAATAAAAATTTTGATATAGATTCGAAATTCGTGTGTCTAAATAAAGGGTTTCTATTGGAAATTATAAAGTTGGTGCTCAATTTGATATGAAGACCGCCCCTTATGCAAATTTTATGCATTTGAATTTATAGAAGACGTTAGTTCCTGTCAAATGCCATATTTGAATTCTTTACTATTAAAATTGCTCGAATAAAGAGTAGTTCTTTTCTTTTTCGCGGCTGTACCTCTGTTATATCATTCCTTTTTTACTTGTCCTCAATGAATTTCGGGTTTGCGGAAAGTAGGGAACTTTTCAGACCAATAAATCTCTGGTTGTAAAATTGGGCCCATAATTTCTTTCAAAAATTAGGAATATTTGGGAAACACGCGAGTTGTATGAAATATTATGTATTTCCTCTAGATTTTTTATTATAATTTTTCAAGAATATTTTTACCGTGTTTTGCAAATCTTGAAAAGCTGCTCCATCAATTAAGTGTTTAATTTTGTTTTTCACAATATTAAACAAAAAAAAACATATTTTAGTTAAAGTTTATTCTTTCTCTCTCACTTAAATAAGTTCTAACTCTTATATGACTTTCCTTCGTGTGATGTGCTTTTATCTTATCTCAACAAATGTCTACGTGTTACTGTATATTGTCATACGATCGAAGTAGGTCAAAATGTGTTTGCGAAAATGTGTTAACTGGGAGTGATCATTTCTGATAACCCAGTAATTTTTAAGGCCTATGTTTTCTTTTCGCGATAAGATTTTGTTGTTGCAAGCTAGACATTCCAAGTACGAAAGCTGAAGGGTAGTTCATTTCAAGATACTTTTTCAGCTATGAACGCTATGCTTAACGCACGATACATGAATAGACATAGTTATTTTTTATATAAAGCGCGTAAAAGAGATTAAACAAAATTACCATCATTTCACTTCATTAAGTACCCCTTTACACCAACAGAATTCGGATCAATCTGAATCCAGTAGAAACGTGGATTCGGGTGTATGGAATCTGAGCGCTCCGGATGATGGCAGTGTGAAAGATTTTAAGACGAACAAGCTGTTTCTTATGGAACTCTTTCCCAAATCTTTGTATGGGCCGCGGTGGCCCGGTTGGAAGAGTAACGGACTAGCAACCGAAGGGTTGCGAGTTCGAATCCAGCCAAACACCGTCGTGTGCAAAGGGGGCTGGTGCACGTTAAATATGTCGTGGCCTCAAATGTCCTCACGTTGGCGTGGTGTGGAAGTTTGGAGAGTGGGGTGCCAGCTCAGGTGTTGCCTCGTCATCTGACCGTGGTTCAAAATTACGTGGTGTTGTCCTCGGATCTTTCCCTTTGGGATTGATCCCAGACCGTCACCAATAGCCCATTGTGTTGCTCCAGTGTGACGTTAATTGAAATACCCCCCCCCCCCCAATCTTTGTTTTTGGCTTGGCGTGGAAGTTTCGAGAGTCCAGCTCAGTTGTTGATCTCGTCATCTGACCGTGGTTCAATATTACAAGGTGTTGTGTCTTCGGGATTGATCCCGGACCTTTGCAAAATACCCATTGTGTTGTTCCAGTGCGATGTAAATTCAACTACTCACCTACCTACCCAAATCTTAGTCAAGTTCTACTGGATTCTGATTCACTTGGGCTTTTTTTTTGGTGTCAAGCTACTCTCAGCGTATAATAAAATGATATCCAGAAAAGACGGAGCGAAATTGACTGAATTTTTATTGCACATATGACTTCTGCTGCACTGGATTTGAGGTAAGAAATCAGCGTCAAAACAAAATCGATTCGGCTTTATGGGATCAAATCTGGATCAAAATGTGAAACTCGACAAGCTCAATGACGATGAGAACTTGGTAAAATGGAAGACGAGCAGCGTGAGTGGTTGCTTTAAACGTGGGTTTAGTTTTAATGTGAGGTTCTCTTACTGTTTCGATTGAAACGTGTTTTATTCATACACGAGGTTGCACACACCCACGTATCAGTTTAATATTCAAGTGTGGAGATTTCTTGTTCCTTATGTTACTTGACCTTCTCTGAGGCATAAGTTGATTTGTATGGAAGTGGATGGCACTACTTTCCATAATTAGAAATTTGTGTTTCTGTTGACTAACATATATAAAAAAATCAATCCATTTATTTGCAGGGGCAAAAAATTACTTTAATCGATTTCAAGTCTTGATAGCAAAGTAGATTCAGCGTTGGTCTGTCGATTCAATTTATACATGGCTTTTGGCTCATGTACGGCTTTTCCCATCCCTTGCTTTCGTATTTAGAATTCGAACTGAAGTATTTGTCGACCAAGCCTTCTACAGGAGATCCCTTAGTATAATAATATTGAGTGTATATTATCGTACTTCACCTTTTAAAAAGCATTGCACCTGTTCTGCTAAAAACTAGATTTGCCAAAATGAATTGAAGCAATTTGGTTGTTAGTTTTGAGTCCCGAGTGTATCTCTGTTTGATCAACATCTCATTCTTTCCCTCTTGCTGATCACCTTGTTAATATTCATGTGTACCCAAGAGTTTTCTGTGATCAACAGCCTCATATAGAGACTGCCACTTCGTTGGGTTCACTCAGTATACTCCTAGCAGGGCCTCCGAAAGAGATGAATTGTAAACAGGTTTAAGTTACCGTATCTCATGTTCTTAGGGGCCCCTTTTGACATTAATTCTTAATTTTAGTTACGGTTTAATTTTTCGTTTCCTTCACTTTTAATTTACAGTGTGCCTCAAAATTGTACACGTCCCGGCCTTCGAGTAAGGCTCCTTGTTGAATCTCTGACCACAATCAGGCGCATAACTTTTCATGCGAGGATGAATTTCCCTTTTAGTCCAATGTTCGTCACTAATTCTTAATAAGCTCTGTCATATAGTGGCCGAATCATCTCTAGATGAATTTTTACCTAACTCTCTGAGTGGTTCATACACGTATATCCGTCCTGCAATCCGCAGTATTCCCTGCATGACTTCTTAGAAATTTCGCTAAGCTCAGTGGGTTAAGAGATTAAGTCGTAAGTTTCCTGCCTGTGGTTTTATCAGCGCCGTGGGTTCTAATATTAACCTCACTATCGATAACGCGAGTGCTCATTCCTACTGGATACAATTGTAGAATTGTAAGACACGAGGTCAAAGATGAAAGCTCAGCCAGTTTCTAAAAGTATGCTATAACCAACTTATAAGTAATCTGAATCTGGAATTAGTATCTTTCTTAACGACGACAGCTATATTTATTTTTTTAACTCCCTATTCTTTCTTGTTCCCAATTGTATATTACATTTCAATAAGTATCAGTAAACAGGAAAGATATTTGAGGCTAGACATTTAGTTGCTCTTAACAAAAGTTCATAAAAAGTTTTTTTTTTTCAATCTGACGTACTGCAATCTAATTTCTATAACTTTTTTGCTACCAACAATTGTTGTCATTTGTCATTGTTAGTTATTTTGAGCCTCCCTTTTGAACTTTTGAATTCCCTTTTCCGAATTTCAATACCGTAGCCATTGAAGAATTTTCGAATAGTCTCCCCGAACCCAGGAGTTATCTTCATTACGCGGCAGCAATTGAAACATTTTCAATCCTTTTGAAAACGATTCTCTGTGCATTCATCGAGAGGGACTTCCGTTCCTAGAGAAGCAAAAGACCCCCACAATATATGTATAAGGTCCTGGCAATTAAAACACTTTTCTCCAGCCTTAGTCCTCCCGACCAGACCAGACTGGGGAATAAGCAAGTTCCTATGCGGATGAGCGGACTTTCCATTCTATGGTACTCAGCGATTCTCTCTCGCCACTTCCATACTATCTTCCTTCTTTCTCTCCCCAAAGTCTAATTGCTTCCGGATACGACCAGGAGAACCACTTTTATTACTACTCCCTTCAACTCATTCTGTTCTCTCGCACTTAATAACAGCTTATTCTTTTTATTATTATTATTATTATTTTCCCTTGAAAGAAAATTTTACGTGGGGAAAAATGGTCTCCCTTCTTTTTTTCCCTCTCCTTTCTCCCTGATTTTGAAGGAGACAATTTTTTAATTTTTTCAGTACACTATCCGCCCTCGTCCTTTGTGTGCGTGGATACGGTTTCCGTGGTGAGATGTCGACATTAAATGTTTTCGGAGATATTTTTTTCTCCCTTCTTATTTCTTGCGAGAAATGTGCAAATTAAAGTGGCTTTTAGTTTACAAAGACCCCCTCCCTCTGCCTTTTAAAGAAAACCTGTTATGGTGGCGTAACAAATTAATGAAAACAGATGAGGCTGTCGGTTGATGGATGCCTGTGGCGTAATTAGGAGCTTCGTTTTTTTCCGCACCTGTGTTAAAATTATATTTTTTGTGATCTGTGATTTTTGATGCAGTGCTTTTTTTTTACGATATTTGCATTTGTAATGCAGTACGACCTTTCTAAGGCAACCGGATTTCATTTCGTGAAGAAAAAACGATCGCTCAGAGAGGTTGCCTCTTAATGGAAGTCTATGTGTAGGTTGGTGAACGTTTTTTTTTCTCTAATGCCTGACCACTGACCCCTTTAGCACTAAAAGGGGCGAACTGACAGCTATTTGTGAAGGAGCACCTAGTGAATAAGCCGCCGTTACAATTAACAGGGACAATTACCAACATCCATATACTTACAAACCAAGATTCGAAACCTGAACCTAATGTATGACAGACAAATCTGCGAGTGTGTGTGTGAGGTGGTGCTAGGTGAAAGTACGTCAAATAGAAATAGCATAATATTTTTATTTTTAGCAGATTCGATTCCTCCCTGGGTATATTACTCTCTTCTGTGTTAGCAAAAGTTTCCTTGTGGGTATGCCCATTATTTGATGTTGTCTGTCTTATGTTTGCGCAGCTTGATCAAATATAGTCCTTGCGCCATAAAACCTAACCAACATTTTTATTTTTAGCATTAGCACTTGAAATACACTCATTTACTAAATTGCCATTGCATGATACAGACAATGCAAATTTCATAATTAAGAAAACATTAGATTTCAAAGAACGAAAATTGTGAAGTATTTGGAATTGTAAATAGAACTTGTATATAGAAACCTAGAAGCCATTCTTCAAATAAGGAGGATGGCATATATTCTTTTCGAATTGACTTTGAAAAGAATGGCAACATGTTGTGATGTGGTCATAGAATATCAGAACGTGATCACCTGAAAAGATTCTGACATAAATGCAAATACGACTAAAAATATCTTTAGCAAACACTAAAAACTATAAAACCTTTTTCTAAGTTTTTCCATTCACAGAAGCTGTTAAGACCTCTTTCCGATGTCATTTAATTTTTTGTATTGGCGGCATACAAACATGACCCCTGTCCCTCCACTCAACAAAAGGGTTTAGAGCACCACAAGGGGAGGATGGGGAAAGACGCATTACGTTGACAGGACCAGGCCAGCTTAATATAAGCTAAAGAAAAGAACTTAATTCAAGAAAAAATAGAGGCGAGGCCTCCCTCAACAGAGATCAACAAGATCCATTTGCTTGTAACTTATATTTGTTCTATATGAATCAACTGTATTTTGATTGACTGGTTGGGCTAAGGGCCTGGCAAAGGTCCTTCCGACACCGCCTCTCGTTTAGCCTTAAACCCCCGGGGTAGGCTGGGCGGTCAGGGTCTTAAAAAATCTCAATTTGAAATTTGAATAGCAGTGGCTATTTAGAGACAAAGAGAGAGATTAAGTGATGTACTTGTTGGTGTCCACTAATTCAGAAGAAATATTACAGCTGTTTCTAATATTTTTTTTCTTATCCCCGGCCAATTGAATATTCCTCAATAAGGCTCTGGACGGGTGGATTTCGTGAACCATTTTGCGTTACCTTGATGCACCCTGGGGCGGGTTCACGTTACACCGTACATACTTACCCCACATTCTAGGCCCAGCCCGTTTATAGAGAGGCCACACAGATGGACAAACATCCATGTCTTATCCGATTCGAAACAGAAACCTTACCATCCAGAATCATGATCACTAGATAGATTGGTTGACTTTTTTAATACTGTATGAAGACGTTTGATTCCTGTTAGCGTATGAATTTTGTTCGAAGGCGATGGTTTAGGTAAATGGTGTGTCAACTCTCCGCCACTAGCAATCCTGTTCCACATCAGTGTGGAAGCCACGCTACAAATTACGTGCAAGCGTTGGATCTCACCCCTCTCAGGCACACTAATGGCAAGAGAAGAGAGAGAGAGGCGATTGAGATGCGATCATGTTCTCGCTGGCCTGAACTAACGAGGCCTAAATCGAATTCGAGGGCCTCCCGAAATGCATCATTGATTTTGTCAACTACTGTTTCGCTCGGCAACCGTGTCACATTCGAGATAAATTGCGAATGCTTGTTACTCGCCGTGTTTTGATTGTATTCATTCCTCCCGCCGCTTTAGATTGGAGAGAAGTTTTAAATAATAAAGTAGGCAGAGCTGGGAATTGTGTTGGACTTTCCTGGTACCGATTGCATCCGTTTTAGTTTTTGACAGATTGTGTTTTTCCCACTTGACTCTGGATTAAATGGTTTTTGATTTTTAGATATCACGTGGTGTTCTCATCCGACATTTTTTTGGAAGAAAACCGACATCGATTCCCAAACGTCCAAATCTCGGCACCTGTGGTATTTTGCCAATTTGAGATGTTTTCCTTTCATAGTAACTGCTTCCGAGTGGATCCTCAAAGCTCAATCACGAAAATTTGCACCTTTCAGTTCTTTCAGATGCATGAATTATTTTTGAGCTTCCTTTTGTATAAAGCTCAATATGTTTGTGATAAGTTTCGAGGTTAATGCTGAATCATGAAACTGCATTTAAATGTTTTATCATGAGAATTTTTGGTTCGCTAACTAGGAATACTTATCACTTTTACTGCAGATTATAATTATTTAATATTGTAAGACATACAAATAGAAACAGTAGTGAATCTTTAATTTGTAAAAATCAAATTTGTATAGGCTTCCAATGTTAATGTTTGAAGAAGGAATAGAAATTAGAAAATGTAAAACAATGTTTGGCATATATCGCCTTATGGTCATTTATTGCTCTACATGGGCTAATTAGGCCAGGCTTTCGGCTTAAAATGTGAGATTGAAGGACCGTGTGAATAGCTGGATTTCGTATTTTTCAGATATGAGTTTCTCGAATCAAAACTTCCACAAGATAAATTGGGGCCGTGGTGGCCCGGTTGGAAGAGTAATGGATTAGCAACCGGAGCCTTGCGAATTCGAATCCAACCAAAGACCGTCGTGTAGAAAGGGGGCTGGTGTACGTTAAATCTATCGTGGCCTCAAATGTCTTCACGTTGGCGTGGTGTGGAAGTTTATAGAGTGGGATGCAGCTCAGGTGTTGCCTCGTCTTCTGACCGTGGTTCAAAATTCTGTGGTGTCGTCCTCGGATCTTTTCCTTGGGGGATTGATCTTGGACTGTCACCAATGACCCGTCGTATTGTTCCAGTGTGACGTTAATTAAAATACCTACCAAGATAAATTGTTCATAGAAATAATAAGAAAATTTTTTACCTCATTTGAAATGTATAGCTACGACTAACAGTTGAGAAAATAATAGCCTTATGAGGACTTTTCTAGGTACCCATTGCTATGAAAACTTTCAAAAATAAGAATAGAACAAGTGTTTATTTAAACTCAGCAGACCCGCGCATAGCATCTGCGCTAAACTTTCTTAATTGCTTATAGCTATTGATGGCAAAGTGTCGTTACTCGCATTTCGTATCTTATTCCAATCCATTTATAATGAATATAGCATCTATATTCACATAAATGGATTTCTCACCTCTAAATGAAATAAAATTATCCAAAAATATATAACAGCATTTCTTTCACTTTTAATGATTACTTAATTCTCATTTCCAATAAAATGCAAAGCAATAAGCTCATCTCAGTCATGTTTCCACAGTCAGATTTTGAGCGTCTACAACAATTGCAACCCATTTCCCTTTTCCACGGCGATTCGGCATTTTGTGACGTTAAACCTGTTTTCGGTGATGTTTTCTTTGCTGCGTTGGTTTCTCTCTTCCAGAATTTTCATTGCTTTCTATGATCAGGCTGGTGGAAAAGTTTCGTGCTTATCCGTGTAATTTTAGCACTATGATACAAATGAAGCATATAAACTAAACTAAACTAAATTTGACGAATTAATCTGTAGCTTCCGATTTTATATTGTTTATACCCAGTGTTTGAACAATAAATAAATAGCGTTGATTTCTGTGCCGCGTACGAAAGTGAAATAGATTTCGTAAGCGGGTAAGACTCAATTTTCTCGGAACAGATCGAAAATACCACTTCCAATCGTGAGAAAGTGCATTGCGCTCTCTAATAAAATACTTCCAAGGAAATTTCAAATCCCTTCTTGTACCATCTCTCTGACCAGATAAGCACGAATTCTGTAGAATTCGTTGCAAAACGATAATTGCACTGTGCAGAATCCCTAGCAATTGTTCGGAAATGGGGAAGACATTCAACTTAAGGAAACGAAACCGCTGATACATTTCTAATTGCAGCACCGATATGCACATAGTTCTATTATTATTATTATTGCCAGATCGGTGAAAATGCATTACCTGCTACATTCCTTTTGGCAACTCCACCCCTCCCTGCCTGTCGCTGCCACTAAGGATACCATCGCCCTCTCGAAGCCGACGTTATTAATTGTTCCATCGCGTATGATTCGGTGGAAGACAAAAAGTAAAATATAGCGGTGTCTTGTCAGAAGGGGGTGTAGAGCGAGAGAGAGAGAGAGAGCATCCCCCTCCTCTCTCCGGATGGATTGAGAAAGATGCCGGAATTCGGGGGATCCTGCAGAGTGGAGAGATGTCCTGGCTGTCCTGCCGAGAGCTTTTAATGGAAGGCTTTCGGGCTTCGTCAGGATTGACGTTAATTTTTTTTGCTTTGTTGTTGTCGATTCTTTTGTCGTTTGACCGCTGGGCGCAGAGAAGATTTAATATCAGCACCTTCTGTTCCGGGTTGCTGTCGTGTAAAGTATTTTCGGCCAGGATATGAAAGTGGAAACAAGACCCTCCGAGCTCTTTTCGGCTTCTTCGCTCCAGTATTGCTTAGTTGACGTTTTTGTTATTGCTTTTTTTGTTTCTTCTGCAAGGGGACAGGGTGCCAACAACTAATGCATGTTGGAAATGAATTCTCAGAATAAATCTCCTCTTTGTGCACTCTTTTCCATACTGCAGTCGTGGTGTTCCACTGCAATACGAATTGTTTTGTAGCTCATTCGATCGTGCACTCGTGTTTGAAAAATGTGATGGATAAATTATGAATTACCCACCAAAAGATAAAATTTCGGGGCATTTTGATTTTACCTTCCGTAAAAGATCAAACTGCCCCGAAATAAAGTTCAAATCATTCTTAACCCCTAAATTAGTGTGGTAGAGGTAAGTTACTCGAGGAAAAATTCCGTTCGTACACCACGATCTACTATTTCAACTCTAGGTTATACCACTGCAGGTATGTTTGTTAATGACACCTGCTTTTAGTCTTTGCTTAGAAGAAATTATTTATTTGACTAGCATTCCTCGCAGAACAGCAAATGTTTTTGTAAAAGTTACACATTAAAACTATATACTAAACAACTATAATCACCATTTTTTGAGAAAATGTCTGGATGGTTGACACTTGCACTCTCTTTGATTATAACAGCACTTTTACTTATTCAAGGTACGTTTAGTTTGTACATTACCTCTTTTTGTAGGTGCTAAGTAATAAAATATTGGAGTTGAGAAATTTATATGAAGTTATTGCGGTTAAAAATTTCTAAAATGCTTTTGTCTTCACAATTCACTTCAAATAAATAATTATACGATGCTATATTTATTATTGCAAATCAAAATCATATTGTCCAATTATCTCTTAGCATCTCAGGTCAACTTCAGAAGCTAATATCTTGAAATTTACTGAACGAGTAAATTTATTCTCCAATCTTAAATTTCGGTCTGTGCACTACTGATAAAAAGTTCCGTTCGCATTTAATATTTATCGAGCAGTGAAAGTGGAATTTGAAGTCAACGCCCATAAATAAAAGAACTACGCCCCTTTTCACTTGAAAGAGCATGACATTTTTATGGACGACGGTTTTATGTGTATGGAAACGTACGCCTGCTCCTTGATTGCATATGTTTGCAAAGTGAATATTATGGAATCGCTGGCCATTCTACTATCCCTTTCACTCCTAGCCCTTTTCAGCTGCGATGTCCCTCTTATTTGACTTCGCCTCTCCCCTTAAAATTATAAATTGAGCAGTGTTTGGCGAAAATTTATTAGCCCTGGACATTTGATACACGTCCAAAGTATATTGCCTCTCTTCTCAGTCGTTCCAAGTTGGTGTGTGGTTGGTCTCTTAATAGTTAATGAGGGCAGTCGAAAGATTATGCAAAATTCTGCGCTTATTCAATTGTTAATGTATGCAATGTATTCATGAACACGTTAAGGTTTGGAGGTGTTAATTCCGCCACCAGTGTTAATTCATTAAATGTTCGTTCGGGGCTTTAAGTAATTTACGGTTTGATATTAGGCTCTGCTCATTGAATTGTGACTTTAACCAGAGTTTAGCTTCCCTTAAAATAGTGTATTTACGATAGTAAAGTGCATCGAACAACGGTGTCGACAACTTTTGAAATTTTGTATAGCATCGCCATCGGTCCATATCTTCAGAAGGTAACTAATAAATGCTAAACTGTAGTATCCTAAACAAGTTTATTAAATACTAGTAGATCCGCACGTAGCATCTGCTCTACGGTTTCTTAAATGTCCATATCTTGATGACACTGTCATTGCTCAAATTTCGTACCTTATTTAAATCCATTTATAATGCACAAGCATCAATATGCGTAATTCATACCTCCAATTGAACATTTTTATACTTCTTGTCTTATTTATTCTTACTTGTAATGAAACACATGGCCAAAAGTGAACACCTCAGTTATGACAAGGTTAATGTCTGGTCGTCCACTTTAATTACATCCCATTCATTAAGGCTATTCGGTGTTTTTAACATCTAAACCTATTTTCAAGTTATCCTATATTTTCTTTCCTACGTTTTTTTCCATCTTCCAGATTTTTCATTCTGTAATCAGACTGCTGGAGAATTTCATTAGAACGGCGAGTTCTTCCGTAGAATTTTAACAATATTATACAGCTCTGTAGTTCAAACCAAGTATATTTAAACTAAGCTGCAAAATTCCGTAGTGATTGATTTTGCAATGCTTATATCCGTATATTGCCATTCGTCAATATACAAATACTGTCGATATCTGTGCCACGTTCGTTAGCGAAATGTTAATTCTAACCCACAATTTCTTAAAATAATTACTATTCTGTATATAAAATATAGATTTATACATTTTTAAGCTTTATCCAATAGACATTCTGCCAGGGGAGATCCCGCGTCTATCCTTCTGAGGATTTACCGTTTTAGTGGTCTTCCTTGGGAGGTGATCAGTTTCTTAATCGCAGAGGTACTTTTTGGGTTTTTTGTTGGCCATCGAATGGTTATATGGGTTTTTATGGGGTTTTTTTATGTTGTTTTTATAAAGTCCCGGCCACGCCAGGATATCGATAATTTTGCATGTATTCTCTCTGCACTTCCTGTGTTTTAGAGCTATTTTCTCTATCTAATAGACAGCTGTCAAGGTTAAATTTCTAATTTCACAATTAATTGTACTTTAAATCGTGTGGTGAGGTAATTAATAATACTGTTCTAACATTCCAAAAAATTAATCAAATGATGCCGAATCAACATTTAATGGGTGTTTAATATTGTAATATTTCTAACTAGTGTTCGTAATTTTTTTTGTGTCTATGAACATCTATTTATGATATCATTTATAGAGCCTTTGCTAGACATAGAAATAGACTAGTTATAGAAAATGTTTTCTTAAACATTTATAATTGATAAAAAAGTATTTTGGCGTATACTAACAAAAGACGTAATCTTGTGCCTTACATTTTATGCGTTTAATTTTAAAGTTAGTCTTCCAGAGTGATTCTTTTTTAAAAAAAAATTGGACTCACAGCTTTAATTACGGGAAGTAAATTTACTCAAATTATAAAAATTATAACATTGAATTACGAACTGTAAAACTCGGATCTATTCTTAATAATATATTTTAAAGGATGTTTTAAAAGCAGATATTAAAAAAATCATACATCCAAAATATCTACAATTTGCTATGTAAATTTAATTTATGTTTTTCTTGAATTTTTATCTTCTCTAAAGCTCTTCTCAAAACCATCACTTCCTCAAAAAATTCTGAATATAGCGAATCTGAAAATTCTGCCGGTAGTTTTGTTTGGCTCATCAGCCATAAATCATCTTTGGAAGTTTCGCTCAAGATTTTCGATTAAACTTGACAGTTTAAATTGTTACGTAACGACTACCATTAGGTAAAATTCGAAATGGGTTGGATTTGAATTTTTATATCACGTCCCCAACGAGATTCTTTAAATTTATTCATTCTATCTCAGCGTTTTATAACTGTCGGGAGATGGGGTTTCACTTTTATGGAATTTTCCCAACTGTGCCACACCATTTTTGTTATGTTTATTGAAAGATTCGTTATGTTTTTGTAAGATAAATGAATTTAATAGTATGTTTATAAAAGTTTCATCCCAGTGACTTATAAAAATGTTAAATAAAAACAAAAATTGTCAATGACCCTGACATCGGTGGATTTGCCGACGATGGCCACCGTCGTCAGTAACTAAATAAAACACTTACTATCTTCCACGAGAACTGCTCCAGAAACAAAATCTGTCCCTGCCTGTTGCCGTAGAAACGGACCTTATCCTGTTTTCCCATAGGGGATACTTAAAATATATTCAAGTTTGTTACATTGGTGCTCTGGATGACAAATTGGAGATATATTTGTTAAGATTTTTACTTGTCGCACATATGTGCACTGCCTCTTTCTAGTTGCCAACATTGACGAGAAGCAAGATAAAATGAAGTCATCCCCGAGAGTCACTCCAACTGAAAATGAACGAACCCTGTTCCCCTGTCGGGAACAGTACTCGTGATAGACAGACAGTATGTTAGCCTTTTACAATTTTGCCACAATTGTTCTTTTAAACTCTTCTATGACACGTGCAGAGGCGAAGAAGTATTAGTATCATTAAACCCTTTCGATTGTAGACATCTGCCGTCCCACCCCACCTTGAAATCAAGGTTCTACTGTAGATTCTCTAATGTTTAACTCATCAATAGATCTCGCGCGAACCCTTTTCGTGTGTTTAAAATAAAAAAATACTCCCCACAGTTTGTGCAATGGCAGATTTGTTAGTTTCCCTACTTCTAACATTCAAGAACACAAGTCAAAGATCGTGATACATACATAAGTTTGAAAGCCTGTTATTAATCCAATTAAGCATACAAGAACTCAACAGTCCCTTTTGTAGACTAGTAAACTCGAATAAATATGCCATCTTAACAAAATATTTACTTTAAATATTTCGCTGTCCAGTACACATGAGGTGTCATAAATTTAATTGAATTTTTGAAATAAAGTTACCGAATAAATTTTCTCCCCTCTCAGCCGTTTTTCTTGTTTCGGAAACTTCGTCATTCAGCTTCAGTTGAAGTCATTTGTGCAACTTTTAATTACGACCGGAGAAAATGCACTATTTTGTGTTAAACCGTCTTTAGAGCACAATATTTGGTCGGGTAATTACAGCCCATTCATTCTTCCACAGCATATGCCCATCTCCAAGATGGCTACCCGACGAATCTTTCCTCTCTTGCGCAATAATTATTTTGACCTTCCACATCTTCGCTTTGAATCTTTATTTTCGGAACGCACAAAAGAAGCCAAAATCGAAGGGGGAGGGTTTTTTTATGCGCCAGCCCTTTGATGTGACGTCACACTATCTCCCCCTTTTGTTATTAAAAAGAATATTTTCTGCCATTGCGGGGCCTTTGGGTGCATGAATTCCTACCTATGGAGGAAGAAAGAGAGATTGGCACATTTTTGGCATTCTAGCGGTTCACTTTGCGTTGTGGCCTTTGAGGGTTTTTAATTAAAAAGGATTTTTCTTCCTTTTCTTAATTCCCCCATCTGTCTTTCAGGAGACGACTCGTGATTAAAATATTCTTACAGTCCACTTCCAACGGACAGGAAATGCTCTATATGATAGAAAAAGTTCCTGTCGATGCAAGTATTGGTTCGAGGAATTCCCTTTTTTATTAGTAAGCGCGAAAATGATAGTTTTAAGGCCACTTGTGAAAGAAAGATGGTTCGAGAAGACTAGATAAGTCTCAGTAAATACGCGAATGAAAGAAATAAGAAAGTTTTCCATTTGATTAATAAGATTAGTTTTTATTTCTTCATAAAGTTTCAGGGAGGAATTTTGAATATTTAACTCCTATTGAAGTACCTTTAATTAGAATTTAAGTATTTAGTCGGCGGCACATTATACCATAGCCTATAAACTTTCAGGTAAGGACCCCTATTAAGTTAATGAAACTCGTTTTTAGGCTCTTCATTTAATACAATTCAGATAACGCGACGACCAACTAGCTTTGGTGGTGGTTGATGGTTGGTTGAGTTGATTTTTGGGGCGCAAGGGCCATATTTAACCAAGCTGAGCCAAACAAGATCAGGTAAATATACATAAGCGCAAAAGTTTTTTTGACAGAACAGAGAAATACAACCAGGAATCTACAGGACCTATAACTCGTAGATTGCTAGAGTAGTGAGCGTACTCACTATTCTACTGCGATCCTATGCACAATAAGGATTTTCTTCCTTTGTTTTCATTGTTGTTAAGAATTGTTTTACCCATTAAATATAACTACCACGATATGAAAAGCGAACTATTCTATGTTCATTTTTTAAATAATGTTTTATTTTTTAAACGTGTGAGAAGATATTTTTACTATTCTCGTAATTACCCTGTTAGTTTTAACATTTATTGCAAGTGTTTAAGGTTGGTTTTGTATTACTGCACAAGGGTCATACACGGCCAAGTTGTACCAATCACAAGACAAACAATCCCATTTTCGCTAAGTTTGTTTTGACCAAACAAAGGCAAAATTAAATTAAATTTGATTTCGCGGAGTGTGTTTATTTTCTTACTACGTTAAATTGAAATGTGTTTTTTATTTATACAAATTAGCTTTTTCGATATATCAATTTCATGCTGTATGATTTCCATCCCAATTCTTATATCAGTCAATTCTCTTTCAGTTGATTGAGGATATTCGAAAGAATGCAAGTTCCTCACTAGACAGTATGTTGCAAATTTTAGATTTAATTTTATTAAATTTTCTTGTTGCTTCTCATTTGTTTTGATTTTCATTGTATGACTATAACTCATTTGTATTGATATTTCATTGTATGACTGGTTCGAATAATTTAAAATGTATTGGAGGAATTGTTCAGGAAAATACTGTCGTTTTTTTTTATTTCATACTATGGATATTGAAGGAATGACAATTTTTCATCGTAATCGTCGTGAACCACTTGTATAATGACAAAAGCCTCCTGATTCCGTTGATCATATGTTTAAAATCTCAATTCATCATATTGCTTCATCGTAAAGTGATAAAACTTAAGAGTTACTTTTATGAATGGCATTAAAGCGCTAAGATAAAGCTTGCGAATATACCGTTAATATCAATATTAATAGTAATGTTTGTTCGTTCATAAAACCCTTCGAGTCACGAGATTTCCGAGTAGTGTAGTACTGCTTTTCCTCCCAACAAAAACGCACCTAAATGTCTGTATTCACATCTATTGGCTGTTTAAATATCCTAGAAAATACTTTATTGGTCAAGGTCAACACTAGTTAGAAAACATGTAGGGAGATTGCAGATGCAGAACGAATATACTCGTGTGCACCCCTCATAGGGTTATATCAGGATTCCACACTGGCGATTCCAGCATTCCGAGTTCAATAGCTGCCACAGGCGGAAGGGTAACGGATTAGCAACCCCAGGGCTGTGTGTTCGAAACTCGGTCCAACCAACGACCGTCGTATACGTGGGGACTGGAATATATTTTTAGATTATATACTACTAAAAAGCTGCTATTTTACGTATTTAGACTGGCCGTCCTGCGTGTGTATGCATAAGAGAAGTCTGCGTAATCAGTCATTAAAATTTTTAAATGTTCTCACAAGCTGTTTTCAGATTCGTCTATTTTCCTGTCCATGAGCGAGAACTCTTCCCAAAATCAGGCGGTGTCCCGTCTTTATCTCTCCTTACGTCGCTTGTATGGGAAGGTCAAATCGATACGAGTGCTCCACCCAAAGTATTGAATGTAATTTCTGGCTCTCTTCTCTTCACGACCGCATTCCTATTCATTAGACCCGACGATACTCGGGGAATGAAAGCGCTCGCTTTGTGGAGTAGAGAGAGTAACAGTGTTAAGTTAAAACATCGCTTATCCATCATTCCGGGATTAACTTTTCCTCTTGAAAAATCCGAAACCGGAGGAATTTTTGAATTTCCGCACTCTTTTTGGGAAATGAAGCAGTTTGAAGGAAGTAAATATTCATCGACCCGGACGTAAAAAGTTGAGGTGCGGCCGGTTTCCACCAGATGGCTCTCGCGTCGGATTGAATTTGATTCTTTTGGAAAGTGACAGCCGGTAGTTACTGAGTGTTGGAATTTGAAAGTAAACGCGGAGTTTTTAGGGGGAAGTTTGTGTGCTTAAGTTTTTTGATACTGTTGGTGAAAATTTTAAGTTTGTTTTCCGTTTTAATTTGCAGCGGAAGTATTCTGTTTTTCCACATTTGTTGAAGACAATACTAAGTTTGTTTTCTTTTAAAGTAATGTGGTTTCAAGTGGGTTTTTTCAATGACACACCAGGTCATTTAAGGTTTGCACTCAGGCATTATTTCGTATCCGTGTTATTTTTTATTGTGGTCACTCATACCTGACTTTTAGCAGTTTGAATGCTTGGATTGCGTGGAAGCATTGGATATTTTATGAAGAAATTTCATTTTATTTCCAGTGAAGTTTTATTTAGAAACTTTATAAAGCGTCAGTTCATTTGAAAACTTACAACACTCATGTGAGTTATAATATATTAACGCTTCATTAATGAGGATGTCTGGGACGATGATCTTCGACTTAGAGCTTATGTTATTTGCACAGAAGCTTTAAAGTAATTGAATTCATACTGCTACCGCGAAATTTCAATTTTCATCCACTTAGTGGTACTTGTAATGCATTAAGCCATATCGGCTCTCAGATTGTATAGCGCACTCCTGTAGGGGCCGCAGCAATGTTTTGTATTTTAAGTACCTTAAAAACTAACTTTTAAGAGAAAATAAACGGCATTTGACATAAGATATGTGAACCCAAATTAATTATATGTTCATATAATTGGTTATTTAAGAAATATTCATCATTTGGAAAACAACATTCTTAACTTATCACGGAAAGATAAGCATGCAATTGCACTTTTGGAACAATACAGTTATCTACCTTTGGACGGTTAGTTTAGACCTTTGAGCTGCTGATTTGGATGTTTGACTATTGATCAAAGATCTGGTGCACATTTATATATGAAGTAAGTTTGTAGATCAATTCCCAAGCAGCTATTCGTGATGTTAAGGATGCTTCACCAGCTACGTTCCACTCTAACATAGAATTGTCAACCTCCTAATCAGCTTTCACGAAGAATCCGACATTACTTTTCAATGGATCCTTTCTCACCTTGGGATCGAAACAGCTGACAATTTGTCAAAATCTGTAGCCATGGAGCTACCTGGAACCAGAAAAAGTGACATTGCTCTCTCAGAAGACCTTCTGTTCAGCTTAAGATCTAACTTTCATAGAAGAATTATACCTTCCCATCATTGGTATATGGGCAAATCTCCGGGTAAACTTTTAGATATCAACATGTCTAGAAAGGTATTTCCATGTTGAAAGACTACGCACTGGACATCTAAAGTATATGACCTTCGTCGATGGTACCAAGTCTTTCCCACAGTGCACCAAATGTAAAAAAGAGACAGCCTCTCCCCGTCACATCCTACATTGTATGAATGTGAATAGCCAACCTCGCTACAATACATGAAAAATTAATTTTGAACAACCTCCATATCTTGGTGTATAACTTACCTAGCACCATGGGATAAGCACCAACCATCCCTAATTCTGAACAGGCTCCTTCGATAATCTTCTCTCTTATGTTTTGTAGGAGGAGGACAGACCGCAGTTCTGTCCTTTATCCGAAGGAGAATACACGTTATCCTATGCGGGTAAACGCTCTCACATTCGAAGAAAGGAACAAAACGGATTGTTTGATCTCAACCTTACGTCGGTATCGTACCAGGGCCAAGGAGAAACAGGAAAAGAGCAAAAACAAATAGAGAGGATGAGCTAGTGAAAATAATAAAAAAAATCTCACTAAAATATTACTTATAAAAAACAGCAGCTCAGAGAGGAACCGAATGAAAGAAAAAACAGAGAGGAAAGCAAAATGAACGAAGGAAACCAAACAACAATTTCCGCTCTTAACGTTCTTGTGCGGTCCGCAACGGAAGAGAGCGGGAGAGAAGAAAAAAGTATAATAAGATCCACACGGACCGGCGACTGTAGAAATGGAGTTAAGAGCAATTTAAACAGAAATTAAATGGGAAAAGAAATTTAATTTTCCCACATACACGTCGCCGTGGCGAAAGGTGAAGCTCTCTTTCCGAAAATGTCCCTGTTCCGCCCCTCCCCCTTCAGAAATGCAATTACCCACCAGCAAAAATGTAATTTTCCCCCACATTATATAACCCGATAACTTTTATATTTCGCCTCCCCCACATTCATTAATCTATGAATTGGAGCGAATGACACGCTGTGTAAATACAGCCTGGCCGGGGGTGGGAGTCAATCTCCGCAACATACTCCCCCTCCCGATTTTCCCGGGATTAAGCAAGGCATAAAACTCCATTTATATTTGAATAAAAGGTGTGAAATACCTTGTTGTGCCACCGCTTTTCTTCTCGGGAAGAATGACGTATTATTATTATATGATCACGCGTTGTCAAAAACGTCACTATTCACTGATGTGTTTAACGTCTCTGTGGATGCGCCTGTAGTTTTTCTTCTGTGACGAACTCCCACTTTCGATTTAATCACTGGAGCGTTCTTGTGTTAGAGCCTCGTAATGGCTTGTTTATTTTTTGACTTAAAATGTTGGCTTTTTGAAGGCGCTTAATCCGTTATGGGTTGAGATTTTTAAATACCGCATTCAACAGGTTGGAGGACGCCATCCTTATCGCCTCCTACAGATTTATCACCTAAATTATTCGTTTCTTTTGAAAATGTTAAATATATTATAGTTTTTCACGACACGCTTTGTGATAAAAGAGTTTGAAATTGTGTTCAGTTTTCCTATGTCGTCGATTTATCATTTTTTGCGTAGTATTGTTTGTATTATTATTACGTACTGTGTATTTGTTATGTGGACCATATGGGTTGAACCAAAGACTTACTCCTACGTCGTCAATTTATAATTTCCATGCAGTACTTTTTATGCTTATATTGTTCGTACGGTGCATTTGGTGATCGACCATAATGGGTTGAATCAAAGATTTGCATGAATGCTAAAAGTGACATGTGAAAAGGATTGCTTTGCTTGGAATACCTACACCAGGAAATATTGGTTTTAAATAATTTATTGCGTAAATCCTAAATATTTAATAAAGTTTGAAAATTTGGTCAAATTAAGGAGGCCACTCGATTAAAAGACGTTGATTTTCATTTTAATTCAAAGAAAATTTACCTGAGCGTTAACACTTTTGCGCTTTTAAGTTAAAATTACAAACTGCATCAAGTTTTCAATCTTGTGATAGTAAAATCTTCCCACAGCCAAACATTTTCCTGAATTTACTTAAATATTCTAATTATACATGTAATAAGTAATTATACATGAAACATGAAGCTACATTATCTTCTCTTAGACTGCCAGTTTTACATGGTTGGTAAAAGTCGAATTTTGTGCATTTGCATCGGCATTCTATCGAACAAACCGAAATCTTATTTCTCCTCAAAATGATCTTGGAGAAAAGGTGTGAAAATTTATGACCACTATAAATTTGAGCTTTTGATATTTCTCACCCAAACCCAGTGCACATGAGGTCATCAACGGTTCATTATTCCAACCTACAAAAAATAGATGGTCGTTGTTAACCTTCGTAGATTTTCTATTGTAAACTTATATGTACTTAGATTATAAATACATTTAATCTCTTAAAGTTATTTTTATTTAAAAAATCTGATTTTCCGCGATCACCAAATACAATGACTGGAGAGTAAATTAAAAGCAGAAAACTTTAATGGAGTGCACTAAAAACCACACAATTAGGAGTGAACACACTTTGCTCTTTCTTCATTAATATCCAAACATTATGTGTTGAAAATCTCAGAGCGAAAAAATGGGTATCCGGAAAGCAAAATCGATTGCGATGCGAAAAAATGTTTGCTTACGCCGCAATTTCTGTCCATCTCTGGAAGAGGATAGAAGATTTGGGAGGGGAAAAAATCTCCCTTCCTCCTTATCATTTTAAAGCAGAAGGTAAAGGTTTAAATTCCCCCTCTAATTTTTGCTTCACCGCTCGACCACTATCGATGCAGCGAGGCTGAATTAACATCACAAGGTGGAAAACAAGTGGGCCCTGAAGGACAAAAAAGTACCCCCGGACAATTTAATTAAACGATAATTACTGGGGAGGAAGAATGTGTCACCGGGTGGGGGTGAAGTTGAACATGTCATCAAATAACCGCCGTTCCAATGTTGGCATGTCCGGTGTTTAAGAGGCGAACGTCTTCCATTTTATAAGGGAAAAAAATCATGTTTCAGGTTTTTTTTTGCGGGATGTGAGTAGAACTTATATTTAGACTTAGATCAGCACACACAGCTCTCTTCGCCAGCTCAAAACCACTTTAAGATTCATTTATTCTCTTATCCGCTTTTGTATTTTCTTATTCAAGTGAGAACACTCAACGTAAGCGACATTGAAATTGGCTGGAAAAATACATTTGGTTTGTATTTAACTTAAGTGTTTGTGAAAAGAAAATGCATTTTTTTTTATTCATTTCGAATTCTTTGAAGAAATAATGCTCGTCACAGGAAAAAAAGGAATATTTCTATTTGCTATCCTACGAATAGCTGATTAACTGATGGGTCGACTGACCAATGATTTTCTAAGTTTGGAAACCTAGCCATTTTAATGCTATTGTAAATATCCCTTTAAGCGGCCATTCCTTATTCCAAAGGAAAGGGTCACCTTCAGAAAGTTATTCTTGTAATACAAATTTCCGTTAGATTTTATTTTATGTAGGTCCACAAATTTTCGATGACCTTTTTCACGAACAGGATCAAATTAGCATAGAGCGAGAGAAAGGTATTTGACTTTACAGTGAATTATAGTTATCGCTTTTCTGATCAATCTTAACCTGAAGCTGCTGACACATGAACTTAAGGATTCAATGCAAGTTGTAAAGCAATTGTGATTTAAGGATTCAACTTAAGTTGTAAGCAATTATGATATTTTCAAATTATAGGATATATTCTATCTCCAAACCATTGATACTAGATGCAAATTAAGAATAATCATATTTTTAAGAAATATCCAAAGAAAGTAGTATTTTGTTTCCCTGTACCATTATCTGCTAAATACCTGTAATGGAATTAAAATATTACCTTCTCTATGCGCATTCCTAATATCATATCACCTCAGCTCTTCTTATTTTCTGCATCTGCTGTGCAAGATTTGCTTCATGTTCACTGAATTGAAAATCTCCGAAAAAGATCTGTCTGATAATGCACAGGGACTATTATTTCTCCGAATCCGCTCTGAGTTGAAATTTTGGGATTTGGGCCAAGACCGTCTTTTAGCTAAGACTCGAAAAATTTTAGATCACATCTGGTCAACAGTTTAAAGCAGACTGTTTCCTCAGCAATACTTTCAATAAGCCCTTTATACGTCCTAAAACATTTCGCTTCTTTACTTCTTACATCTATTTTACGTTCAGAATACTGTCCTCTTAGGTATATCCATTTGAAGTGGAGAGCTGATTGGTTGGACTTGCTAACGCCATGTACTTAACCCTCCTGGTGGTTTATCTTCGCGTTGAAAATTGCCCTGAATTGGCGAGCCTCTAATGCAAAAACGGGCTCAAGATTATCACGTTCTATCCAAGGAACGATTTGTTTTACCTGCTTTGATCTTCATTCTCCTTGGAGCAAATAGGGCAGTTTTGTTTCGACGAGGTATCTCGTAATTTCGAAAAATCAACCAGATCTTAATAGACGAGATATCTTGCCATTAGCAAAATCGACCAGACCTTGAACGAGATATCTCGTCGAAACCACTTGGAGAGTTAATCTGAGCTTTGAGGGATTTCCCAGTAGTACTAACTTTTTGTCTTCCCTTTGGGAAGAAAGTCTTGAACCCGGCCAGTACGATGCTTTGGATCCATATTTCCGGTTTCCTTGTAACGTTTCAATAATCGTGAAACAATTGACTCAAGGCAATTTAACTTTCCACCAATTCTATTCATCCCTGTAAACTACAAAACTTCGATTCATTTCCATTTTCTAGTTTCTGATTCTAATGCTTTACTCATCTTGCTACATAAAAACTACTACAAAGTACAATAATCACTCACAATGAGCTACCAATGCATTGACTCGCGTGCGGCCTTTTATAGCATTGCTCTTAGTGATATAATTGCTCATTCCGATTGCGGGTTTATCAAGATCACACTGACGAAAATGGATAAATTATTGCATTAGACCTCAAAGAACTAAAAAAAAATTACCCACACTTCATTTATTATGTGAATTATAACAAAATTAAAGTCATAAACTGAAAAATGAAGTTTGCTAAACTTTTGCACACGTGTGTATATATATATATTGGTTATAGGAATCTCAGTAAACATCATATTGGCCAAGAAATTCAAAACTGGTTAGAAATCATGAAGGGATAACTCCAGGTTGGAGAACGGATATGTGCGTGTACGCCTCTCAGAGGGTTACTATTCACCGATTGGGTTACCAATGTGTTTGTATTCGTCACTTGTTGATTCAATGTGCGAGTTGACTTAATTTGTCATAAAATTTGGACTTATGAACCCTTCTGGGATCGTGTGTCAAACATTGACCTCCAAGGTGCATGTTTCTTTGAGAGATGAGTTAGTCCCACTTCGTTCAGAACCTCTTTACAATCCTAGGAGAGTTGTTACGTGAAGCATTTGGTCCTTTTTCAATCCCCTCTGTGTCTGGTTTTTTTTAAATGCACGCCACACCTCATGAGTTTTGATCCTGGACTTTTCTTGAGAACTTTAGTATTTTACCATTCCCTTCTGCCACTAGCATATACTCAGAACACATGTATGTTCTATTTTGTGGGAAGAGAAATTGAGTGTCAAATCTTAGTCGGGACAGTCTTTTACCAAAAAGGGCTGTTGCTTCCAAAAGAACCAAAACTATCGTGGGCCTCTTCCAATAGTAAATTCAGTGGCGTCCCCAAAAAGCAGACAAGGGTGGGCTGGGGAGCAGAAGAAGATGCACAGGAGGTGACAGGTGCCAAGCTGCAGCTTCGCCACTTACGCCCGTCACGTCACTCCGACCGGTTCACCAATCAGAGAGCAGGGTTTCCTCCGGGAACATCCGAAACTGTGACTCGGGATGTGGTGGGCAAACACTGAGGATGGAGAGCAAATCACGAGGGGGGAGGCTGACGCAAAATAAGAGCACGTGTTTGCTCATCTTTTTGAAGAGCACACACATCGTCCCAATGGGGACGTCGTCGAAAATTTTATTATCATTGAATTTCCCCGTCCTTAATGTGTATGTAAAGATGAGCGCGCGTGTATGGATATGCCTTTCCCCTCTCTCGGCGTCTGCGGCACTTCAATTTTCGAAAACCGTTTTCAATTAACGTCGCTGTCGCATTTCGTTTTCGCGGGTGGTTTTAGCCGCGGCAATTTCCGCTCTAATGATTGGACTTTTCGAGCAGATTGTGCCCGGTCGCAGATTGCGAATTTGCAGGCGGAGGCGGTAATTCGCTGCCGACGACATTTAGTCGCTGGATTGGGTGCGCTTCTGCAAAAGGAAGGGCGGGATTCGATTCGTTAATCGTTGCGAATGCGAGTGATGTGATCGTTTTTGTAAGATCTGAGCACTGCTGCCTTCCGGTGGATTCTTTTTATGCGAATGAGTGAGGTAGTGAGTTGTTTTCTTCAGATAATTTATGCTCTGAAGCAATGGCTTAGCTAAGAGGGTGTTATAGGGGTCAGAACTTCCTAATTAATGGTCTAATTAATTTCAAAACTCCCCCATCTTCTTTAGGTACGTACGGTCTTAACAAACCCGAGGTATCCAAGTGATCTATGCTTTTTCTATTGCACTGACTGCCTCTGGTCGCGACCCCAGGATGCCCAGGCGATCTTTCTTTACGTCTCCTTTCCTTCCTTTTCCCTTTCTTTTCACAACTACTTGACGTTGTGTCTTGCGTTTGGCCAAGTATGACTCTTGCGCATAAAAGCCCAAACTAATTAACCAAACCAAAAGCTCTACGAATGAAAGGCTCCTGGCAACATAGTGGTTAGCCGCAGAAATTTGTTTCGTAACAAAAAAAATTATTCAAGGGGCTCGAAAAATTTGCTGGCTGTGGCTATTTGATTGAGTGCTTAATATTTATACTAATAAGTGAAATAATGAATTGTTTTCTTCTGATAAATTATGCTGTGAAGCAGTAGCCTAACTAAAGGGTGTTATAAGAGTCAGAACTCCTCTCATGCTATAATAATTTCAAAAACTATACAAATGAAGGGCTCCGGGCAATATAGTGATAAGCCACAGAAATTTTGGGTTTTATGTCGCAAGGGCTATATTTGGCTAAGCTATGCCAAACGCTAGATATACAACGTCAAGTTATGGACATACATACACAAATAAAATTTTATTGACAAAGAATAGAGATATGTATACCGAGAGTAAATTATATGAATCGAACAGGCTCCACCTACAACTCTTGCTAGCGCAGAGGGCGAAACCATTGAGTCACGATGATCCCTGTCCAGTAATGAAAAAACATTTAAAACAAAATATTCAAGAGGACCAAAAGAATTTGTGATTGTTTGAGCGAATGCGTATTACTTGAAGTTTAAGAGAAACTGATCGCTTGTATAGTGGATAAACTCTTAAAATTTGGGAATTTTCAAAACTTGAAAATTGCTAACTTCAAAAATTTGAAAAGCGGCTTATGCTACCCGAAGTCTTCAAATAATGTGCATTGATAAAATTTATGTTTTTCATTCAATCTGTTAACAAAAATAATGGATAACTAAGATAGTACTATACATACAGAGAGCTCTTTAGTTTTAAATTTTAAGTGTTTGTGTTTTAACGTGCTTAAATAGTGCTTACTATTTTATTTACGTTTTTCCCTAACGAAACTAAGCATGCAGTTGGTCCTATTTGTCAAGGTAAGGTATGTAGGGCGCAGGTAGCAACTCCTTCCTTAGCGAATTTCTGGTACGCTATTACAGTGCTGCTCCAGCGAGATGACGGTCGACCTTGGGGCAGTTGATTTCTGAATAGGTGTGAAAGTTTGTCTTGGATAAGGACTGTCGCAGAAGTCAAAGAAACATGAGCGGCGATGGCCATAGATGATTTATTCCTGCCAACTTAGGAATTTAATGATCAACTTGGAGCCAGAAACACTCAAAAGACTCCTAGTAAGGAAGGGATTTGTTTAAGTTTCTCCCGTCCCTTAATTCAACTAATAGACTCGTTGAAAACCACATGACCCAACTGACTTCTCGCGGGAGCTAGACTATTCCATGGCAATTCTGTTCTATGTCAAAAAAATTTCAAATAGCTTAAAGTAACCTTCCCTTTCAAATTCAGATGTCAGTAGGTGATCATATTACATATTTGGGTCATGGGTGATCATATCCACAGCACAAAAAGGTATTTTGTGAGTTTTTAGTAAAAATGGATGGCGTCTATTTGTCAGGTTATGAAACCAACTGTGTTGCCAACTACTTATATTTAAAATTTAACATAAGTATGCTTTTAATAATAAAAGGGATTCGATGTAACCAGGTTTACATTTTATAACAATTGGTTGAAGTGTAAAATTGTCCATTTATAAAAATTGCTCTAATAACATGATCACTCGCTGTAGGTTAATTAACAATTCAATGTTGATTGGATTTGGACGTCGTCTGTAGGTGAACACTTTCATAATGTGTTTTTGAGTTATTCGGGGCAGACTGTACCTTAAAGCGCATAAAGACCAAAAACGAGTCGAGTCAAAGCGAGAAATTCCTTAGTTAAAGACCGCAAGCAGGGCAGGGTGCCAAAATGGAAAAGAATATAAAAATATCCGGTACTAGAAAGGTTACTCATCACATGACAAGAACCAAAATAATGGAAAAGTTAACCCTATTCGTACCGGATTGCTTAAAGTATCTTATTTATCAGGAATAATGCTTAAAATGTAAGCTCAAAGAATGCTACACTCAGATAAGATTATATGAAAAAATACCCTTGACAAATGGAAAATAAAATATACTTGAGAAGTGCATCATAAAGTGCAAAATAGCAGATGATTACCATAAAATGACCCAAAGGTTTTGTGTCGTTTTCTAGCATCCCATGTTATATACTAATTCACATGAACGATGAGAAAATTGTGAATTGTAACGGAAAAAATTGTCCACGAATATGCTTGTAATGTTAAAGTTAACGAGAGAGAGAATAGAAAATAACTTATCCAGGCCTCTGCAACACCAGCAACTCTTGCCCATATTTTAGATCGTATCTGTGTCACAGTACCTGAATGAATTGGTTGTTGTACGACTTGTAAAACATGGTCTTCTTGGGGTCTAGGTTATACCTAGACCAAGGGGATTAGTGACAACAGCGAATAGAAATGAATTATGAATTGATATTGTCATACGGTAAGAATATCAAAACATTTCAGATATATTTGTTTAGTTTATACTTTTTATAAAACCGCACAGTTGTGCTGAATATTATGAAATCCATCGTCGAAGATTTTGTAAAAGTTACTATGATCAAAAGTTTTTATCAACAATGTTTACACTCTTCTAATGAATAAGAATATACAAATTGTTCAAAACTGATTAGATTCTTTATGACTTGAATAGTTATAAATTGAAGGGCTTTGGGCTACGTAATGATAGGCACTTCTCAAATTTTCCAGACTAGCAATTTTCATGTTCAAAATTCCAAAATTATAATGGTTTACCCATTCAAGAGGACAGTTATCTTAAACTTTAGAGTATTATGCTCTTATTCAAACAATCAGAAATTCTTTTGGTCAATATTTTGTTTTCATTACGGAACATATTACTGTGGTTTATTCGTATGTTGCCCTGAGCCTTTCAATTTCACTCCATCTCTCTGTGTAGTGTTTCGGCGCTGTTTGGACGAATCTGGTCCTTGTGCCATTAAAAAACAACCAACCTCTGTGTATGATGCCTATAAAACAAAATGGAGAGTTGTGAAGGTAATTTCAGTTTATTTCGATCTTTTGTTGATTGTTTACGAAAACATAATGAAACTGATATTTCAAAAATGCCTCGAATCATAATTTTTTTTTTCTTATAAAATAACGTATTGACGCTAACTTTTATAATCAACACTTTGATTTTTTGAAAACATAAAACGTGTATTTCGAAGGAATACACGACTTAGAGAAAACAGAATCGTGCGATAAGATTGAATTAATTCTCTAGTCCAAACACTAAGCCACTCGAATATACGCTCACGCCTTCTGATTGTCCCATTCATCAAACAACGATTCCCTTTAAATAAAAATCGCCATAGCCCAGGTCCTCAGACAAGGAATAACTCCTTTTCCCAGCGTTAATAAAGTCTGTAAATATCTTCTTCTCAACCCAAACATATTTTATTCGCACCCCCTTCAAAACACCATTTCGCATCCCCCCTCCCTCCCACACCGAGAACCCCGGCGTTATATACCGTCATGTACCGGTACCGAGCTGATTTATGCTACGTGGCGTTAAATCATTGCCGAAGACTGCGCGCTTGGCAAGGGGGCGGGCGGCAGAGAAAACGATTTCATGCTTATCTGGGGTTCTTATTAATAGCAAGGAAGCTTCATGGATCCCTGGGTCTATACGTGGTGCTTTTGCGCGTCGTTTGCCGTCGGTATTACTCCACGCATTATGACGCTATGCGTTTTCGGTAATGAGTTTAGTATGCGAGGGAAGGATATTGGTCGAGGCGGGGATTTTCTTTTCGACGTCTTCCTCGACCCCTCTCTTGGGGACTTGGCTCTCGGGCTTGAGCAGCCCGTGTCTTCTCGTGTATCAAATACTGGATGGTTGTTGTGTCTGATCCGATTTTAACCCTCTGAGGGACTCACGCGCTTAATGCAACCTGCAGTCTTCCCAGCATGACTTCCAACCGATTTTCGCCTTCTTAACCCTTCAAGGGATTTCGACGAGATATCTCGTCCTATCAAGATCTGACCAATTTTCTGAATGAAGAAATATCAGCATTAGCAAAATTGGTAATAGCTCGTCATCAGGATATTGCCGATTTTTTATGATTAAAAGATAAAGATCAGGTAAGTTTTTTCTAATGGCGAGGATACCTCATTAGAAAAACTTACCATCGTCCATCAAGTCAGTTTTACTAATGACGAGATAACTCGTCACAAGAACCACCAACTGATTGAACCAATAGAATCGTTGCAAAGGATTCTATTCTAAGAAAAGGAGCGTTAGAATCTTTCCAGGGAATTCTATTCTAAGGTAATGAGCAATAAAATTTTTACAAATGGTTCTATTCTAAGGAAAATAGCAATATAATATTTCACACGAATTTTATTATACAAAATGGGTCAATAGAATCTTTCCAAAGGATTCCATTTCAAATAAAAGACAAATAGAATCGTTCCAAAGAATGATTCTATTTTAAGGAAAGGATCAATAAAATCTTTCTAAAGGTTGAAAGAATCCATTCATTCTTTAGAAAGATGTGGTTATTTAGTCATTATGCGTGCTGTAGAGTAAAAGCAACACTTCAGTGCTTGGAAATCTCGACGCTCAGTAAGTTGACCCTCTGAAAGTCACGAGATCGAGTAGTGTATCATTTCGGTGACAGACAGTAAAATCTCCGTCTCACGTCATGTTTGTTTCTTTACACTGAAAATCACTTTCATAGGGGTTTTAAAATTTCTTTTCTATCGTATTTGACTCGATAGAACCAATCGATAAATTTCAATGAATTCTATAAGATATCCTATTGTTTTATTCCCTAAAATAGAGGAGAATTTATTTGCTTCCCTTTTACTTACAGTACACGTTTGCACAAAAAAAAGACAGTAGCATTGAATCTAATCCTATCACTTCAATCTAAACCCTCAAAAGTTAAAATTAATAGAACTTGTTTTTAAAATTATTAAACGTTAAAATGTTGTCGTGCCTCTTTTCTAGTTGCTCTTGGTATCACCTCCAATGCAACGAACCTGGAAACCACTGTTTTAGAAAACTTGCCCGCGCAAGTTCTAAAAATTATACAAACTGCCCAATCCTGCCGGAATGGATTTCGTCTGCAATCCGGTCAGTTGCCAGATGCGACCGGCTGCAGCAAAGGGGACCGTTTATTGCCGACAAGGGAGGGGACCAGAACCGAGGTGTAATTTGTTCTGTCTCAAATCGAGTGAGAAGCGAATAGGATGTTTTGGATTTCCTTCTTAACCAATTCCGCGTGAAAACTTTAGTGCATTCGAATCTTTTCTTTTTCGTCGGACACATCCACTCGTGAAGTCATTCACTTGCAAAGTAGTTTGTAAATATGAACTCTTAACGCTGTACTGGAGGGGGTAGAAAGTTTTGAAGCTTGACTTAAATGTGTGTATTTTAGATTGAATTGTTTGACACTACTCAGTATTCTTTGCAAAAAAGAGTTTCTGTTAAGAGTTGGTAATTTGTGAGAACTACGTCAAGCGACTGAAAATTGGTCTTGTTGTTAGCATTACCTGGTGAATTGTATGTGTAAACAGAAAGTTTCGCCCAGGAAAAAAATGTTTCGTTCGTTAAAATTTCAAGTATAATTTTTTACAAGAGCAAAATGTGCACATCATTCTGTATTAATTATGAAATGTTCCTAAATGACTTCAAACTTTTTAATACTCGCGTGATTCAAAATGGTTTCACCAACAGAATCAGAGGCATGCTTAGCTGGTATTTCTACACTAAGAATGATTTGATTTTGAGGAGCACAATTGATATTTAACGCTAATTTCTTGTTTTGCGATTCCTGTTACTTACCCTGAGTGTATTTCTCTCTTCCGTGTCACTAAAACTTTCCTAGTGTGCGTATGTCCATTACTTGACGTTGCCTGTCCTGTGATTGGCGCAGCTTGGCCAAATATCGGCCTTTCGCCATAAAACCCATCCAAGCATGGTTTGTTGGAATTGAGTATATTGTCAATAAAATTTGTTCTTCTATAAACGTATGTTGTAAGTTATGTCAATTACTTTACATTGTCTTGTGTTTGGCGCTGCTTGCCAAAATATGGCCCTTGCGCGATAAGAACCCAACTATCTATTAACATACGTTTGTTAAGAGAATAATAATTTTGAATTGTGTTACTCCTCTTTAGAAAGTGAGATATGTGTTACAAGTCGCACTTAAGTAAACTCAGTGAAGCATTTCGTGAAGTATTTCAGTGATCTCTAATCGAAGGAATAGACTCTTTAATAAAATATATTCTATGTTACAGTTAAAATGAAGTCTTCTTTTCGTGCTGCGGATTTTGGAATATTTTTTCTCGCTCAAATTCTCTATCACTCTACTATCGTATCTCCCTCATAATCCATTAATGTCCATTGAATTAGTACGTATCTTACAAATGTGAACAAAATTAATTATTCATTAAAAATGCAAAGCCATTAACTTCTTTAAGGCGTTTTTATTTCGAAATCAATTCAATTGTCGTGTATGCATAATGCATGCGAACACGAATTTTCTAATAAACGTCTTTATTCTAAAGTGTATAAACTATTTTTTTACCCTACTTATACCTAACTCAAAATACGTTTCATTAACTTAATTATTTATTCCAAATCTTTTTTTAAAGAAAATCTCTTCTTTTTGTGTTGAATTATCAAACACAGATATTTCTAATGAAAAATATATTATTTAATGAACAAATTTAAGAATCTTTGCGGAAAGTGTGTTTGCATATCAGAGTACTCGTATCTTTCATTATTCCGTTGGTTGATAATTTTTTACTTGGTTCAATTTTTTAAATAATGTGCTTTTAAAGAACAGTGAAACTATTCATATGTGGTTTATTTATATTTTTATCTACTTGAATTAGCTTTGTTATTCACTGGTAAGTAAAATTTGAACCGATTTTAAAATAAATAAGAGTAAAAAATTTGCTGTAAGTAAACCTCCTGTGCTTTTTTTTTTCAATTCATACTATTTTATAAATTAATATTTTAAACTAAAATATTTTAAAAGGTTTCTTGCTTTTTGTTTTGAACCGATATAAAATCTTAAATGTATTACCAGTCTGCTAACAAGTTCCTTGTGCTAGCATAATGCATGCGAGTAAAATAGCTTTATTCTTTTCAGGTGTCCTTTTTTAACTCCGATAAGAAATACGATCTTACGACGTTAAGCGACAGCAATGAAGCGATGACTAAAACAAGGACTAAAGCGTATTGGAAATGTTCCTTGTCTGCTTGAGTGATAATGCTCATAGTATGCGAGACTGACTCTGAGGTAATTTGTTATGCTGTCAAGAATTGTAGTGAATTACATGAATTGTACTTTAAATTTCATGACTTGGGCTGATTTTTGATGATGGTATGTAGTTAATTAACGTTGTGGTGGAGCAACACAACGGGCTATTGGTGACAGTCCGGGATCAATCCCGAAGGGAAATATCCTAGGACAACGCCTCGGTAATTTTGAACCACGATCAGATGACAAGAACACCTGAGCCTCCGTGTACACGACGGTCTTTGGCTGGATCGAGTTTCGAACTCGCAACCCTCCGGTTGATAATCCGTTGCTCTTCCAACTGGGTTACCTCGGTCCCTTTTTGATTAATTCAACAGCAAAAGAAACTCGATTACTCAAATTTCCGATTAGTTAAAAGTTGCATCTTTTATTGTCTCTCCAGATCTTACGCATATTTTGCTAACACGAATGTGGAGTGGTTAATATGAAAAGAAGAATTTCGAGTGGTCATTTTCAGTTCATTAGAACGTTTTGTTGTGGTTGATTAGTTTATGTGGTAAATTAAAAACCTTATAAAGTTTGTCTCTAAATGTGCAACCTTTAGTATATTCAATAAATTCAGAAACAATATCAAACTCCATTGCAATGAGACTTGATATCATACCCATTATCAGAATCGTTGTCTTGTTTCGTTAGGGTTGTTTATCATTATTTTTAATTTTGAAAGAAGACGTAAATGGTAATTCCCACTTCTCCGTGTATTTAAAATACCATACCTCTCAAAAATTAGTCATACTTTATGTTTGGATATCAGTTAACAAGTTTCGAATTTCGTAATACACTTTTAAATTGCTTTTATGTTTACATTTCTTGTTCGAAAGATACGATAGACTACTCATTCTAGTGAAGTCGTTTCAAGTATTTTACAACGTTGAGAATCCAGCATGCTGCTTGTCCATGATATAAGCTAGAGCGGAGTTGTGTAGTCACTACATATCTTATTGACTCATATTTGTTAAATACTATTCATGTATCGTTCCGTCATATGTTTTCGTAATAGTTCTTTTTCACATGCAATCATCAAGGTGAAATCAAATCCTCTCAATCGGACCTCTAAGGCAAGCAACACAGTGGTCCGACATCAGTCATGCGACGCTAAATTGGCTGAAAGTCGTATATGTACCGACATATTTTCTGTACAGAAACAGTATGCATGTACATGGCGTATGTTTTATCGCATGCTGCCCTAGTGTGTGTCGGGAATAAAAGCTTATCTCTTGAGCTGTTAAGAATTGCTAGCGGAAGAAAACTATAAAATTGTGGGCTCATAATGCCCCTACGCCGTTCTGTTTCTAACCCTATCTAAACACTCTGAGGGATTCACACATATGATTCCACCTTGCTACTTGCAGTATTCCTTTACATGATTTCTAACCAATCTTGACCTTCTCAAAGGATGATTCTATTCTACGGAAATGAGCAAAAGAATCTTTCTAACATATTCACATCAAATAAAAGAACAATAGAATCTTTCCGAATTATTCTATTGTAAAGGATGGCCCAATAAAATAGTTCCAAAATATTCTATTCCAAGGAAAAGACCAACATAATCTTCTAAGGATTGAAAGAATTCATGGATTCTTTAGAAAGATGTGGTTTAGTTATTAAGTGTGTTGTGGAGTAAAAGCAACACTGCACTACTCGCAAATCTCGCGACGCTCAGAGGGTTAACTTCATTTCGCTGTGATAAAGCATCCACCGTTTGTTTTTCCTGTGGGAAACTGCTTCGAACCAGATACATAACACCGTGGCATTATCCCCTGCCGAAAGCATTACTCCCCTTTATTGAGGTTTTCCGTCCCCACAATGCTTTAAATTAAGTTTCGGGTACAATTCAAAACTACTAATGCCACGACTATCATTCCAACTCGGATCCACCATTCCAATTTCTGAAACGTTGGGAGTGAAAGGATTCAACATTGGAGTTGGAACCGCTTTGGCCCCTCTCCGCTAATATCGTTAGTTACCGTTAGTTCAAATCCTTTAGCCTCAATTAAGTGAAATTCTTATCCAATTATCGAGCTGTTGCCATTACTTCTAAGTCAATTAGACGAGCGCACGCGGAGAAAATTCTATTCTTCTAGTCGGGTTTTCTTTTTCCATTTTTCCCAGCTTCTCCCTTGTCGCTAAAGTAGTTGCTAGGTGGAGGGTCTGTTGGAATGATTGGAACCTATTTGACAAGCTTCTAATGTTCTCTTGTGTAGAGTCGTCGATCATGGTTGAAATTTCCCAGTTAGCATTTTGGAAAATCCATTACTCTCATACAACCCATATGAGAGGCATTTTCTGTCAAGCTAAATATAGATGATAGTTGTGTTTCGTCGGTGATACGTGCTTCCTGTGCGTATTCTAAATGTGGTATCGCTTCAAAATACTCACAGATTGACTTGTTTTTCGAATACGATTTCTCCATTTCGCCAATAAAATTCCAAAGAATAAATTCCGAATAGATATATGATAGTTGATTTATCAGCACCAATTGAATTAAACGTCGTGTTGCCAAAACGGCGATAAATTACATTTTGAGGTAACCCGGATATGTATCATGCTAGAGCATGCGGATAACAGAAGTAAAATCTTCGTAGACTGGTTTGTTTGTTTGCACTAAATTCCTCTCATACTAAGAAATTTATAAACGTCGAATAGCATTAGGATAATTGGAATAAATACATTGATTTTTTATAATTTGCATTTTTTCAGAAACAAGGGAAGAAATAAAGTTATTTGAGTCAGTATTGAATTTGAAAAAAATTAAACTACGCTATATCTGTAGGTACTTGCCTGCTTATGTTTCTTAGGCAGTAGAACAGGAAATCTGTGCTAAAAGTCAGTAATTTTTATTTAAACATTAATATTCCGTCAATAAATTCCAATAACATTTTCGTGCTACACCATTTGGAGCATCTATTCATCATTTTTATCTCGTTTCTATTGCCTCATAATAGCAAACGAATATCGAAAAAGATAAATACACAAATTCAAACATGAACTTAAATCGTTTCCAAAACACACATCAAATTTTTACTTTTAAATGAATAATTATCGTCTGATGAAATAAAAAATCAGAGTTTTTACTTTTCAATAAATATATCTAGTATTTTACTCGCAACATATTTTTATTTAATTCGAAGCGGTTAATTAAATTGAAGTTCTTGAATGGAATGAAACTGCTTCCTACAATTATTTCAGGGCATAGTGTACAGTTTGATAATACATATATTTATTCATGCATTATCGAGGAAGGAGCAATAAAAGTGAAAAGGTTTTAGTTTGTAAATATATATTTTTTTATTTTAGTAAGTTTATGAATATCTTTGTATGGGAGTATTTTAGTAGTCAACTGGCAAAAAACTTAATGGGGGTTCATGCAATAGCTATGGCTCGTAAAACTCATTATGGCATGAAGAAACTCTCATTCTTATTTACCATGAAACACGCTTATTTTCATTCAATCTATAAATGCTGAAAAATTAAACAATATTTGAATTTTCTTATAGGATAGCTATACATTCATAAACACCTGTGTTAGGTTCCAAATGTTTCCCCAAATTTAGCAATGATATTGAATGTATTAAAAGCAGTTTTAAACGCATTCTCTTTACTAGGTATATCAACAGCCAATTCTTAGTGTTACACGTGTGGTTTGTCACATTGTTGTCATAGGATTTGATCTTAAAATTTTTTTCAAACACCCTCACTTTTCAACAAATTTTAAGATGATTAAGGACGTTAAATGGTTGTGTTATACAACAAATAAACGTTAACATTTTTTGCATGTCTTACATTTTACTATGCATGTTTTTGCCAAAGGAAAATGTAGATATCAACGGCCAGAATGTCTCTGGATCGCCACATTGGAATAAAACGAAATCACCATTTTGATAGCTGACAAACTAAGCGTTTCGTCGATTGCGGAAAATCTCACAGATCTGATCTAATGAAGCATCGAAAAGTACATCAGCCGATTGATTCAAATCTCAATAAAGCGCCTGTTTGTGGGTAAATATCTGACTTCCAGTTATCCAGGTCGTCGGGAGAGATAACAAAATCCGATACATTTTCTGCACAAATGATCGGAGTCGAAACTATTGAATTCCCTCTGCAGCTCGACTTGTTAGTCGATTTCTGTTGTTGTGTGCTCTATTCTCCTGGGGGATAGTCTGGCTTGATTTGTTTCAAAGAATTCTGCAGTGAGCATGTCATTAATTTCGGGCATTCTTATTACCCGTATCGCAAGCATATTGTTTCGGTGCAGTTGTGTAAGGTACTAAGTGGAAAAGGGAAATTGAAATAGATGGTCTGGTGCAAGAATCGACACATAAATCTCAATCTAACAGTTTAATCCAATCATTTTTGAAAATGAGAATTTAATTGTGTGCATTATCTAATAATGTACCTTGAATGTTTTTCATGATTGAAATTTGAATAAGCATTTCAAGAAAAGTGACATAACTCAAAAAAGTGAGTTTTGCTAATTGATTGAGTTGGGTTTTATGATGCAAAGAGTCATATTTGGCCAAGTTGCGTCAAATATAAAACAGATACCTTAAAGTAATGGACACACACATAGTCTTACTGATGCAAAAGTGAGAATACACTAAGGGGAAGTTACAGGAATCGAACCTTCGGCGCCTACAACTGAAGAGGTGTGAGTTATACAGTATAGTTAAAGATTGGTTCCTTCGCAATTTGAAATATGTACAATTCCACCTGATACTTTCATTAAAATTATTGGACTTATTCCATCAAATATTGTTTGGTACATAACAATTCGCTAATTCTTCCATACGTAAGAAATATTAGTCAGACTCTACAAAGTTAATATTGGTATACTCTTACCTTGAGACAATATATTTAACACTGAAAAGCTATGTCAAAATAGTGTTTGCGAGAAAGAATCGTTAATCTATCAACGCTTTTCAAAAAATTAGAATAATGAAACATTCCTTTTAGAGAATACGAGTATTTTATGGATGTCAGCGCCATGGTTCCGGGTCCCTGATAGGTTTTATCAGTTTGAATAGGCGTTGTCCGGAATGCTCCTTATACCTGCATTCTAGATCAAAATCCCAATTCAGTGTCAACCGAATTCGATTAGTGGCTTAAGGTAGGTTAAACCCAAGGCTAGTAAAGGAGATAAGTAGCCTTGGGTTAAACCATTCTTTTACAGCTGCGGTCAATCGTTTTCAAAACGCCGCTTTCGGCAAAAATTGTGACCCAGATGCCTTGCTTTCTTTAAGTCTAAGAATATCATTTATTTACTTAGCTTGAACCACAAATGATCAAACAGGAAACAGATGTACAAATTTCTGTTAACTTTCGTTAATAAAATTAAATCAATTTTAGAAATTTTTTTCAGTCACCCATTGGAGAACTATTATGTTGGCAAATGCCGAACGTTTGACTATGATATCATTAGCTTACAGGCTCTCCAGTCTTGTACCCAGGTCCTTTACAGTCTTATAGTGCTGTACACAAATATTAATGATCAGCTCTGGAAACAACTCGTCTGGAGTTAGTAGAAAAGAGAGTCAGTTAGGTCAGTCCAAAAGCGATGGGCAGACAGTCATGACCCTTTAAAATCTGAAATAGGGAATTGGTCAAGATCTTAAGAGTGAGGTCAGGGACGAGATTTCTCTTACCAACAAGTTGCCTCCGTCCGTCTCTTGCCACCTGTGACGTAGGAAAGTCTAGATTTTGTCCTCTGGTTGAAATTCGTGATGGTAAATATTTTGACCAAATTGATTGAAAAAAGCTAATCTACTAATCTAAATGATTTCTGAAGGACAGAGGTTCTTTTTTGCCAAGAAGTCAAGCCATTTTCTCGCCCTGGATACCACAATGGGGAGAACTGCCTTTTTTGCCCGAATATTAATTGGATTTTGAATTCTATATTTTTGATTTTTCTTTAATTTTGAAGTGAACTATGCCAATGAGTACATTTGCATTTGATCACGGTACAAGGCAGCATAAGAATGCCTCTGGACCGTCTTTTTTTGTTGTAAACAGACTGGCAAAAAAAACCACTTTTTTGTATTCGAGAAAAATAAATTTTCTTAACATCGCTAAATGTATGGCAAGTGCAATGATGTCATCTGGAAGTAATGCCTTCAACATCGTACACGTTAAACTCTCCAAGTGGTTTTGACGAGATATCTCGTCCCTCAAGATCTGTCCAATTTTGCTAATAACGAGATATCTCGTCACCAAGATATTACTGATTTTTTGATGATGACGAGATCAAAACCTGATCAGTTTTCTTCTAATGGCGAGATATCTCGTCCATCAAAATCTGGGCAGTTTTTCAGAATACCAGATACCTCGTCAAGACGACCACCAGGAGGGTTAAGAAAGAAAAATCGAGACGTGGAAATCGCCTTTCCAGAAATATTGTAACCCTGAAGCTACATTAAAAGAGAAACACTGTCTTTATAATAATTAACCATGTTAGAAAACTAAACCTTTTAATTATATATATATATATATATACTCAGTATATACTGATTATATATATAACGATTAAATCTTTCCTTTCGTCTTTTTTAAAAATGTGACCACTATTTCGGAATAAATTCAGGTGTTAGATGTGATTTATTATTTTGGGACAAAGGGACATATCGACTTGAAGAAACCAGGAAGCTTTCAGTCTGCCCGACATATCCAAAGAACAAATTCCTAGCCAATCCTTCTTCAAACGAGTACTAGAACCACTCGTCGTCTAGGTGCTCTAACCAAAAAATAATATCAAACTGTATGCGAAAAGAAAGTTCTTCGAAATGCAGATGATTGAGTGCAAGAATTTTTTAGATAAATAACCCTAGAGATCGCACACTCGATTGCTCTGAAATGTCTTACTTTCACTGCAAGTCGTCCCCTTTCTGACCAATAAAAAAGCAAAAGGGAGACTGATTCCTAAAGGAACACTTAAGGATTCATTTCAGCCCGAATTGCTCGCATTTGCGCGACTTCATCTCGAAAATATCCGCCTTTCACAGAAAAAAACCCTCCATATTTTGCCAACCCGACATGGATATCTCCTCGAATCAGTCGTCGCGAAACAAAGGCGCTGATAAAATCAAAACAAAAACCCTACACACCTGAAGTTTTTACGGCGCTGACAAAACCCCTTTTTAGTCAACTCGAGGAACGTGACATCGAGGCACATGGCGAGGAGACGTATTACCGGGAGTCACGTTCTACTGCGAGGAATGAAGGGGAGCCCTATTCCCTCGTGGTCTCCATTTTCCTGGCCTTTCCTTGCGTTCCCGATGTCTTGCAGTTTAGGGTTGTTGCCATGGTAACACGTCTCCCAACTGACTGACACGAGGTCTTTGGCTCTTGATGGTATTGTTTTTATGGATGGTTATTTATTCCTTCGCTTTGAGGGGCTTGCGTATCCGTTTCGGGGGGGGGGGGGAGGGGTCTGTGCACGTTCATGCATTCCGAAACTGGATTTATTTGGTTGGGAATGAAATCGAGAAAAGGGGTTTGTAGAATCTCTTATCGTTGTAATGATTAATTCCGTGCTGTGTTTGGAAAGAAGAGCGTGAAAATGGAGGACGCGTTCGATCTTGAGTTTGACGACAATCGTTTAATGAAATCGCTGTGTATCATTAAATTGATTAATAATAACGAACGTTATATTTAATTAATCAAAAACTATGATATTACACTATTTCTTATAGCTTTTTTTTCTTGGAACATAACTAAATAAATCTCTGGAATAATTTCTAAGAATCTAAATTCATGTCGCATTCCTGTGAATGTCCCTATAATTTCTGATATTCATGCGGTTAAAATTTAGAGTAAAATGCCTTATGGGAGATTATTTTTGAGCCACTCATTTTACTCATAAATTATAATCGTGACGCGAATATCGATGTGTCCTTCATATTAGTTATAAATCTTAATGCAGACATCAAGTAAAGGAAAATGTATTAAGTTGTTAGACTTATTATAGACAGGTATATTCAAGTTATACCTTTCATTACGTTCTATAAAATCTACACACGGTCAAGATTGTATATTCCTGGTATTCACTTATACAAGTTGTTTGAATTAAGTATCTTGATTTTTTTCGTAATCCTAATGAGCTTTATTTAAGTGGGTTTTTCAAACCGAAATACCAAATCGCCTTGAATATGTGAATGCAATAGGACTGAAGTAGACGTCCAGAAGCTGATTGTGGTAGTGCCATTGAGATGTGCACTTTTTTGCCATGGACTGTATTTGGAATAAGAATGAATACAAGTACAAAGTACATGTATGCTGTTATATTTTTTAAATTACCGAAATGCTGTTATATTTTTGACTAATTTTATTTCATTTAGAAGTTTAAAACATGTGGAACAACACTGCCAGCAATACATGTAAGCAATTAAGAAACTTAAGTCCTGATGCTATTCGAGAATCTGCTAGCAATATGTTTATTTCATAAGATATATCTATAATAATTAATAACAGTTTCCCCCACTCTGCGTAACAAGAGACCTGTGAAAAGCACCAGCAAAAATGCTGGCATTCTTAATAGCATCATCATGAGCATAAAAACTTCTTTGTTCAGGCACCTGACCTAAATTATCAATCGTGAACTTTTTCTCCTCAGTTGCTATCTTCTTTGCTATCACAGCATTCTAGCTGGTGCTACTTCCAGAAGACAAACCCACCGCTTGCTCACAGGGCTAACAAAAGAATCGCAGAGTTGTTTGCGACTGTTTTCCCGATAAACAAGAAATAGGTATCCGATGCTTGATAGATCAAAGAAGATACTGTGTTTTATTAACAAGAGATTTAGTTTTCTTTGTGTACTTTTTCTCTTCGTTTTGGCGAAAGGGACCTTTTTGCTCCCATTGCTCCTGTGTTTATTTCCGTTTTAGGTACTTTACCGGATTTTTTTTCTTTTGGTTTTCTTATTTAAAGATGTTACAGTTTTCCAATTGTAAAAGGGTGGAAAAAATATGTATCGAAGTTGAAACGGGGTTCTCTACTTTATTTTTCCAATAGGGAATGGGAAACGTGATTTCAAGAACGATTCCATCGAAATGGCGATGGTTGGAGACTGGTGGAATTTCTGACGTCTTTCCTGAATTGAATAATTCGGTTTCTTATTTATTCGGATTTTCAGAAATTAAATTAGATTATTTAAGACACTCTAAGCTATACGTTTTTCCATTATGAATAGCAAAAAGAATTTTCTTGGGAGAATTACTTTAAATAATTTAATACGAACTTCAATTTCTAATGTAATAATTTTGTTCTCGTTAGGAATATTAAACTATTAAAGTAGAAATTGAAAGCATTTTAAATATTTTGATGGTTGGTTTTGGGTTTTATGGCGCCTTATTTAGTCAAGCTGCGCCAAATGCAAGACAGAAAATTTCAAGTAATTGTGAAAAGAAAAGATTTTAAATATTTTGGAATAGTTCTAAAAACAAGTTTGCAAGAGCTCATTGGATAATTAATGTTGAGAAAATAAATAAAAATTCGAAAAAGTAGTATTTTCTAATTCTAGCGTGACTTTTATGCTGTTGAAAAGAGATGAATATACAAAAGCTATTTGATATTCTCAGCTCTTAAGTTTCAAACTCATCCATCTATATAATTTGTCAAAATTAGCGTCTCAAGTTAATTAGAAATTAAATATTTTAAATTTGTGATAGTTTGATATCTCAAAATAAATATTTCGTGTATTCAATCAATGAATTTAAAGTTCGTGAGCTGAAAAAAGTTCATTATAATTAGTTTGCGATTTACTTCTCACACACACACATGTTTCCGTACGTACCAATGAAGAATAAAATTTCGATTTTGTTATAATTTGAAAGGTTAAATACAATAGCCCATATAGTTAACTTTCTGGAGAAATTTTTTGGTATTGCTTCAAGCTTTCTTGAAATATAAAATTCTGAATTCTTTGCAACTGTGGTTATTTCTCCCTTGTTGCTGAAGTCATTTATTCTCAGATAAAATGTTGGTTCCTTTTCTTATAATGGCGTTAGCGCGAAATTTTTTTTCTCTCGCATACACGCTTGTACGTAAATACGTGTGCGTTAACACGTAACGCGTTACGATAACACGTAAAATCGTTGCCTAAATGTTGTTAGAATGTATATTCATACTTAAATAAATTTATTTGAATTCGAACATTTGACTTGTTAGTATGTGCATGACTAAAGATTTGTCTGTGCTTATGATTATGAAAGAGCAAGATTAATGACATTCTGTCTGAAAAGTATAGAATGATTTTTCCAATACTGTTATCTCTAATGAATTTTTGATTTTCCTCATATGTCTCTAAATGTTACAAAAGGCTTTATGATCTGAAACGCTCTGGAAGTTATTGTATGGAAAATTAAAAATAATCTGGAAAGCAGTTTTCTCTTTAAAAATGTTATTTCATGTCCGTACCGAAAATGACTCTTGATTCCATTTTATTTAGTAATATGGTTTCAATCTATTTCATCAGTTTTCTGACCAATCTATGCTGATATTGTATCGTAATAAACAAAAATAAATAATAGCCAAAAAGGCATTACAATCACTAAAATCTGTGTTAATTTTGTCCTTTCTAAAGAACCACTTCTTGCTTTAAAAAATATAAATACAGATATTGAATCGAGCATATCATTCGAATACCCAATGAAATTAGTACAGAAAATATTACTGGCCTGGTCAATTGGAGTTAGGCCTAGAAGAATACTATAGCTTAGATGGGTTTACTGTAGACAAGGACTGGCATTTTCAAAACTAAGAACTGGAGAACTATTGCCAATAACATGTCAAGATAGAACAGAATAATCGAGAAGGTCAAGGCCAACGCTGGGATATCAAGCCAAAGAAGAATGAATAACATGCTTTTATTAATTGTTCTCATACGAATAAAAGTCACTGTATATTTCTCAGTGGAGTAACCCTGGTAGTTCATTCTACTAGTGAATAATATAATAATAATCGTCAAGTGCAAAGCTCAATTCTCGTGTAAGTGGTTCTATTTTAAAGCGTCATTCCACTGACATTCAATCATTGATAATTGTGGTTCATAAAATAAGGAATCGTTATGGTCAGCTGTTTTCATTTGCTTCCGTTGCTCCCCCTCCCGAAGCTCAACAGACAACTGCAGTTCTATTTCCGCAATCGGCTGCTCAACTCCCCTTATGATTACCTCAATTCTCTCAGGAGTGGTAGTCTTCTCTTCCTTTCCAATGATAAACCATTTCCTCCGTGTTGTTTTTTTCCCTGCGAGCCTTTCTGAAAAAGTGTCATTATACGAAGAAAACCCTCTCTCCTTGGAACCTTGCCACCCTAGCGTCGAAGTTTGACAGTTCAGTCGGCCACCATAAGAGAGAACGTATCTTTTTTGTTTCTTTTTCTTGTTGGAAATGTCACAGTGGACGTTTTTAGTGCATGTCCCTTTTCTCTTAGAGAGAGTTTGTTCTTAATATTTTTGTCTCCTGTTTTTGGTTTTTTGCTTTTATTCAGACATTTCATCCGAGCATTAGTTTGCGGAAAGATTTATTCCTGTGGTATTCCTTTTTTTCATCTTATTGATCTACTATTTTTCCTTGGCAGATGCTAAAATATCAGACAATGCATTCGTTGTGAGGAGACTTCTTTTAGTTGGAGTTGACTGGTGGGCCGGTATTCGTTTTGTACTCACAAACAAGCTTCTGTTACTATGACTTTTGGGTTGTGAGACTTGCAAGGATAGTTGGTTAGGTTTTGTGGCTCAAGGACCATATTTGCCACAAGACAGACAACGTCAAGTAATGGGGATTGCAAGGAAAAATTATCGATAACTTTTGTATTGTATAGGTACAGATTGAATTGAAACACGAAAATCAGAATTTTATGGAGGTATTATTTGTCTACTGCTTGTAAAGTATCTGATTTTATACATTTTTTACGCAAATATTATTTGAAAGAACTCAATGGTTTAGTTTGAAAAGGTTATTGACTATATATGTACACCTCATGCAGTTATTAAGAAATCTGTAAACTTAAACTTTAAAATAATTCAAATTATTATGTCTAACTGTACGATTTTTTAATGCTGCACAAGTTGGCAAATTAAAATTTCGAACCAAAAAGAGTTAATTTTGAAAGTAACTTCAGAAATTTTCAAGCTCAAGTTCAATAACATTATTACTATATTGTGTTTTTTACTTCTGTCTAAATTGTTTGTCATTAAATTATCTGTTATATTGTTACATGGTTTTTACAACAATTTAACAGCTATGACAAGCCCTGGATGTTAGTGTCCAAAAAAGAATCACGATTGCTAAACATTCAAATTTAAGAGTAAAATCATAATATTTTGCCATAATCTCCATGTTTCTATAAGCTTCCTGTACCTTCAGATAACGTCAAATATTTTCTGTGCATAGTGTGATGAATACAGTAGTGATTAAAAAATTTATTATGCTTGAAAACGAGTCACTAATTATTTTTATTAGCTTGATTTTGTACTCATATTTGACTCCATTTTGTGTAAAATATTGCAAATGGGTTTCGCCGAGTTCGAACTGCCGCTAGGCATACACAGAAGTGGACAGCAAGGTTACTTTCTGTTTCGAATTGCTGTCACAAAGCCCAATTTGGCGCAAATGTCGCTAATTTACCAAAACTATTTTTTATTTTGATAATTACTAGAAGGCATTCTTTTCTGCCAGTTGCACGTTGCCTTTTAGTGTCGTAAAAAATCTTCCAGGCATATTTTTCTTCGAGGTTGGCAGGTATTTCTCAAAAAGAGGACAAAATTACGTGTTAGGGTTCGAAAACGCCTTACCACAGTTAAACGTACCCTTCTTCTGTATATAAAATGCGTAACTTGTCACACGTGATATTTCTCTCAAAAAGCAATTGCATCAAGCAGCGGTTAACGGTTTGAGACGTTCTCTTCGAACGGCATCCCATCCCAGAGAGAAAGTAGCTCTACTTAAAAACGCCTCGTCATTAATGCCGAAGAGCGCGGGTGCCTCGCGCCGAAGTTCTGTGTAATTTATCGTCTTCTCATTGCATCGGCGTCCCGAATAGGTGTTTATGCCTCCGACAGAATTTATATATCTCCTTCGCCCGTTTAATAGCAGAAATTTTGTGAAGCAAGACTATCCCTGATCGATAAGCCCTGTAGGATTTATTTATTACTTTCTCGGTAGTTGGAATAAAATGGAGTTTCTCGGGGCTTTCTTTTACGGCCAGAGACTTGCAAACTTCGATTTCATGTGAAGTATGGATTTTCCCTCCTTCCATGCTGGTTTATTTGGGGAAACGTATAGGCTTGCGGATTTGGAGGTCTTACTCGTTGGTTCGCTATAGAAATGCTTGCGAGTGTTGGAAAATGGAATAGTAGTGCAGATTTTGCATATTTGCAGATGTGATCATTTCATGCTGCAAACATAGCAGATAAGGGATTGTTACTAAATTTCCACTGCCAGTCGGTATTTGATATCCTATTTTGAAATACATATTAAAATGTATAAATAACAGCAATACAACTAAATTCGAGTTAAAACGGTATTATCATCAGTTGTAGTGCTGTGGCCGGTGTAGTGGTACTCCAATTATCGAAGAAATTCAGAGGAATAGTAAAAACCACGTTTTATTTATGTGAAACACCGCAGCACTCAACATACACAGATCACAACTTTATGGCTACATATTACATCAGTCCACAGATTTCGACCTTCTAATGACATAGACGGAGCATGCGCGCGTAGCTTCGTCGCTTGGTTTGAAGATGTGTAACTTGTTTGTGAAAAAACATAAATTCTAAAGTGTTACAAATTATTGATTGTTTAAAGTGATTATGCAGCGTTATTTAAAAACACTAATCTGAACTTCGATAGCCAATCAGCCAAAGTCGATTCGTAAGCCCACGTGACTTACCCTTCTGAGATTTTACGACAGCGACTCCGGCCACATGCTCTGTCTATTTCATCAGAAGGTCGATGGTCGCAGGTTTTGTTTAACGCCACTCAACGAGCCTCCCCAGGCGTCCAGCTACAGCACTCTTCTTAACTCTTTCTTTGGATTGGGGTTCGTCGTGACTCAGTGGATATGCCCACTGCTCTAGCAAACTGCAAATTGCAGGCGGCGAGGTTCGATTCCCCCCGGGGTGTTTTTCTCTCTTCTGCGTCAGTAAAACTTTCTTTGTGTATATGTCCGTTACTTGATATTGTATGTCTTGTATCTGGCGCAGCGTGGCCGTATAGGCCCTTGCGCCATAAAATCCCAACCAACCTTTCTCTCGATTGCGTCACCCCCGAAGTGTGCACTACCGCCAACCCAGGTGACGCCAGACACTACAATAGTAAAATTTAAAACCTTCAAAATATGACTAATAAAGACTAAAGCTAGTAAAAAAAATGGTCAATAGCTTGTCGTTGGAGCAAAACGTCCACCATCTTTAGAATAGAGAAATCTCGGAAAAAGGCAAAATCTTTCTATCCTGATGATGTTGAACGTTTTGCTCCACCGAAATAGCTATTGACAATTTTTTCACCTGCCGTGTAGTCACGTTTTGTAGATTTTAAATTTTGCTACCAGTTAGTCTGTTTCATCTGTGTATCTACTTAGTATTTGCTGTTCAATACCGACATTATTTCATTAATTTTGTTATAACTACAGCTTTTAACAAAACCGCACCTAGTTTCGAACTCGCAACCCTCCGGTTGGTAATCTGTTACTATTTAAATATGTTTTTTTTTTCCTTTAAAACAGCTTAAATATAAGTTTCGAATCCATTCATAAGCCCCAAAACCACAATAGTTCCTCACTGAATCACCCATTTGAGTCTTATAAATTTCAAACCTAAATCTCTTCATCACTCTGTGTATCATTTTTATTCCCCCGTATTTCCTCAATTCTAAATATAGAAATAAATACATTGTATACCCCTGAAACATTTATTTAAACAGAATTTTGACTAAACTGTCTGCTACTTTTCATGTACGACGTATCCTGAGTGATTTATTCACGCTCTGAAGCAAAGAAAGTGGAAGTAAAACAGGCTGAAACGTGTCAAGGCTTTGTGAAATACACTTTAATTAAATAAGCGTGAGATAATATGTTCGAGACACGCACACCAGTTTTCCGTCTTATTCGAACGTATCTAAATAATTCAAAGCGGTGATTTAGATCATGCATCTTGTAAAACCTGTAGTTATATTCGGAACACCTGGTTAATATACTTGATCGGAAACCAAAAAGTTTGAATTCATGCATGACTTTATCGATCTTTGTTTACTTTTTGTTATAAGCACGTAGCGCGATTTTCCATCAGTGATGCAAATGCTTAACTCCGGTTTTTTCCTCAAAAATGCCTCATAAGATTATTCCTCTTTATCTTATTCGTGGCACTACCTAAATTGATTTTTTGGCAAAACAATTGCTGTTACGATTAGAGCTGTTAGCATAAAATATTCTCCAAACATTACAATTTGGAGAACATTCTATTAATTTTCTATTTAAAACCTCATTTTTCAGGAAATATCAATTTATGGATTGCAGAATGAACCTGAAGTTCATTTTATGTATCATTCACAAGGTTAATCTGCGATCTATAATTAAATGTAGCCTTCAGAAATTAGAAATAGCCTTAAAAGGACCCTAATTTTTATTTTACTTGGAAGAGTGAGAACCCTGTCAAATTAAATAAGCGTAAGATAATATATAATATGATGCACTCACACCAGTTTCCTGTCTTATTCGAAATTATCTAAATAATTCAAAGCGACGGTTTAGGGTTATTTATCTTGCATCTTGTAAAACCTGTTGTTATTCGAAACACTCCTTACTTGATAAACTTATATTATGCTAAAAGCTTAGCTTCGTGCATGACTTCATCGATTTTTGTTTACTTTTTAGCATAGCACGATTTTCCATAAATAATGCAAATGCTTAACAGCAGTATGTACCTCAAAAATGCATTAATAAGATTATTTCTTATTTTATTCGTAATAACCCTTTGTGACGTCCAATGCGACGTTAATTCAACTATCTACCTCTTTTTTTATTCGTAGCACTACCTAAATCGATTTTTCCCAAAATCAATTCCCTGAATCGATTGTTTTTGACAAACCAATTGCTATGTTATAGTAACATATCACCCTGATATTCTATTTACTCATATTTTATGTAATCACTATATTGCCGTTGGGATTTCCACTATTGATATTCTTTTAATACCATCCGCTCATTAGCAAGATTCCTACTCTGTCAAATTAGAGCATCGATTTATGAAATACTGTTAGTGGTGTTATATGATGCTAGTTAAATTGGATTTTGCTATGATAATTATCCACAGTCGAGTTCTCTATTTAAGTTAGTAGACCTTACTGAAGACTTCAATATATACTGGCAATTAATATCCAGTGTTAAGGGTGATTTCGTGACTGAAGTATTTTGTGTAGTGGAATTGACGATGAACGAGGAATTTTAAAATTTTATTCTGTATCTTAAAATATTACTTTTCATGATGACCGTATAAGCTGTTTTTAAATATTGGTCGATTCCCAAAATTCTTAATTAACCTAATGTTTTGAAAATTTAATTTACAAGTCAGCAGATTTAGTCCGTGTGGTAGTGCGAGTCAGCATCAATAACTTGAAATCCTGCACATCGTGTTTGGATGACTTGGGGGATTTAATCCTTCATCTACGAATTCAAAGTTATTCGCAAGTCATAAGATCTCTGTTGGAATCGGTCTCAAACCTCCAATTATAGTGCCGTGTGGGGCACATAAATTTGAAGAATGTAAATCTTTGAATGTATAAAAGTGAAGAAAGATCGGGGATCATGATCTGATCAGACTTCTTCTTGTTGTTTTCTAAAAGTATGTTTTTAAACCATAAGACTTGGCTACGTAATAAAATTTATTTTTAATGTATAAAACTGTCTTCAATCGATAAAACCCAACAATTGGTTATGGGCCTCAGACCTTAAGCTGAACCTGAATTCTGCCACTACCGGTTTCCAGTATGATGGGTATTCAAGAAATGTCCATGTTTTCCTTCCCGAAGTTATCGGATTTCAACTATGCCACGTGGAAGACGGACATGAAGATATTGCTAATGGACCGGAACTGCTGGGAATTTATCACTAAAACGGAACCTCTATTATTGGAAGATGCTCCAGAACAAGAAAAAAGAGACTATCGTTATAGGAAACAGAGGACATACACAACTATCTACCAGGGCATAGACAGAAAATATCAAGTCTTAATTTCATCTACTGAGGATGGTAAGGAAGCCTGGGATATATTAAAGACCAACTTTGAACCAGCATCTAGAGCACGATTGGCAGGCCTTGTGGACGAGTTCTTTTCAATCCGCTATCAGCCGGAGGACGAATCCTTTGGACTCTTCTGCAAACGAGTGCATGAGAAGCTGTTACAGATAAAAGAAGGTGGATTCGAAATCCCAGACCTCTTAGTTTGCTTTCAACTAATAAGACATTTACCTCACGAATACGATAATCTGGTACAACTGCTATACAGGATGGATGACAAGGAGTTCACGCTAGACAATTTGTCTAAACATTTAATAACAGAATCCAGCCGGATCGAGCTGAAGCGGAAGGACGAAGACACAAAATTAAGTATCGTGGCCGATGCTTATGCTACAAGAAACAGGTCATCTAGATGCAAGGAGACACGGGCATCTACTCCTGATCACAGCAGATGCGTACTGGACCCTGAATTAATTCCTTCAAGCCCAAGAAAGTCGACAGTTTGTCGTATGGGGCCGCGACCATTCTGCAACTACTGCAAAAAGTCGGGACATTACGAATCGAAGTGCTTCAAGAAATGCAATCGGCAGAAACCTGGTGGTGAATTATTTTATATGGAGGACAATCCAAAAACTGATCTTCAACGTGCCTATGCAGTTTCAAATTTTCCAAATGAAAGACCGAGGGAATTTCTCATTGATTCTGCTGCAACTGCTCACTTCTGTAAAGAACGTGATATGTTTACGACATTCAGAAAACTACCACCACAGAAGATCCTAGTCGGAGACAAGGACAGCACCTCGGAAGTATTAGGTATGGGTGATATTCAATTTACAGTTTTAGATAGAAACAGAAATTATGATATAACTTTAAAAGATGTGTTATACTCGCCTAATATGAGAAAAAATTTAATTAGTGGTGCTCGTATTGACCTTGTGGGAAACCAAATTAAATGGGGAAATAACAAAATGATTATTTATAATAGTTATAATAAATATTTGTTTACTGTTCCCAGAATTGGAAAATTGTATATCTTAAAAGGTTATCCCAAGATTAAAAATTATACATATGTAACTGGTTTATATCTAGAAAAAGCCCACCGTAGGTTTTGTCATGTTAACATGCCCTTAATTGAAAATATGAGTAAAATTAATTGTGTAAAAGGAGTTGAAAAACTTAATTGTAAAAATATAGATAAAAATTGTAAGATTTGTGCTATTGCTAAATCCACTAGAATATCCTTAAAAAGAAACTATATGTACGAAAGGAAAACTAAAAATGTTTTGGAAAGGATCCATATGGATTTGTGGGGTCCTGCTCCAGTTAACTCTCTAGGTGGAAACAAATACTTTTTATCTATTATTGATGATTTTTCACGTAAAGTAACTGTTTATATTATTCAAAATAAGAATGAAGTTTTTGATTACTTTAAAAAATACTTGGTTAGAGCTGAAAGACAGCTAAATGTTAAGTTAAAATGTGTCCGAACTGACAATGGTTTAGAATTTTGTCACAAAGAATTTAAAAAGTTTTTAAATGATCTAGGAATAAAAATCGAAAGAACTTCAACTTATACCCCTGAACAAAATGGCGTTGCAGAAAGGTTCAATAGAACAGCCATGGATTGTGTCAGAGCTATGCTTCAAGACAGTGGTTTACAACCACAATTTTGGTCAGAAGCACTTTTAGCATTTATTCATACTAAAAATAGATGCGAACACAAATTAACTGAGGGTATATCTCCTAACGAAATATGGACTGGTTTCAAACCATCAGTAAAACATTTTAGAATTTTTGGCTCTTTGGCATATGTTCATATTCCTAAAATACAGAGAAATAAATTACAACCCAGAGCAAAACTTGGTATTTTGACAGGATATGGTTTGAAAACTAAAGGTTACAGAATATATATCCCAAACGAGAAGAGAATAGTTGAAACTGTCCATGTTCATATCGACGAAAGTAAGAAAGCTGTTGATGTACTATTTGGTAAAAACTTTGAGTACGTTTCTTTTGATCTTAATTCTAATATTCCTATTTATCAATCAAATGAAAATATAAAAGTAAAATCGGAAAGTGAAACTCAAGTTTTAGATTCTAAAGATTTAGTTAAAACTGAGGACTTAAAGTCTTAACATTTCAAATTGGCGAAGAATCGAAAAACCTAGAAATAAAAGCAATAGGATAGATGTATACTATTATTCTCCTGAAAATTTGAGAATGAGATCTTTAAATGATATTAAAAAGTACTGTACTAAAAATAAGATTAGGTTTGATCCTGTAAATTTCAATTTTAAGCCAGAAACTGAGCATCCTAATGTGGATATTTCTAATGTGCCATCTACTTCTAGTGATGAATCTAATTTTTTAGACCAACAGATGTACGACATGTATGATCAGTGTTACAATGTCGAAATCCCCAAAAGTTATGAAGAAACGCAAGCAAGTAAGGATAAAATAAAATGGAATACTGCCATGAATGAAGAAATTCAGATAATGAAGGATAGGCAAGTATGGAAATTAGTGGACACACCCCCAAATACAACCATAATTGGAAGTAAGTGGGTGTACAGCATAAAAATGGACGAAAACAATATACCTAAAAGGTATAAAGCTCGTCTTGTTGCTCAAGGTTTTAAGCAAAAACCCGGCATTGATTTTAAAGATATTTTTTCACCAGTTGTGAATTTTTCTATTGTTAGATTATTGTTTGTACTATTGATTTCTATGTTGGGTTGGTATCACTGTCAAGTTGACGTGAAAAGTGCATATTTATATGGACACCTTAAGGATACTATATACATGAAACAGCCAAAAGGATTTGTGCTGAAAGGATCCGAAAACAAAGTATGTCTATTGGAAAAGGCTATATATGGTCTGCATCAAAGTGGTAGAGAATGGAATTTGGAATTAGACGGTATTTTAACTAAATTAGGATTTTCTCAGTTAAATTGGTGTAATTGTGTCTACAAATTTAAAGATATAATTTTAATTGTTTATGTAGATGATATGGTTTTGTTTTCAAAAAGAGAACATTTGATAAATGAAGTAATCGAATTATTGGACAAAAAATTGGATCTTACAGTCCTAGGTAAAACTAAATATTTGTTAGGCGTAAACTTTCAAGAGATTGAAAATTCGATTTATTTACATCAAATTACCTACATTGAAAAATTAATGTCAAAATTCAAATATCTTCCTAAAAGTTTTGTGAATTTACCTTTTAAAATTGGTTGTAACTTACCTGATAAGGTTAAAGAGGAAGAAATAATTGAAAATGATTTAATGAGGAAATTTCCCTATCGTTTCTTAATAGGATGTTTATCGTTTTTGTCAGATAGATCCAGACCAGATATTGCATTTGCCGTTAATATAATGTCTCAGTTTTGTAATGGTTATACTTACAAACACTGGTCTTACGTTGTTGATATTATGAACTATGTTTTTCTTACAAAGAATTTTAAAATTAATCTTTCCAATGTAGAAAGTTCAAATTTGATTGCTTTTTCTGATGCAAATTGGGGATGTGGTCTCACAGACATTCAAGCAGTGGCTATTTAATTTATTTTGGTAACATCCCAATATCATGGAAATCTTCTAAACAAAAGTGCATAGCTCTTAGCTCAATGGAATCTGAATTTATTGCACTAACCGATTGCACTAAAGAAGTTATTTGGTTTAGTAGAATTATAAATTAATTAAGTTTGTGTGATTATATAAGACCCCAAGTATATTGTGATAATCAATCTGCTATCTATTTTTCAAAAAATAGTCAGGAAAATCAGAAAACTAAACATATTGATATCAAGTACAAATTTATTCGTAAATTAATAAAAGATGAACTATTTAACGTAAATTATATTTCATCGGAAAATAATTTGGCTGACTTTTTAACAAAGCCTTTATTGTTAAATAAATTTAAAAATATTATTAGAAAAATATTTTGTTAGATTTATATATATATATGTGTATATATATATATATATTGAATTTTAATACATCTGCTGAGGTTTTACAACCGATGGGGCCGCATGTTGGAATCGGTCTCAAACCTCCAATTATAGTGCCGTGTGGGGCACATAAATTTGAAGAATGTAAATCTTTGAATGTATAAAAGTGAAGAAAGATCGGGGATCATGATCTGATCAGACTTCTTGTTGTTTTCTAAAAGTATGTTTTTAAACCATAAGACTTGGCTACGTAATAAAATTTATTTTTAATGTATAAAACTCTGTCTTCAATCGATAAAACCCAACAATCTCTATCCCTTATCCTTTATATACGAATAGCATTCATACGAATAGCATAGCAATCATTCATGCAATATGAAAGGTAGACGCACTGCTGTTCATTGAAAATGCAAGGAAGTGTCATTAGTTGGATTAACCGGAAATTTGGCAGACGGTAGCAAATGGTAGGCTATGGCAAATGTTTAAAATCTCAAGCTGAATATGCAATAGAGTGCGCGCGCAATATAGGCTAGAATGTAACTCGGAAAGTATAAAAGGCCTCAAAAAACAAGTATCAAATGTTGTGTAGGTGTATTCGATTGGCATTGCTCTGCTAGTACGTAAACATACCTCGTCGCAAAACTAACATTACAATATTTCAATAGTTGACGGAGAATAAGGGAGAGGAAGAATTATTGGATTGAGCGAAGGCGATTTGTTTTATCCTAGAATCGCAAGACCAACCTCTAATATAGATCCTCCTTTGAACAGAGCAGTGTTGGTTTTCATGTCGCCCGAATTGTGCAGTGTTTCTTCTGTGACCAACAAGTACAATTTCTTCCTTGGGTTGTTCGATTTTGTCCCCTATTGAACAATTGTGGGATATAATTACTCAAAAACTGATCCATATGTCATCGCCTGCAGTCACATCTGACGAATTGTGGATACATGTTGAATCTGGTTAGAACCACACTTTTATAGATGGTCCTCCAAAACCTTAATCGGTCATTGTTATGCTGAATGCAAGCTGTTATACGTAACTGCTTAAGGTGGAGAGACAAATGAATAATTTTAGAATGATCCTTTTGACTTACAGTTCTGTAATTTCAATCATGTATGCACTGTACCACATGTCATCGCTCAAATGAATTTCATTGCTATAACTCAAGTCTTTGTTGGTATTGCTATTTCAATGAGCAGAAGTGTAATTGTAACAAAAGTGATTAATCTCTTTTAGAAGAAGGGTATTTGTTTTCCATTTTGTTTTACAACTTATTTAGTACTAAGTAATTCAAGGGATTGTGTCTTTTGAAGAAAGCGTTGCGCAGAATTCAAGAGGTAACATCACCCTATCAGCAAAGTGAAATTATGGGGTTTTGCTCTTACAGCCATCGCGACAATATTCTAGGGTAATTGAAATGATTCTTTTAATAAAATGAATGTGACGAAAAATACTGGGATATTATTTTGATGGAATTCAATTTGTATTTTATTTATTTTTTATTATTCATTTTGTATAAGTAGGCTGGTCTAATCATTTTGAGATTAAGAGGCAGATAAATTTACTCGTACTAAGAAATTTAACGAATTGCGTTAATGAAATTGAATGTCTTCGAAAATGAATGAATTTGAAAGAACTTGCCCGTCCTAATACATTTCACCACAAACACGTGCCTCTACCGTTAAGAGTATATTAAAAGTTATGAGTAGACACAAATTGAACTACATCTTTTTCATACATTTTAATAATACATTCTCATTTGGGAAATCATTCATCTCAATGAATCTATGATTGAAAATGTACCGATTGTGAATGTAGTGTTCTGAATTTTGATCGCCAGCTTTGTCGGAGTTGCTCAGTTTTGTCTCAAAAGTTTTCCAGATCCCCTATTTGAATATCTTCGAACAAGGATGAATATGGAAGAAGTTGCCTGTCCTAATACATTTCACCACTGACACATGCCTCTACCTGCTAAAAAATACAGACTACACAGACTAAAAATTCCACCTTAAATCTCATATCTAAGCATCTGAACACTTCTAATAGTTTTGTGTAATGATAAGGGCTATAACACTGCGGCTATTTTCGCAGGGCTCAAAGTTGATTTCCTATTGGGGAGGATCCTTCATGGAATCTTTAATTTTACACACATTCTTCCAAGTGTTCGAACAGCATAAAAATTCTACGCTGCGCATACATATTTAGTTCTCCCCTTGCAGTTGAGACATCCCAGCTTCCCTGAAAATCATCTTTTATGTAAATGCACCTAGCTGTCACGCAAGACGCTAAGTAAGTTAAGCGTTTTCCGATAAGGAAACCGTTTTAAATAAAACGTTAATCTTTTGCATAAACGCTTATAACCCTCCTCACAAAACAACTGTTTGTGGCCCCGGGATTTTTCATTCCGCCTTCGTAAGTTTAATGAACTTTGAACTTTGGAGGCTCCCGCCAAATAACTTTCGCTCTGTTTGGGACTGTAATTATTCTGATTCGTTTCGTAGATGAGATGGCTTGCAGGAATTAATTGGGTGGATCTATATTGCTTTTTCGAGCAGTTTGCGCGATGGACTGAGAAGAAATCGCCCTAGGCCCATTGTGTATTGTTTCTACGTAACATGTTAAAGCATTATTTGGAATAAATGCGCTTATGTCAGCTTTAGTTATGTGAATGCTTCAGTGTGAATCGAGTTAAGAATCTCTGAGAAGAATGGATTCACTTAAGAATGACTGTATTCAAACTGTAAAATATCTTTATTTCGAAAATTATCTTAATATTTTTACTAATTTTTATTCAATATCAATGGTACAATTCGCTGTTCCATTCATATCGAATTCCTGGACTAATTGTTGCTTTTTTTATTTCACAGAACTGAGGTAGACGCCTTAAAATGAAGAGTTCCCCTTTGCAAATGACAGGTAGATACCATTTCTTTTAATTTACATAGAAATATTATTGTGTTCAAGTTTTTTCTATAGCTTATTGCTTTAGAAAAACCTACTTTTGTATTTTATGTGCTTGAACCATAATCTTACTCAATGCTTTTACGTTTTGAGCATGTTTAGCTCCCATGTTAACTTGGAGAGAAGACTTTCTTTTCTGTTAAATGGTTGTAATTGGTTTTTTTTTTCAGTCGATTAATATTCTTGAAATACAAGGCGACTTTTTGCTGCTATTTTTCAACTTTGGCTAATAATGGCATCTTTTTAAGTAAAATCGTCTCGAAACCTAATTTCCAAATTTTGCGACTTTTCGAAAATTTTGGTGATTAATTCACCAAAGGTCAATTGAAAAATTTAGCCCCTCTCCTTTTTTAATATTAATAGCGTGCAAGAGAAATATTTTTCGGATTTTTCTTCAGAGGGAAAATTTTTCAAGGGACATCTTTAGACGTTTTGGCGCCAAGCCCTGGCAACCATGAGAGAAAAACATCGGAATCTGTAGTTGCTGGATTGTCATAAAAAGCTTATTAAGGAAATATTTAGTTTAATTTTAAAATGAAAATTATTTTGGCGAGATCTTCAACATCTGTTTCATACTTAATTAGCACATTTTGTGTTTTAGCCGATTCATTTTGCATCTGAGCTTTAAGAATAGGCTTTTTGGCCATTATTTTTAAAATTTTATGCTACTAAATACGACTAATACTCTATCTATCTATATATATATATATAAATAAATATAAATTTGTTTTTGTATTGGGTCAAGGCGGTGACGAAATTGATAAATACTAATTTAGAAGTCTTCAACGCAATGTACTGGAAGTCTTGTTGAGCCTCGATTGTATTTCTCAGATAGCAGTCAGTGACCCAGTGATCCATATCAGAAGAAAGCGATTCATTCCTCTTTTCAAACGCCTTCTCAAATGTCATCACAAAAACCACGAACACTCCGCTAAAAACTCCTCTCTCTTAAACTGCACTCATTTATACGGAAAGAAACTCTGTTCCCGATGATCGGTCATCAATCAAAAGGAGAAAGGGAAACGTTTATTTCCCGTAATCTTATTTTACTTTTTTAAAACTTTATATTTACTTACGTTCTTTGTGTTCTCCGAAGAAAGTAATAATTCCGCTCATGAGAATTCCCTCTCGGAAAATGTATTTCTTGCGTTTTCAGGGGATTCTTTTTGTTACCTTTCGTCCACTCAGTGTGTGTTTGTTCTATTTTTCAATACTTGCTTCAACTTCTTTATTGGGAAGAAAACATTTGTGTTATGTTTTTCTGATCTTTCATCTCATTTTACTCGCCGTCGATGAAGAGAAATTTTCTTCAGGTGATCCTACTGAAAAAGACGAAATGAATAACATTTCGTGGAATGGTTTTTATCAGTGCTTTGCAATTGAGTAGTCTGGCAGTATTTAAAAGGAAGCTAGGGGTAGTTTGTTTTGAATTGAGATTTATAGAAGAGTTGTATGACTGTTTTCAAATATTTTATAGACTGTTTATTGAATAGAATGGGAAGATTGACACCTAAAGCAGCGAATTTGCAGATGTTGTCAAGCTTAAATGAATACTGAAGTGTGTTGTCATTACAGATAATTTGTAATTTTGTCTAAAAAGAGAAAATTTGGCATACTAAGCAATTGCAAGTGTACACGGCCTAGCAAAAAATCATGATGCATGTCTCATTTGTGATCAGATCAGGTCTTCAGGTATAGGGTCGCAAAATTTTAGCATATAAACTCGAAATTTCAGGTTAGCATAAAAGCGCGAAAAGAGTAAGTTCTACATTGTATTTTAGATAAATGTTGCGCAATTGCATTGTACTGTATGAAAACACAATGAATTCATATTTCATTACTAGCACTGGAATGTGAATTCAGTCTGAAATTTTAAATATTATTGTATGTATTTATTTGTACTTTTGCAATTCAATCTCTAAAATAAATTTGTTTTGCATTTGGGGGAATGTATATGGAAATATTTGTGTATGCCAGGAAAATTCTTCGTGTTTTATACTTCTATCTTTTATACTATCGTTTTATACATCAGTCTAATCTTTATTTACGAAAATATATTTTAACCGTCTTTAAAACATTTTCCTTTAAATATTTGATGTCTGACATGCATTCATTAATGCATAATGAGTAAAAGTAATTTGTATGTATATGTTTCTGAGTTTAAAAACTTTCGACTTTCGAAAAATATGTATCAGTTACTTATCCACAAGAATCTCTTTCTTAACACATAAGTTTGTTAGTATGGTTTGTGAAGAATATCGTTTTCCGCACTCTTGTATTCTGAGTGATATCTGAAAAAGCTTAATCTAAAACGGAACTCTTGTAAATTCATCTTTGGAATCAACACGAATGATTGCGATAGAAACCGGATCGGAGTTGTGTTCCTCATGCATCAATCGATTTATCAATTTATGGAATAATCAAATCATACTCTGAAGCAAAAGAAATTGTGAAATATAAATGTCTTATTCATTTTTCTTCCTGTATTTTAAACAAGATTTCGTTTCGTTATTAATGTTTAGAGATTGTTGTAAGCAAATTACAAATGACAGCTGTCGTAAAACTGGAAACGGTCCAGATTTTATTGTTCATTCTTTATCTTGATCATTCTTTATCTTTAGATCATACACTTCAGTAACAACACTAGGACCACTTCATCTGCATTCGGGGTCTTGTACCAGGTTAAAAGGACGGACCCCTCATAAAATACCAATAATGTATCCCAAGTGCTTATTGTTTTAACTTGCACGATTTTGACCATTTCTGTGCACATGCATTGCACGAAAGTGCAATGAAAATTCGACTTTTTAAATTTGAAAAGAATGGACTCGCATTGAAGTACAAAAAAATTTTCCATATTTTTCGGGACCCTTCACACTAACAGAATCTTCGTTAATCCGAATTCAGTAGAAACTTATTGACGAAGATACGGGAGAATAACTTTTATACGAAATAGCTTGTTCGTCATAAAATCTGCCACACTGTCTGAATCCGGAGCGTTCCACTTCAATGCACCCGAATCTTCGTCAGTCAGTTTCTACTAGATTCGGATTCTCTTGGTGTGAAGGGGCCCTGAACAACACTTTATAATTTACCTCTTTATATTCAACTCTCTGTATCTAATGAATGCTAAATATACAAGGTCTTTAATGGTGGTCATTTTTTTTCTCACCAATCTCAAATTCTCATCTTCAGGCTGCCGAAGCATAACTAAGACGCCAGCAACACCATAAACATTACAAAGCTTTTTCCGCATTTGCGTAAACTAGAACTGAAGTTTAAAAAAAGTGATGAAACGAGAATCTTCCATTCGCCCTCTATCTTTCGCACTTTCGGTCTATATACACATCACCTCCGTAAATCCGGAACCTCCAAAACCGTCTCTGTTTGAGCTTTTAGCGCAGACGATGTCACGGTTTTACGGAGCTGGCATCGCTTTTTCTCTCTTGTTCCCCCCCCCCCCACTTTTACTTCCTCGCAGGTGGCAACAGCGTTACGCATGCTGATTTCCCGGTGCTTTTTTTCACCTCCACACTGCGTCTCTGTGCGCCGGGTTTTTTTTTTTTATTATTATTATTATTTTTTCTTACCTCTTTGCTCCTTCCGAATTTTATCCTGTTTCTCCGCTCTTTTTCGCTCCAGGAAAATTTACATACATTGCATCTCCCGCGCGTCTACGCACAGACGCGCGGGGGAGTCCAGGAGCGTGATCACGCGGCCGGATAATCGCGTGATCGCGACGTGCCCTGATAGATGACTGGTGGGGGGGGTTGACGACGAGAATGTGGGGGTTAGATTTTCTTGCTTTCTGTCACTCGTCTTACCCTTTAACTTTTCCCTTCCCTACATTCTTCGTCCATGTCAATAAATCTTTTCGGGACCATTGTGACTTGTCTCGGATTATCTCCTTTGTCCCGGGAAAGGGTCTCGAATGTAAATATTAGTTCTCCGAGATAGACGGTGGGGTATTTTTTGATTTGATGCATTGCTGCGATTAGACGGTTGTGTTTTAATTTTAGAGCGCTGTGAGAGATTTGGGCTTCCTTTAAATATTGTGTTTGAATTTCCCTGTTGGATGATGCCGATTTCTTCTTCCATCTCAGTGTACGAAATATGTAACATCCTGACGTTAATTCAGAAGTTTTTATTTTCTCTCCTCCGACATTCATTTTATGATAAAAGGTTGTATTTCAAGAAAATGATTCCAGCCTTTCAACGTGGTCGAACTACTTTCAACTCCAAAGTGAGAGTTGAAAGTAATTCGACCATGTGTCAAGTTTTTAGTCGATCCCTCCATTGTTGTGTATTTATTCTATTATCGAATATCGGATTACACATGGCGGAAGGATTCGTCTCTCTTTGAACGCACTGGAGTTGTTGTTAAGCACTTGTTCACCGATATTTTGGATGCTTACCTTAAAAGTACTTCTTCAGGAAAGACTATTCTCTATATGATCTCAAGTGTCGAGGCTGTCAGAACTGGCGTGGTCCTATATAAGTACGAAGTTAAAAATAAGATTGGTTTCTTTCTTCAGGGGGTATGTAAGTGCTGCAAAAGTATCTGATATCCAGTAACATTTGGAAGTAGTAAGAGCCTTCAATCAACAGTTTATTGAGTAATCATAATCATTGTGAAGTTTCAGATACTTAAGTACGTAGCATTTAGCAACCATTCACGCGAAGTAATCAAACTCGGAGATACTGCATAAGCACGATAATGGTGTAATCCAATGATGGTAATGATCACCCGAGACAAAGTATATTAAATAGTTTGTGACTTTTATATTTCATTTGTTAGTTTCAAAAATTCTATTGTGGAATGAGTCAGAATTTTCCAATCACAGTTCTATTTGATTTCTAATAACCCTTTGAGCAATGCACTTAATTTGTCTCGCTTTCAAGGGACAGTTCTACCTGAAGCGGCGTGGCTTGAAAGTTCGTTCGTCACATTCTGTAGTAGGCTCAGGGTGTTAAACCTCCTTCATCTTTCGATCAAGAGTTAATTGAATGGTCGTTTTTTATCGTTTATTAAGTTTCAGTTCTTATATATACGCCACTATATTTAACAATTGTCACAGCCCCAAATGATCTAACTTGAAGATACTTCTTTCTCGACAGTGGCCCCCAATGATGACCCAAGACGAAGTATAGTAACAGTATGAACTCCTTAATTCCCGTGTTTATTGAGGAATGACTCAGAAATTTTCCAACCCAACTAGTTCGATTTGATTTCTAATAACCCTTTGAACAGCGCACCGTCGTCCAGGGACATAATTAAGCGCGTTCTTGAAGGCGAAAACTTGAAAGTCCGTCCATCACACGCTGCAGTGGGCGCAGGGTGTTAAGCATTCTTCAAACCACCGCACTTTAAAATGAACGCCCTCGATCTCCTTACGGCACTCGCAATATTTCAACCACTGTGCCCATTCAAGTTGCCACTCATTACCGCTGCAGCGGGCGTTTATCGTGTGCACTCAATTTCCCCACAAGTAAATGGGGATGCTCCCCCTTCTGCAGAACACTGCTTTGTTGTGACTCCTCATATATATCGAAAGGGGGTAGAAGTCATGTCATATTTGTCATCATGCCCCCGACCGCTCGCCCTAGCCAATCCCTCTCGTAGGATTAAATGAACTTCCCTTCCAATAAACGGCACCGTTGGCCTGCTGTCTCACCGGTCTCTTTAAGCACCTTTTTAGTAGTGATTTGTTGGTCTCCTGACGCATCTCTCGAACGCGGCCCTTGTTGTGGGCATCGCTTCACCGACCGTCACGTGGGGAAAGGATTGGTGGACGTCCGGCTTCTGAGCCTCCTCCTCCTGGTGGTGTCTTGGATGCTCCTTACGGTCTGTATGTCTTCTATTACTCGGGGATTCCATTTGTTGGTACTGGTCACGCGTGGTAATCGCATTGTTGTATGTTTGTGTTTTGGATCGGAAGATCGAGTATGAACTGTTAAATATCTTTACCCCTTTATCGACGTTTCTGTACTTTGGTAGAAAAGGAGCAAAAGTCCATTCCCATTTTAGTGTCAGCAGTTTTTGTTAGTTTAATTTTTAATATAGCGTACAAAAAATACTTTCCAATGTTTTGATTCTTTTCATAAAGCATGGAAAGCAGAACACATTGGCACTTTTTCTATTATAACTCATTACCTTGAAGTGATTTGGGGATATACCTCAAATCAGTAAATTTGGATATTGACCCTTTCTCTAAAAAGGTGCAGATTTATTTTCCTAATCCTGATCAGCAGCAGTTTTGTACTTCGTATTATTGTACCGCATATTCAAATAAACTGGATTATCATTATTTAATTTTCTCTGACATCAGTACTTAAGAATCGCTACCGAAAAATTACGCGTCACTTATGTCTACGTAAATATTCACTTATCATTTGATTGGGCACACGTTCTCATTTCTTGTATGTTGTATATCCAATTGCTTCGGATATACAACATCCTTTACAAGCGTGTCCAAGACAGACAACTTAACGCCGTCTCTTGTGTTTGGCGCAGCATGACCAAATATGGCTCTTTCGCTATAAAACACCAACCAAATCAACTGGTTTTAAAACTTTCCATTGGAATGTCAATCGCTTATATTTAATGGGCGGAAGAAAGTCATTGGGTTCGAGATTAGCCGAATTCATCTGGTCATGGTAATTAATTGCCTTGGCTGTCAAGCTTTGCTTCAAATTGTGGTTGTGGTTTCATCCTCATTTTGAATAATGTTGCAAACACTTACTGTCACTTTCATATACATGATTTTGTGGTAGATTGGATTCTTTTGTAATTCGATTTCATTAATACCAGACTGAGGTACTGATTAACTCTTCAAAAGTTCGAAGCATGTTGTTGAATGGAACCATTTTGTAAATAACGACATATCTGTTGGGTCTTTCAGTTATTGGCTAAGGGTTTTTGGTGTGGACGTCATCACTGTACCGTCGATTGTATCTCGTATATTTGATATTATAGGGGTAGTTGGACATTAAACAATCTTCGCGTGTTTCATTACACGTGACTTTTTACCATTGGATCTTTGAACGTTTCAAATAAAAGTCTATGTTTTTCCACAAAGTGCACGTGATAACAGTAACAACAATATTATGATATTTAACTGTACCAGTCTTCGCCGAGCATTATTTGTGTATTTATTGCTTTTCTACTTTTATAGATATATCTCTGGACCGAATATCTTGACGCTATACTGTAAAAAGATAAAGGAGATAGATATCGAAAAGCATAAAAAATTCCTATGAAATATATTATATATTGTAAGACATTATTGTCAGTTATGTATTTTTAGAACTTTACGACGATATTGTAACTATCCATTTTTGAAACGTTTTTCCTCGTGTTAAAAAGAATACCAGTTGTTCTTTTTGTTGAAAACTAAAGATTTTAAATACCGATCCATAAATTAAAGCATGATAAATGTACTCAGTTTCATCAGTCTAATATTGAGAATTCGGTATGAGTTTTGAAATAAATTAGTGAGTTTTCTGTATCATAGTCTGGGAAAAACAACTGTCTAAAATTCATTTTAAACTGATCTAAAACAAAGAAGCAGTAAATGTTATAACGGCGAAATCCTCATCCACTGAAACGACTTCCACATGATGTAGAAAAATTGCTTAGTAGGTTCATTGCAAGCCTTCAGCCAAATTATTCATAAGATTATTGTTTTAAAATGCGAACAATTTATAGTATTACTTACTTCTCGATAACATTCACTCTATAATCACTTTTCGTGTGATCATAGTATCAGTAAGATTGCATTAAATACTTATAGATTATTCTTGTGTGTGTGTGTGTGTGTGTGTGCTCTGTGTGTGCAACTCTTTTTGATCATCGTGATCAGAGTATTAGAACGATTGCATTAAATAATTGTAGATTAACTTTTCGGTTGCACACATGAAGACGAAAACTTGTTAGGCCATTGAAAAATGTCGAAAATTTTCTAAGTACGATACAAAACTACAAAGAACGAAAACAACTTTTTTTCAATCCGTCCCCCATTCTTCCATGTTCATTTTTATTGCATTCCATATTATGGTTACAGTTTGCACGTGCATAGTTAAAAATACATGTTTGCGCATGCTTATTAAAAATAATCTCAATACACAACAATGTTCATAAGTGCTCTAGTAGTAGTTGCACGCATGCAGTAAAAATTAAATTCACGCGCTCAATTTTTTCATGATGTTCTGTGAGTGTTGCAATCACAGTAATGATAAATACTTCAATGTTGTGAAATGTTAATGCAATACATAAAATTATGGTAGTTAGTTAATTAACGTCACACTAGAGCAATGCAATGGGCTATTGCCGACGGTCTGGGATCAATCCCTAAGGGAAAGACGGTAGGTTATGAAATTCACTCATCTTAAATTGATTTATAGCATTTGGCAATAACATCGTAAATTTAAAAAAAAATGTGTAAGCTCATAAAATAAGTAGCCAGTTCAAAAATTAACCTTGACTGAATTAATCTTGATCTTTTCCCAATCAAAATAATTTGCAGTTTACACAACAAAAATAAGAGCCGGACCGTGTGCAGAAGGATCTATCGTAAATTTCTATTGCTCTATTTGAGCCATATTTAATATTCATCTTTCAAAGGGCTTGATTCTTCGAAACTGGAAGCGTTCGACAGCTTTACACTCTCTTAAACGTTGCCAAACGCTCTTTCCGAAACATTGCTCGAGACGATTATTTTGCGCCGCAGTACCGGTTAACTCTATTATTTAGTTATTAAATTCTGGCAGTCTCTTCCTACTGTGGCAGCATCAAAGCGTGTCAGTGGAAATTTGCAGTTTGAAGTTATCGGACCGTTAGGAAACAGTTAAACCTTTTAAGAGAAGCTTACTCCATAATCTCTTTTGCAAGCTTCTAAGGAAATAACATTGTAAAAATTCTTGCAAAGTTTCCGTAATCGTTCGTGAATGAAATGTGATTAGACTCCAACATTTAATACTCTGGGGTGGCAACAATAAAACACATTGCTTTGAGAAAGTGCTGCATGAAAAAGGTCTATTCTCGAGACTGCTTTGTTTCTGTTCTTTTGCTTCTTGTTTTACAAATGTCGCTTTCTGTGATAATTGGTTCAATAAAATTCTTTAATCCAGTTTTAACTCAATTTTTCAAGTCTTGAGTTATTAATTTTTTTTTATTCTGTTCCTAACTTTCTGACAAGACCTATTCGACTAGAGTTTTTTAAGAGGGGGTGGAATCTAAACTTTCTTCTAATTTGTTCTGTTAAAAGTTTTGAAAACCTGCAAAAAATTCAAACTTAAGTTTTGAACTTCAAACTCGATTTTCTCAAAACGAATATTATATAGCCTTCGAAAAAACTTCCAAGAAACTACTTTGACCTGGTTTCTAAAATGTGTACTTCCAAACCAACATGTTTTACAAACATCGTAGATTATACTTAAATGATTATTTACGTAAAATAATTTGTTTTCTAGTTTTTAAAATAAGTCATTTTATATATTTTTAAAAACTGCTATGCAATATCATATTCATTTCGTATGTAAATACATTGAGAAAACAAAAACTTTTTGACTTCATATGTATAAGTTTTTAGATTAAATTGAACTTTCATCGCACACAAACTTACATTTTATACAGTAATCTTGGAATTTCTACCTTGTTGCACAAAATGTCCACGGAAACTCCGTGAAATAAATGACATTATGAGTGATTGTACTTTGACGTGACCTGATCTGCTAGATCGTTAAACTTTCCTAAATGCATCGATCTCTTTTCACGTTATTTCCGATTCCTTTTTTGATGGATTTTTATTTTTTTTTCTTTCGATTTCTTCATCCTGAAAATAGTATAGCACATTTTCACGTACTTTTAAGGCGATCGTTTAGCGTTGCTTCTTGTAAAACAACTTTTACTGCGAAGCGCGAGACTAAACAAATCTTGTCTTTCAATACGATCTGTGCTGATTGGTTTCCATATTATTTGAATAAAGTTTGAGGAAAAGCAATTTTCGAAAGAAAGACGCGTATAATAAAGTATAAAAATTAAAGTTTCTGAACGTATTGGTTAAATTTGTATTGTACTCGAATATTATTCTTCTCTTTAAAAAATAGTATTTTACAACCAGCATTGCGTTGCATCTTTGATTTTATTTGTAAATTTCTGCTTTGCATTTTATTGTGCATCGAACACCTTCACTCTTCTTGATTTAAAAAAATTGTAATTATTAGTCTGAGAACAATCATACTCAACAGTCTTCTTATACTTAAAGTCTATACAATGATCTGTTTCTCTATATTTCTAATAACTTTATTTTCATTCTCTGTGTACTTAGAATATAAATTATTTCTTTTTTCTGTATTTCCCTTACTCTTACTATTGATAGCCGAGTAGTTAGCTCTCCAGCCTTTGGTTGAACCGGATCTATGTACGAATTCTAATCTGTGCATTGCTGTTCGTAGTGGCTCGGAATCCACTTTGAATGGTAGGTCCCGATCTAATTAGGCCTCATGTAAGTTGTAAGCGGCGCAGGTTAGGTTCCTGCCTGAATTTATTTCTCTCTCTTCTATGTCAATAAAAAAACTTTCGTTTGTGTGTATAACTCGTTTCCTGGACGTTTGGCGCAGCTTGGCCAAATATGGCCCATGCTCCATAAAATCAACTGATTAGACCTCGTATAGCAAGAAATGAGAGCAAACCTAACTTCTATTTCTATATCCTCTGTTATTATTTGTATTGTTTCTTAATTCTACACTCTATGAAATGTTATACAGACTGTTTTTGAATGTTCTACTGAGTGCAGAAACAACTTAGTTCGTGTAACTATTTGGTTAAAATCTAACACGGTTTTCCCCAACCAATAACTATCCCAAGTAGTTAAAAATCAATTATCATCGAAAAAAATAATCACCCGCCGTTTTGCCAAAGTGGCAGAACTGGAAAACTTCAATCGGGCAATCTTCGGGGTGAAATTTTTCGCTAAACCAACACTTCTAAAGTTCCGGAAAGTTCGCTTCTTCCAAATCCCCCATTCACTCATTGGTTAATATCGCGGTGAGCTTAACTTCCCTCTCCCTTTGAAAAGCGCGGAGGCAAATACTCTTGCCCAAACTATTCAAGAAGGCACTTGACGCTTACGTCAGCGCCCTCTGCTGGAAGAGCGTTTTATTACTCGGAGAATTTGCGGAGTGCTTAAGCCTACTTACGCCTTGAAAGGGCGACGAATGGAAGGGAAAGCCGTAGAAAGCAAGGGGGAGGAGCAGGAACATAGCATTCCACGCTCCTTTTTCTTTTTATTCTCCCCTTTTTTCCCGCCCTTCTTTCCGTCATCTTTAAGATAGATTTGTTTACCTTCCTCGAGTTGGGTTCGGTTTTAAAAATGGGGGATTTGTGTCTGTGCAGCTCGTTCGAGTTTCGGTCGGAGGGCACTTGACGCTCGACTTCGTCAATGTGTTGATCAAAAAAAATCAAACTGATTACTTGGAATCTTACTCAAATCTATGATTGAAAGTTGTATTCAAATATATGTATGGGGAAATGAGTTGATATCAGTTGAAATTACTGAAAAACAATTGAAAAATCAAAAATCCATTTATACATGACGATCACCTTCAATGTGTTGATCAAGAAAACCAAACTGATAACTTTGAAATGAATTCAAATCTATGATTGAAAGTTATAGTCAATTCGTGTTTGGGATAAAAGTTACATTCGTGTTCGGGATAAAAGTGTCGATTGAAAATACTGAAGAACTGAATTTTGCTTTTATTTGTACGTAATGATCAACTTCGTCAATTCATTGATTGAAAAAATCAAACTGACGATTTCGATCTAATACTATATTCAAATCTAAGGGGGAATGAGGTAATATCAGTTGAAGATACTGAAGAATCGAAGATTTCAACTTCATTAATGATGATTTATAAAAGGAAACGTGTTACACAGTCGTGCAACCAAAAATTTCCTGAGAGGAGTTACTGTCTAAAATCCTACACCTCTTCCCACGATACCCGTCCTGTTCTATGTTTGAAGTTCTGTTTGTCAATAAAGTAAGAAACTACATTTTTGTAAAGTTTGATGAGATAAAGTTGATATATAGTTCTAAAGAAGAAAAATTATAAATTCTATCAATAATCATATTTAAAAAAAAATGTTTTAAAATTAGTGGGGTTGTGACCATTCCCCTTGGCTACGGCACTGTGGCTACGAAACTGAATTGGAGGTCAAATCTATGATTTTGACAGCTGTATTCAAATGGGGAAAGGAAAACAAGTTAAAATATCTGTTGAAAAGACTGCGAAAGTGAGCTTACAAAATCAATCAAATATGTATTTCCTGAATTTATTAGTTCTAATTCTACATATTTGACTTAATGGTTTTTGACTTACGGTCTTCCAATCAGTTTGGTTTTAACAATCTATTAGCTACACGTATGTAAAGGTTAAGCGGATGAGAAGTCTCACAATCATACTTTTCAAAATACGTTATACGTGTTAATGGTTCGTTTAGCATCATTAATTCAATTGCATATTGTATCTTTGATTAAGTGGAGTTACACACTCGTGAAATTTTAAGCATTATTTCACATTTAGAGAGAGTTATACGAAGAAAGGATTGTGGAACAACTTAATCTTTATGCCCTCTTCACAGAAATATGGCATTTCTTTAATTAGCGATCCCATCTGACTGGCTGTAAGTGGAGTAAATGCGTCAATAAAAATGCGTGTTTCTATCCAATTATTGATGTTGTCGTGTGATGCTTTTATTTGCATTACACGATGTTATTGAATACTGTAAGTTTGAAAGTAAGAATTAAAGTTGAATAAGTATTAGAAATTTTAATACAGGTAATCGTGATAAGTAACTGCATTTATTATTTTATATATTTTCAAATATGTTGCAATGTTATCTGGCTAAAAACAATTTATAAGTTATTTTTTGTGTAGCAATATATTATGATTGACATTTTATGTAAGATGTATTACAATATTTGTAAACGTAAACTATTGTATCTTATTTCTGTTTCTCTAATTATATTATTTTAATTTATATTTTTCTTTTGTATTGCAGAATGTACTGTGAAAGCGAAGGTGATTAAGCTATGAAGTGAGTATTTTTTATTTCAAAAGACATTTCCCAAATTTAATTTTGTTGGTCTATAAAATATTTTAAATCTTACTGCACCAAAGCAGTATAAAGTTAAGCTTACTTTAACTTTTCATCTTTATGCAATGCAGTGGCGTTATGACAACTTGAAGCAAATTTATTGAAATAGTTTTCCTACCGAATTCACAAAATAATGCTTTGATTCTGGGAATTAATTGTAACTACTTCAACGCACGTTTTTCGATTTCAATTGGTATTGTGTACTTTTACCTCAACGTAAAAAGGTTTCTCTGCGTTGCAACTAATTAATTTAAAAGATTAAAAAAAAAACATTTTTTTTTACTATTTGTAAATTTAAAACAAAATTCTGAAGTAATTCGCAAACCTTAAAATACTCCATAAGCTTTTTTTAAAGTTCAAAATTTTAAACTTACTCTTGCCCTAAAAGGATATAAATATTTTAATTTCGCTGTTGTGTACTACTATTTTGAAATCTTAAGTATCATATTTATATTTGTGAATACTTGAACTGAGGTTTTCTGTGCTAATTTAGTGATTCAATACAGCGTGAAATTCCTTTTTTAAGGAAATATTTCGAAATGGTGAATTATTGATTTAAAAATTTATCCAGCACTTCACTATCGTGCAATTTGTAATGTACAGATCGATAGTTCTAACTAGACTCTTTTAGACCTTAGAAAACATATAGGTATCAATCTTAAACTCTTATAAAATGTAAAGGATAAAACACTTGCATTCAGATTAGGTTTCTCAGTGTGATTTATTGCTATTTATTCAAGTGGTGAAAATCTTGGCTTAGTCTAGGCTTAGTGTTACAAATCGTATTGGTTTTCCGCCTCAGCAATGTTAAATAAATACTGCATCAGGTAAAAAAGTTATTCGCGAATATATTGAGGAAGTTCAAGGAATAACTATATGTTGAAACTTAAATGCTAAGCACTGGAAATTTGTAAAATGATGGCAACAAAACTATTAGGTTAGAAATGTGTGACAGTGTTTTTATATAAAAATCTGTTGTGTCATGGTATATTGCATTTTGAATTTAAAGTGTTCGTGCTAAAGTTTTTAATTAGGTGGACTATTACCTGTTCGGGTCTCACTTGTCACGAATTCAAAAGCTCAAAAAAGTTGTCACAATGAATTAAATAGCAAAACTTCTCAATACTCGACAATTTAATTTCAAACACACAAGAATAATTCATTTGTGATTTACGACGCTTATGCGAAACAATTATAGGAGCGTTAGACAGGCTATTGTCATGATACATTGTGACCATTATTTCGATACTTACATTTCTAAATGAAAAATGTATTTGAAATCTTGATCTCTTTAAAATGATGTACAATATATTTCAACTTCTTGACTTAAATCCTAGTACTTTTTGCAATACTATATCATATTAGGTTTGCAAATGATCGTTTTGTTTTTATATTGAAAATATATATGAAGAAAATGTGAATTTTTATGTTAAAAAAGCACCTATTATAACTCCCTTTGGCCCAGTACTAAAAATCGAATCGCATTTGGGCTCAAGTGTCCCTCAAAATTATATACATCCATGAATACAAAATAAATGCACTGTACCTCAAAAGGCATGTAAATCCTTGTTTTGTCACTAAAATAGTCATCAACCATGATGCAGTAAAGTTCTGTAAAACTATCTTTCTTGCAATAAGAGAATTATGACTGAAACAAACATTACAGGAATTCACTTTTTTATAAGTATCGCTTTTTACTGTTCTTGACCTATTCTATTTTTATCCGTTTACGAGAACGTTTTTGAAAATAATTTTTGTTAAATTGGGTAGCTCAAATTTGACTATCATGGTTACTTGTGGTATATTCCATTACACTTAAGTTTGTTTTTAACTAATTGTTTCAATGCTGTAAATTATGTGTGTGTCCTTTATTAATTATTCATATAAAAGAAAATTTAGCAATTATATATGTAATTTACTGAACTAAAATATGTAATAATTTATATGTACTACTTAATACCTGGTAGTAAGTTCATTAGTATTAAGACTTTTTACTATGAAATATTTAAAAAAACAGTCGGCGCGAGACACACGCATCTTGTAAATTTCATTTCACGGTGCAAACGTACACTTGAAAGTTGCGATCTTGTGTGACAGTGAAGCAGTCAAACAGCAGTGGTTCTTTGAACTTCTGCCCGTTTGCTTTTTTAAGTACTATAATTGATAGGTCGTAGATTTAAGCAACAATAAATCGAGCCAAACTTACATTGCAATAGCAATATATTTTGCTCTTTCCTACGTAATTGTAAGTAAAAATAGATGGGAAGTAAACATTTTATTTCGCATCAACCCACGTATAGGAGTATTTTTAGTTTGTAGTATCAATTATACTAATTGATGAAATGATAGATCACGTTTCAGATTGTTCCGTTTCATTTTAATTGAAGTAATGCAAACGGATTTATTTATTTTATAACTTATTCATAGTTTTCTGCTTTTTATATACATATTTTACATCAGTTGTACTTTTGTTCTGTTTGAAGTTGTATTATGTTCTTGTTTGAAGTACAAATCTTTTTATTTAAGGGTGTCTATTTAAAAAAATGCTGTATTTATTTTAATTTTTCTCTTGTCTGTTTCAATCTGTTAACCTTTTTTTGACGTGTAATTTATGAACATTAGATAATTCCATTTCCCTAAAAATGCCATCATTTTTTCAAAATCGCTTAATAACTAACAGAAAGTTTGTCGATTGTAACGATTCTTCACGCTTTGATGTAACCAGTACATCTTGTTGCAGAAAGCAAAGGACTGTTCTTTTCGTTTTTATTTTTATTAAAATTGGAATTGTCAGGCAAATATTGTTCTGAACCATATTCCTTGGCGGTCAATGCCACTATGTTCTCAAAACGTCTGAGGATTGAGCACCAATTAAATTAATCAGATTAAAAGTCAACAAAAGTATTTTCCTATTTCTCTTTCTTTCGTAATGTCTGTTCTCCAAAAAAATTTAAGGTATGCAGATTCTTAGCTTATTTGACATTTAAATTTTACAAGTTTAGGGGAGAAATACAGATAAAGAGTAAAGCGAGAATATAGCGATTTTAGTTATTACGATGGTATTGTCCGTTTAGTTGGTCGAAATGGAGTCTTATCTTCAAGTGTTGTACTTGATTTCTCATCAGCTACAGCTCTTGACTGACGAATTCGTTATAACAAAAAATTTATGGACTTAACTTTTAAGCTCGGAATCAAATGATTGAAATTAACTTCATTGCTAAAAAGAAAATGAGCTTAGAGCATTTTAATTTCTTAAATGGATGGGGTTTTTATGGCGCAAGGACCATATTAGACCAAGTTGCGCCAAACACAATATAGACAGCGTCAAGTAATGGACATACGCACAAAGAAAATTATTGACACAGAAGAGAAATACATCCAGGGGGGGGGGTAAGTTACAGAAATAGAACCTGCGTCGCTTACTACTCGCAGGCTACTAGAGAGCCACATTTCATTTGGAATTTAGGTCGGGTCTTGCATTCTAAGGATGCCACAAATTTAGATTTTAAACGTTATATCTTAATTTGAATGGTTTCATTTTTCATTTGAGCCTTTAGGTTCGATTTCTCCCTGGGTGTCTCTTCTGTGTCAGGAAATTTTCCATGTGTGTATGGCCATTATTTAATGTAGTCTCGTGTTTGGCGCAACTTGGCCAAATATAACCCTTTTGCCAAAAATCCATAACCAACCACTGGAGCCTTTCAAATCGAAATGTTCGTGTCTATTAATATTTTCTTGTTCATCTTATTATTTGAATATTTCATATTTTACCAAATACGCATAGTTTAAGCACTTTCGCTGACTCGTAAGTGGGGAGATTTGTACATTAAAGTTTAAAAATCGATCTAATGCAAACGCTTAAAATATGAACACGTCTTGGTTCTCTACCTTATTTGATTTTCTTCCACCCTTTCATAAAATAAACCTTGTATTTAGCTTCCAATAACTGATTGCTATCGCCTCGTAATCCAGAAAATCCCCATCGGCTCTTGAAACCCTCGCGTCGCCACAGAACCCTTCAGTTTCAACTTTTATCTAAATTTACAATCCCCTCGTGAAAGTTGAAAGGGGTGGACCGTCCCCGCCCCTCACCTTCAAAGATTGAAAACACGTCATTGGAATTTTCCCAACTCACCCGGATTGACCTCTTTTTAACCCCGGAGGCCCAGGAGCATTGTCTTCAGCTCCCGTTCCAGGGCAATCTTGGAGAGGGCTGGACTTTTGGGGGCACACTCCTATCGGCCCTCTTCATCTCTGCGGAGGCCGCGGGCCCGCTAATTGGTATGCCGGAGTTGAAGGGTCCTTGTGCCGCACAAAAGGCCCACGCCGTGCCTTATCTCGATGGCACGGCCGCTCGCCGGCACGTACGTCGCGGCTATCTCGCCCATTGAGCCTCCTCGCTCTTTAATCAAGCTTTTAATTTTTGTTCCGGGAATTTTCCCGAAATTGGGATTCGGGACGAGGGGGTGTTTTTTTCCCTATCGACGACCCGTCTTTCTTTCGCTTTTGTTATCTTTTTTTTTTTTGAGGTTTTTAATGGGATGTCAGACCCGTGAATAATTGCTTTGTGTTTCCTTAGACACGGTTCTTTTGTGTTACCTTGTACGTGTTCGAAAATATTGAATGTTCTGTCGGGGGGGGGGGGGGGGGGGGGTTCGGAGTCGGTATTATCTCATCCGTTTTTCATAGTTCTAATGTTCCGGAACGAATAGGGTACTGGCAAAAATAGTCTACGAAAAGTATAAAAAAGTGGTGTAATTTTAATTGTGCCTGCCATTAACTCTGTGAGGGATTCACAATCATACATCCGTTTTTCAGCCTGTATCTTCATTACATGACTTCTAACCAGTTTTGACCTCCTCAATCACATTAACGTAGTATAGAAGTTTGGACGAGTAGGGTGCTATATCAGAGGTTGCCTCGTCATCTGACCGTAGTACAAAATCATGGGGTGTTGTCCTCGTATCTGTTCCTTTGAGATTGATCCCGAACTGTCGCCAAAAATGAAATTGAATTGAAATAATCCTTGAAAGATTCTATAGGTCGAGAAGGTAGATCTATAGAATCTTTCCTAGGATTATTTCAACCAATCAGTTTGATTATTTAGTCATTATGTTGTGGTGTAAAAGCAATTCTATACGACTCAGAAATGCAGTAAGCTCAAAGGCATACAAAAACTACTTTATATAGTAGTTTTTAAATAATCGAATTTTATGACGTAACAAAAAATGCCAAATACTTCACTTAATCAAACTCATGAAGGAAGGGACCGGATCATGAACATTATGGAAAAAGACGAATTTGATATTTTAATTTTCAAATGGGATGAATTAATCGGTAGTCGACCAATTAGTGCACATTATTCGTGAAAAGAATTCTCTGAAGTTAATTTGTAATTGCACCGTAAGGATTTTTTGCACTTTGTATCTGGTAAAGAAGGTGATAGAAATTTGTTATAGCATAATTTTTAATATTGGATAGCTTAATATATTTTTTATCCAAGTTCAGAATAGTGGTTTTACCAGCAATTGACCGACTCGCATCTAATTCCAGTTCGAATCAGGTTGGTTAACATTTAATCCAGTTGTTTATTGACTATAAAAATACCAAACTGACAATAGTCTCTTGGAATATTCCTCCCACCATAGCTGATAAGAGCGAAAATATCCCATAAGTGCCATAAAATTCCAGGGTTTTGGAGATCAGCAGACTGGCCTTCAATAGACTAGCAAGTGGACATTTTAGATAACTTTCATTTGATCATGGTTTTTAAGGTTTTCCAGAACAGTCGGAAATGTAATATGGAGCAAGTCTCTCTGGGGCACCTTGCTTCTTGTCTGGGGCTGTCCTGGAAGCATCTGTATTTCAACCCAACAAGTGGTTTCGACGAGATATCGAAACCACTTGGTGAGATCAAGATCTGACCAATTTTGATATTGATCATCCAGATATTGTCGAATTTTTTATGACCTAGTCAAGATCTTGTCAATTTTTTTGATGGTGAGGTATCTCGTCCATCAAGATCTGGTCAGTTTTGCTAATGACGAGATACCTCGTCGAGACAACCACCAGGAGGGTTAAATCTATACAAGTCTTGGACTTATTGAAAATGCACGAACTCATGAACTTGGCCTTACTTGTCTAAAACGAGCGTACTAAGAAACGACGTATCCTACTGATTGTTGATAGACTAGACCAGTGGTTCCCAAAGTGTGTTCCGTAGAACCCTGGGGTTCCGCGAAAAAATTTAGGGGTTCCGCGTGACAAATTTTATTTCATTAAAAAAAATAAGAATGGTGTTTAATATATTCACATTTTCCTCGGAAAGTTTACAATCGACCACCAAATTGAATTTAAAATTTTTAAATAACGCGACTGAAAACATAAGCATCGGTAGCAATTTGAACTTCACGAAAATTTATGTATTTTTTTGTGCAATATACCGGTGTATTTGCGCCAATGCTATTGCGCCCTTGTATAATTAACGGTAACTGTCATTCCAACCAGAATGGGTTTTTTTTTAGTTTTGTTTAATTCAATAAAATCTGAAATACCAAAATAATACTTGTTTCATTTAATATCGGATATTAAATTTTGAAAAGTCGTTGTCGAAAAAATATTCCGCGATCATTGGCAACAAATTTTGGGGTTCCACGGCCAAAATAGTTTGGGAACCACTGGGCTAGACTCTTTTGCATGTTTAAATGAGAAATTCGGGGGAAAAGGTTTGGTACCATGTTGGTTATGGTACGGAGGCTGGTTCCCCCTCCCTACTACGTTTTCGCCAACCTAACTGTACATCAATGAATATCAAAATACAGAATTCTATCGAAAGGGTTAAATTTAAAAGGCATTTGTGTAGAAAGCCTCAGATTCTTACTGTCCGTCTTTATAATTTCTTGATTTTTGTATCAGCATGTCTCATTGCAATCATTCGCTGAAAAAACTTTAGAGTACATTTGCTTAGATAGCTGTTTTCTCATTTCATTTAAACCTAAGTGGTTATTAGGTAACCCTATAAGCGCGGAAAACCATGACTTTGTTTTAAATTTTACAAAACTTTTTTAAAACGATGGAGCGACCCTTTACACCTCCTCATATTTTAGGTCTCGTTCGTGATGAAAGGTCCTCGCATCCACCAACATATTTAAAGCGGTTTGTCCCTCAATTTACATATATTTTTACTCTAAAAATATGATAATACGCCTTTAATATTCATGTATTCGTTTGCCCCGTGCCTCAAAATCCTTTTCAGATGCATTTAAATTTTTGCTGCATACCCACGAAAATATTGAGAAAAGATAGCATATTGCCACGTTTCTATCGCTCGCCTCAAGAGAGGTTTCATGCTCTAGGGCACACATTTTTTGCACTCCGTGAAATGTGAAATGCTCTTTAATTGTAAATTAGGTTGGCTTTTTCATTGCGAAACATTTTACCTTTCTGTGTTGGAAAAAGTTTAAAAAGTTGTGTTAGGCTATCCTTAAAGATGTTGCTTGTGGATTCGTGTACCTGAATTTAGAAAAAGTTAATGTTTCGCTCATAGATAAAATTTTATTTATTTAGATTACGCAATTTCGTTCCAGTTAAATATTTCATACGGCAAACGCATATTTGACTTCTGGTTGGTTGGGTTTTATAACGCAAGGGCCCAGCTGCTCCAAACAAGACAATGTCAAGTAAATAGACATACACAAACAAGGAAAGTTTTACTAACACTCGAGAGAAATATAAGTTAAAAGAAAGATTTGATTTGTGAAATTGAGAAAGGTACTCTGTATTTCTATTTCTCATTAAAAAATTCAAATGGAAATTTAAATATTTTGAAAGGAAGATGAGAGAGAGAACAGGCCTAACCAATCCCAATCGTTCTGCAATTCTCTTTCAGTAAGTGCAGTTTTCCCATGAGTCGCATATGGGAAAATGTTCGGAATCGGTCTCTCTCCTTTGGCTGAAAACTTGGATTTTAAAGTCCGTATGGTACATGTAAATCATGATTATGCATATACATATATACAGAGGCTGTTCGCACATTTTTTGAAGATTTTAATGGACTGATGCTCAATTTTTTACATGAAATTTTTGTGTTTTAAATGTTCCGTTTGATAGCCCTTATTGTTAACTATCTTTCTACACCTTAATTTCCATGATAATAATGACTTTTGTACTATCGACAGTGGTATTTTGTCCCATTCTTGTTCCAGTTTTCCAGTCCTTGAATGGTTTTCGGTCGACGTTTCGATAATGCCCTTTTTTAAAAGTCCAAAAGCACAAAAGTCTGAGTGAAACATCTGGATATTTAGCAGGAATATCAGTAAAGGGTAATTGACTTGATACCAGTTTCTTGTTCCATTTTTTCCAAGAATTTAATAGTCGATTTAGATGTGTGGCTGTTTGCTTTACCTTGATACAGTTCTACTGATTGTTTGCACTGTGGGTAAAGATATGGTATTTCTTTTTTTGAATATTGGGGATAAAATAGGGTCTTGATAATATGTGGGAGTTTATTTTTACATTTTTCCACTCTTTTTACTTTTAATTTTCCATTATATGCAAAACCGGCAGCAATCATAAATCTCTTAGCGAAAGTTCTCACGTTCGCTTTGCTATAGTCCTTTGACTTGGCGGATTCTCTTTTAAAATGAAAGATCTTACCTTACAAATATTCTCAGCATTTGTTTCTTTTTTGGATACTTTTTTGGAAGTATTTTTCCACTTTTACGTTTTTTTCCTTTCTCATTAATAATATTACTAATCGTACTTTTAGATATCGAAAAACCATGACTTTTACAGCGTTTTTGAATAATTGAATAAGCATAATTCTCTTCGGAAAGAGGAAACATAGCCTTCCATCCATTGCTTATTTGAAAGTAAACAAAACTCTGAGTTAGCAGACGATAAGTTATACTTTAATTATTTAACTGCTTGAAAATAAAATTCTTTCGTAGCATACGATTTTCACAGCTCATTAAAATCGTTCAAAAAATGTCCGAACAGCCTCTGTATACGTATGTGCACTGTTCTTCATATATATCTTTCATTAAGAGCTTAACTGATGAAACAGGGACTTGGTTTATCTGAAGCAGCAAACTCACTCGGGGAAGCCATATAGTAAAGCTGCTGATTTATAAATGCTTGTCTAAACTAAGTTCCAGCAATTTGATTCTGTTATTGAAGGCAGTGGTATCGAGTCATACTTTTGTGGTTCGCATAGCTGTTAGTGAATCGCCGACTTGATTCTCTCAATATTCCGATTAAGGTATGCTCATGTGTGCATTGCAGAGTATAATTTGAAATGTATTTCTCCCCATTAGGTAAGTGACTATCAGAGATCGCATGAGTAGCGAGTTATTTATTGTTTTATTTTATTTTTTTATAACCTGGAATATAACTTTAACCAACAAGCGTTTTTAGAAAAATATGAAATTTAAAATGTATTTAAAGAATCCTTTAGTTATAATAGCGCTGCTCAAGGTTGCCATACTTTTTCTTTGTATTTTACTATTTTATATTAGAAGTTGCTATACAAATGCTTATATTTAATGCCCTGTATCAATATCCCGCTCCCAACGACATGCACATCAAGTGTCGTAGAAATTGATCTGCTAAACTGTGTATTAAGTATTCGAATTCGATTATGTGTTCTTGAGGGCTGTAGTGTCAAGTTGCTTGTTTCATTTATGCTTTCTCTTTAAAATTAACAAGTTGCTATCTTGGTAAATACTAATTTTCATCCGTGAGTATCATTTTAATGTGATACATGTCGAACATCTTTACATTACAGCATAGCTTAAGTAGTGACTCTGAAGATCTTAAATTTTTAAAATTAAAACTCCTTAATTCATATGTTAAAATTATTATAAACATATTTATTTTACAATACTATTGTGTGTACAGTTGTAAGTCGCCTTGCTGTGTCTTTGTTAGAAATAAAATAGGTGATTTGTCAATTTGACTGCTTTTGGAATGACTGTCGATACCAATTTCTCTTCGAATTAAATTCATTCATTGTCTGTTACAGGTTCTGCTTTTCTGATACCAGCCAGGATATGAGATCTCGTCAATAACAGTCAAGCAAAGACCCAACCAAACGGGACTTCTCACTCAGTTGGGTAAAATGGCGCACTTCCTGAAACCTGATCTCAGATGGTGGGTAGATGGTAATCGAAACAGTCTAGCACCATTTGAAATCAGCGCTTCTGGGAGCTTCCAACGACAATCGACCCACAGATTCATAGTCTTTGGGCTACCGAGTTCGGATGGTGGATAGATGAAAGTGAAATTCTAGCACCATTTGAATTCAGTTCATCCAAAGAGACTGGCAGCTACTAAAAGTCTCCGAAGCTCTTCTCTGCTTCTCCTTGGAGCACTGGCTTCAGGCCCAAGATTTCATTGATTCGTATTTGTATTTTCTCTTGTTATTTTCTATTCCTTTGCACTTGTATGTTTTTCATAGCTGAATCCATCTTGGAATGCAAAGCATGTTTTTCTCTGGGAGTTAAAATTGTCTGGAAAGAATAATGTTTTACCCCATTCATAATGGCTAAATCGGCACACTTGTTGGTTGAAAGGATCAGAGAATCTTTTGATTGCCTAAAAAGAATGCTGTTTTATCCCACTTAATGACTAAATAGCTAGGTGGTTGAGAGGGTCCGAGATCTTTTGATAGTCTAAAAAGAATACTGTTTTACCCCCATTTTATGGCTAAATTGGTACACTTGGTGGAAAGTATTCTAGACCCTTTTGGTTGTCTAATAAGAATACTGTTGTATCCCATTTAATGACTAAATAGGTACGCTTGGTGGTGGAAAAGATCCTAGACCTTTTGATTAATCTGGAACAGTGGTTCAATCCTCAAAGGGGTGCACTCGTATATTTGGCAATTTGCAGACTTCCCTGCATGACTTCTGACCAATTTTACTTGTCCGAAAAACCATTACTTGGCCAGATCTGGCCCTTAAGTCATAAAATCCAATCATCTGACCAGTTTTGACCTTGACCACAGAATGTTTCCTATGATTTTTTCAACCAATAGATGTGGTTATTTATTCGCGTTTAATGTAAGGTAGTAATACTACACTTAATAACTTTGAGACGAATGACATGTTCGACTTGATCTAGCCGGCGGCTAGACCAAGATCAATTAACAATGCTACACCAGTCGAAAATTTCATGACGTTTGGAGGGGTTTAACCTTTTTGGGGCCCTGCTCCATCTCGATACTTCAAAAAAAATCTAATCCCCAAATTATAAAAATAAATTTGGTGTTGAAAAGGTGTATTAAGATTTACAAATAACAAAACAAGTAGTTTTGAAATTATACCATTTAAAATTTACAATATTAGGTAAATATTTGTCAAATTCAAATTAGCCTTAGTCGATCCAGCAGTTCTAACTCATCTCAGGCTCCAGAAAAATCTATCAAGTTTGATAGCCTCAATTAGTGAGAGAACCTTGAATTTGGTGATTTTGGTTTCAGACTCCAATTTAGTTGCAGTCTTAAAATGAACAAATACCATACTAATCCAAATCTATCACTCACGCATTGAGGACACGGTCAGACAACTCAATTTTGAGTCACATAACTTTCTTTTTCCCCTTGTCAGCTAACTGACATCTTATTTATTGAAGAATTTTCAAATTGCCCATAGAATGAACGTTAAGAATCACAGGTGTAGAAGAATAAAACTTATTAGGAGACAAGCTGGGGAAATTGCTGGTTGTGGAATAATGCGTGCATGGCATTCGGAGGATTAAAATTGGCTCAGGTTCATTTTATGATTATATTTTCTTAAGCTGTAACAACCTCAGCAAAAAGCGGGATTCATAACGTGAATCTTTAGAGAGAAAATGATTAAGGTTAAAATATACTCCCATTTGCAGAAACATGACATTTACGTGACTGACACACTACCTATCATAAAGTATGAAATACATTTGAAAGTATAATTTTATAGTTACATTTGACCGTGGCATACCCCATATTGATTCAGATTGTGAGGTGAAATTTGAAACTGAATTCTTTTAAATGCATCTATGCATTGAGTTTTAGAAATGCTTCTTTAAATTCAAGCTTTCCGCTTTTTAATTGTATGATGAATGTTTGGGCATTTTCTCTCTATATAAACATTTTTCACAAATATTTTTTCAACACAAGTTTGGGAACAAATCAGTTTCCAACATAATTATCAAACTCTGAAAAATTTAATTTTGATTCAAATTATGAAAATGTTTTCCTTTTTTATGAAAGAAAATTCAAGTGATTTCTATTTTCATAAACTGCACCTCAATTTTGTTTACTATCTATACATATAAAGCAGAGTTGGCGTCTGTCTATCTATGTTCTCTATAAATCTACACCGTTTAACCAATCCACACCCAATTTGGTAAACTTATACTTTGGTACCCTGCGAGTAACGCAAGCTACATATTAACCCCATTCTCTTTAACCTAGGGGTACAGAGGTGGCTAAATCAATTCGAAATTGCCATAGGAAAAACATTGAGCATAAAACGATTACGCAACTCGGTTTGTTTTATCAGTATTGATCGAAAATCAAAATTTTTAATGAAATTGGTTTTACCAGTATTGCTCGAAAAACAATTTTTTCCGAAGCGCTATATTTAAACAATTTAAAATTATAATTATGTTTGAACTGATTTTTTATTTCTTTCCACAATATAAATAATTTAGGAATATTGGAATGATGAAAAATGGATATTTAAAATACTTAATTTTACACAACTTACATTTTGTAATGGAACACGAAGAGCCAAAACAAAAAACTCTTTGATGATAAAAGCGTAATTTTTCAATTCGGTATCTGGCAATGCTAGAATTAATATTTTATTTTATAAATTAGATTTAGAATTCCGTGTTTGTGTACTTGAATTAAGACAGAAATGTTGCGATCATATTTAAGCATTTCTAAAATTTTGTAAATTTGTGTTCTTTTGTAAATAATTCATTATTGTCTATCAATATTTTTCAAGCGTCTTTCGAATTTCTCTATTTCAGAATATTCTCATGACTTCGAAATTCGACACGCTTTCTCAGATCTTTCGTTTTTCAGAATTCGACATTTTTCAATGACCAGAATTTCGAGTCTTTTTGTATTTATGTTGTTCCATTACTTTCCATATTACAGATATATTATTTAGGAGTTGAATTGTCATGAATTATATTTATTTTGTGCCAAATACCACTAGGCATGGGTAATTTCTTGGTTGTATATGTATATTTCGACGAACTTTCCTTAAGTCTTTGATTAAATACGTTTTAGTTTGTAGAATTCAGTTTCATAAAAATAAATGGAAACTTTTTAAGTAAGGTGTATAACTTCTTATTTTAAAATGACTGGTAAAGTTAAAATAAAGTTATTCTAAAATAAGATGTTACGTTAAATTAAAACGTATAGCCATATGTTATAGTTCAAAGATATTTCTAAATTTTGACATATTTCCATTACAAGATAAAAATCAATTTTATTTACATGTTTTCATGTTTAATGGGTATTATTGAAAGCTGTGCTCCATAGTCAAGTAATAGCAGCTATCATTCTATATAGGTACATGGTTCCCATATAGAAACTGTCTCTCAATTGAAAAAGTGCCTTAAGGATTCGATTTAAAACTAAATTTTTCTGTCGAAGGAATACGAATTTTAAATAAGACTGCTGACCTTGGAATAATACAGTAAGAAAGTATGTAAACTAGGACTGTTGAAAAATAGAATTTTTTGTCTTAAATGGCAGAAGGTCGAGGTTGCTTACTTAAGGTTAAACTGGTCGTATACAACTTGGGTACCTGTGAAACATTCATTGAAAGCAATGATTTTGTTAAAAGTGTAATCGATTGAGTTTGCTTGTCTACACTAATGACATTTGTTTTAAAAACAAGCTCCGTTATTACACGTGCGGCTGAATAGAATTTTCAAGAAAAAAATATGTGTTTCAAAATAAATTAACCACGAATGCCGTAACAGTTTAATTTGTTATCCTCTCACAATGATAATGTATTTCGAAAACATCGAATTCATGGTGCAAGGGTACCACAAATAATAAATATTGATTGGAAAACTGAGTGCAAGACTATACGCTGAAAGTTCCTCATTTTTACAGAAAATGAACTTAATTGGCATTCGTAATCACTCCTAAACTCAAAATCGACTTCTGAAGTCATCACAGAAAAAGCTTCTGTAATTTGTCTTACAGCGAGAGTGTGATGAATATTAAATGGATTATATGGATCGATATATTATACATACATATTTGCGTCCGAAGTAAATTGTAGAAGCTATGAAAAAGTTAAAACAATGTTAAAAATTTTCTATACACTTAAATGATGCTTGCATTTTTCCATGAAATAGAATCAACATTTAACCAATTCAATCGTAGCATCGCCGGATAATTCTGTTAGTTACCTATAAAAATAACGTGTGTCGCATCCTCATCCTACGTTGAGCGATTCAATTGTTCATTAACAACTTACCCTGATCTAAGTTGAACGGTTATTTCGAATTTATAATGCCATTGGCTCTTAAAAATTTTTATGTTCTTGAGTTCTGTTTCAAATTTGCTCCAAACCAATTGTGATATAATATATTTTGAAATATTGTTCTTTAGTGTTGCTTAAAATGTTTCAATATATATGTATTGGCCTCTGATCTATAAATTTCTACAATTTATTTTGTATGTGTATACGAAGTATGCCGATCTAGTATTTTCGAATTTTTGTTTAATTTATTTTTTGCATGTTGCTTTTCTTGTGTGAAATTATTAAAATCTTTTACTTGTATTTTCTGCTAATAATAAAAAATAAAAAAAATTTTAACAGGTGACACTATTTTCTGATCTCATGGGTATATCTATAAATGCATAGAAAAATTTATTGCATATCTTAACTTGTAACTAGAGGTGGAACTGATTTCCATCAAGAATTTGATAACCATTCTTTTATAAAAATATTAATTGTATTGAAATATACGCAAATCTTTGGTGGAATAAAACTAGCAAAATGATGCTCTACATCAGAGATGCACAGACCACTGTCCGTGGGCCACATGCGACACTCAGTTAATTTGATGGCGGCCCGCCTCACCGTACGTTATTTTAACTTTAACAAGTCGCGTAATAGGTAATTTTTAAAAATTGCACATGCGCACAACAAAATAGCTGTGGTGCCAGTCGCGGCACATATATCTGAACAAATTTTCTCAGTCATAAATATTAACAAATCGGAACACTGGAGTAACACAATGGGCTATTGATGACAGTCCGGGATCAATGCCAAAGGGAAAGATCGGGGACAATGTCACGTAATTTTGAACCTGCATCCCTTGCTGTGGACGGAAATTCCAGTAATCGGTTTAGCATGTCAAACTGAAAGTTTAGAAGAAAAGACCAAAATCATTTGGGTACAAAAGTTACAATACTCAAATCAACCCCAATCTGGCATTGTTTTCTCTAAGGTGGCTTTTCTGCAAGGTTTAACAACTCATAATTGCTGAATTTGGCGAAAGCCATTTCAGGCTATGATAAGCTTTTTCTGTAAAGCTAAATATATATGATGCTAGTGTCGTCGTCTTACTGTAGTTTGCTTGCATTGAAAATCCCTCGTAATGTGAGGCATTTTGTGAAGCTGAATGTAGGTGGCAGTAGTGTTTCTGCTTCGGAATGTGTTTCCTGTACGCGTTCCGACACGCCACTGGGCTTGTTTTTCGAATACGATTTCAGCTCTACGCCAATAAAAAATCCGAATAGAAAAAATGATAGTTGAATGATCAACGCCAGTTAGATTAAACTCTAAGCTTCGAAAATTGCTTTTTAAGGTAACCATAATATGTATCATGCGAGACCTTCACATTTCGTTTGGCTTGTTTTTGCACTGAAAATCCCTTTCATGTGGGACAAAATGTGCAAATCAGCTGTTGCTGACATATCACCGATTTTATGAAATAAGTTTTTAAATAGGTCACAATGTAACGTGCAACCCCAAAATATCAGGTTTCAGAAATGTATAATTTGTTATTTCTTGACATTAAAAGTTGGAGGTCACATAAATGTTAATTTTTTACACTAAAAATAACATGTTTGTGACTATTTTAATGTTAATGACACAAATTAAAAAATTTTATATCGTTACATTTTTCAGGAAAAGTTATCTTATGAAAATTCGAAATATAATTTAATATCTGTAGCTGCTGAATCTGAGATCAAAGAAAGGAGTATTTTTAACTAGATGGAAATTTGACTTTTAATAAGCAGCTAATGATGAAATTTAAGCTTCGGTAGTCAAAAAATGCAATATAAGAATGAAATGTTTTTTATGACGCACCTGCAAAATTTCACATGAAATTACTTATGTAAACTTTTTTGTTTTATGCAAGTGTTCCATCAGCGAAATAATTATTTAGCCGGCGGAAAATTCTCATTTTGTTTGTGGTTTTTTATCAGTTTATATCCTTAGGAAATATTAAATACTATTACTTGTGAATAGTAAATATGTTTTGTAAATATTAAGTATTATTAGATATGCAAACACAATATCTAATTTTGAGAGTAAAAAAAGAATTTAAAATCTAACCTTTCAAGCGTTGACATGGGCAGATTTTGCCTGGTTAAAATAAATTTCTGTGTTTACAGATAAATCCAGAGAACTGTTGTATTTGAGATTGGGTAGGAAGTCTGAAAAAATTTGGTCTTCACTTATGAAATGGAAACAGCAGAGAAGTATGAGAAACTCAGTCTGCAGGAGATGGGAAATTCGCTATTTGAAACGGTCTGTAAACTCATTTATGACTCAAAGAAAGCATGGCAAAAGAAAATGGTAGGAAATTGTATGAACTGAAAAAGTAAATTTACTACTGTTTTACAAGTAAACCCCTAATTAAATTGATAATGCATCTGTGACTGACAGAAAATAATATTTTCATTGCTTAATCGATAAATATCACAAAGTTCTTTTATGTGCCTTCAACTTATATTATTCAAATTGAATCTCAACTTCGTCAAAGGTTTAATGATATGCCAGCAAATACAATATTATGGGAACACGTAACTTTCGTTACACATCCCGATTCCCAATTACACATCATTTGAGAATCCTTGTTTCGTATTTATCACAATCACTAGTGAAAGAAGTAAAGATTTGAATTCGGCAGGCACTACTAGGCGAAAATGTCCATGATACATTAGTTGAAATGCTTAAGCTTTTTTAAATAATAACTAGATATGCTTTTATAATTTACGTTTTAAGTTAAACATAATTTGGTATTTTATTATTACTTTAGTTTCATTGTGTTTCATTTCATTTTTGTCATTTGAAACACGTAAATATGCATATAAAGGGAATCGGACATTATCATTGGCGATAATACCCAAATAAGGGCGGTAATTTTTTAATGTGGTAACCCGTCGTAGGCCTATCCAAATAGTCGTTTGGCTACGAAAATTTCAGTCTCCGATGGGCCGGTATCATTTCTTGAGTGGTACCTATTTTAAAACTATAGCTTTAGAATACAAAAAGCAATTATTATTATTTTTAATTCTGTCAAAATTGACAATTTTTCATTATTTGCAACTAATTTTAAATTAAATATGATGTTTAAAAATGCTATTTCCAAATAGATAAAAAACTTTTCAAAGATTACAAAACCTGAAATATTTTTATTTACGTTAAGTAGTATTGTGGAGAAACAGATCTTCAAACGTACAACTTAAGCGATTTCACAACTGCTCTTCGAAGTTTCAAGTCCTTAAAATGCCTTGAAACTTCCAAAATATTTAATTTTGATCCAAAATACTTTGGATATCGTTATATATGCATAAACTAACCCACCCCGTTCCAAATTTCATGAAAATCCATCACCAAACGACCAGAGGCTTCTCTTATTTTTGTTCATTTCACATGGAATGACCTAAATGTGAAAAAGCTCTAAAAGGCTTTTCTCTTCAATTTTTTAATTCAAGGATGTTTTAATATGAGTATATTAACCTTGAAATAAATTTGTTTTGTTAAATCATTGCAGAAAAGAAGGTATATACAATTATTTTGCCTTTTCTATCATTCATAAGGAAAAGTAGAAATTAAAGCAATCGTTTGCAAATATTTCATATAAGTGCTCGAATTATGTAGGTTAATTTTTGGAACTTTTTCAAAATAAAACAAATGTGTTCAAGTTTGTTAGGTTTATAGCCAATTAAAAAACAGAGCCAATCTGCTTAGAATTTTCAAGGTTGCTGAAGAATTGTCTCGCCAAAATTCAGTCAAATCGAATTTATACTTATCAAAGGCATTAATCAAAATAAAAAAAAGCTTTTTAATTTCTGGTTTGTGCCGTATTTCACTGTGAACTTTTCTGAACAAATCTAATTTTAAACATTTTAAGACTTCTGGGTTACAAACTAATATGAATTTTGATTTGCACTGTAGTCTTAGCAGAAATCTAGAATCTCTAAGACTACCGAGTTAGGTTTATTCAAGCGTAAAAGAGACAGCTTTCGTGTGACTTCTAGAATTTGAAAAAATCTAATCATCTCAAATTTCACGTGGAATTCTTATCCAAAAGAGATGTTCTAAAGATGAATATGAAAAATGCAATACTTCCTGGAAAAACTCTTGATATGAAGTTTTAATCGCAATTCACAGAATTTGGAGGTAATATAATACCAGAAAAGTTTTTTCTCAAATAAAAATTCCCACTTTATTCAAACTATCCAATTTAAAGTTTTGTTAAAATCTGATATCAATTGAAATCCGATGTCCTATATTTTTTCTCTATTATAGTGTCGGGGCCGCGGTGGCCCGGTTGGAAGAGTAACGGACTAGCAACCGAAGGGTTGCGAGTTCGAATCCAGCCAAACACCGTCGTGTACAAAGGGGGCTGGTGCACGTTAAATCTGTCGTGGCCTCAAATGTCCTCACGTTGGCGTGGTGTGGAAGTTTGGAGAGTGGGGTGCCAGCTCAGGTGTTGCCTCGTCATCTGACCGTGGTTCAAAATTACGTGGTTTTGTCCTCGGATCTTTCCCTCTGGGATTGATCCCGGACCGTCACCAATAGCCCATTGTGTTGCTCCAGTGTGACGTTAATTGAAAATACCAAATACTATTATAGTGTCAGTCTGTTATTGACCAGTTAGTGCCAATTTTTCATGAAAAAATTTCTCTACAGCTAATTTGCAGTTGCACTTTCAAGATTTTTGTATCTCGTAAAAATGGTGATTAACATGAGCTATAGAACAATTTTTAATCTCTGATAGTTTAGAAATTTTATCTCAAAGTTCAGAATAATGATTGGACGAGAAATTGACTACCACCAATTGACTACTATTTTTTCAAATAAAATTAAATTGAAGCATTTGTGAAGATATTTTAGCGATAACTAGTTTATTTCCATGAATTAAAGCTAGGCTAAACATATTTTACATGATGTTTTAATTGAAACTTAGTAGAACTAACTATCGAATATTAAACAAGTGAACATGATAATGGTTTGACTAATAATAAAGTAAACTACTTAAACTATCTGACAAACGAATACTAAACAAGTAAAATAAATATATTGGAATCAAGAATTATTCGGTATTAATTAAAGCAAACACAAAATTCAGTCACTGCGTATTCCACCAGTTTCTCCCAAGCACATAACCCAAACGAAGTCAATATCTTTCATTGTCATCAGACAAATCATCCAATCCAAATTCAAAAGCATATCTTTTTTAAATGCATTTTATAAATGTTTTACAGCATATATAAAATGCATTTTATACATGTTTATCACATTTACATGTGCTTTTATACCATATTTACTTTCGTTTTGCCAGCTACCTTCACATTTTTCACAAAAACGCTACCTTCACTATTTAAGCCATTGGGAGTATTTTTCTTCATCTTCCATTATCAGTTTGAAATTATTTTCTTTTTTGGTTTGAGTTATCCTACCATGATTCTTTTTCTTTTAACTTTTTCTCGTTGTATCCTTTCTTTCACAATATAATCACCTTTTAGATTCAACTGCATGAGACAATCTCTTTCCATTTGAACCTTTCTCGTGAGATAGGACTCACTAGGGCATAGCACATGATCTAGAATTCAGAACTAACAAACAGAAGAAGGTTTATTGTAAATTGGAGTACTATTCTCCTTACTAAAAATTTCATCGTTTATCGCCAATACTTAATCTTATCTTCCAGTAATTGATTACCTGGTCAAATACTGGCTAGATGCTCATTTTTTATATTTAATTTATCCCCAAACAATTGCCACACACTTAGTCGTCATGAAATATCTAGCTTAAAATTAATTTAATATCAAAATTTGTAAAAAAATCAAACTGACCAGCTTGGTCAATTACTGGAACACATGCAGTTCTGTTCTACCAGTGGAATCACAACATTTATGACAAAATTAATTTTTATATGAAAAATGACTATCACTAATTGGAGATAATTATCTAACTTCGTATAAAATAAGAAATAGAATTGAGATGAATGGAAGATTGAGACATCACTCCTCAGAACAATTTCACTTTTCTGTGATTTCATAGATCCCAATGATTTGATTTTTATTTTTAATCAATAAAAACAAATTAATGAACTTCAGAATGGTTACAATTTATTCCAGTAGTACGTAGGCTTTAAGAAGATAAATTTAGTTTATTGTGGAATAAACCGGTTTTAATGAGAAATATGAGGAAATGGTCAATTAGTGGTAGGTGGTCAGGAACTGGCTGGTTAATCCTACATGCTGTAAAATTTTAATAACTAATATTTATAGCAAACGTATTAATAAATTATTAGGTATATTAAATAAAATTCCAATTTTTCCATTACATCCACCTTCTGAAATTGATTTTAAAATTTCTTATGGTTTAAAGAAATATTTCTTCTTATGGAAGACCTTTAACCATGAGAAGAAAAAATTTAATTTTAAATTCTATCGAAATGTATTGTATTTTTAATTACAATACATGTTTGTATCATTCTATTACTTTTACTCCTTTGAATTTTATCACGTTGGCGTGGTGTGGAAGTTTGGAGAGTAGGGTGCCAGTTCAGGTGCTGCCTCGTCATCTGACCCTGGTTCAAAATTACGTGGTGTTTCCCTCGGATCTTTCCCTTTGGGATTGATCCCGGACCGTCACCAATAGCCCGTTGTGTTGCTCCAGTGTGACTTTAATTAAAATGCTTACCTACCTTTAAATTTTAAACTTGTTTGGAAACGATACAAAATAAGTCATCTTAAAGCCTAGGGTGCATAATCAGCAAGAACGTTGAATCCACTGATGAATAAAGAATTGAAAACTAATTATAATTCTATATTTACCTTCGGTCTAATTAATAGTTTTTTAATAGTTTGATGATAATAGGTTAATAAACGAACTAGTTAGTGGTTTTAATAGTTAATATAGTATACGTAATCCCAACGGCTCGAAATGTGTGACGATAAATTGACTTAAAGATTTATTTTAATTTGACCCATTCTATAATATAATGCTATGAAAACTAATATTGCAGCAAAACTGGAATTGTTTATGCTCACAATTCTATTCACTGTGTCATTGACCGTTATTTGTTTGAATAAGACATGCAAACGATATTTTCTGAAATTATTTTAAGAACTGAAAATTAATGTAGCGTACTACATATAATATATTGATGTATATCATATTTGTTTATTTATTATTTTTTTTAATTTTGAAAATCATTTACTTTGCAAACTGAAATATTCTTAGGTTTTGTGGATTCCTATTTTTTAACAAAACAGTTTATATTTCTTTGAAACGATTTATGTGTTTTTAGGAATATGAATCTATTCATATCCACAAATATAATTCTAATTATAACAAGCGAGACTACTTTTTCTAATAAGAATTCTGACTACTGTAATTCGAAAGTAAGTTGAGAGCTTGTGATATGATTTTATATTTTAAAATTTCTTTTTCATTAACACTATTTTCAACTTTCGTTTTGATGTCAATATTTTAGAGTGTTCCGTATTTTAAAGTTAAATTTTATTTTATTCTTCATATTTGAGTCCTTTTTTCATTCGGTCATTTTAGAATTAAGAATCCAGTTTTACGTGTTTCGCAGTATCATACTTAATTTTCCAATATTGCAAAATATTAATTGTACTATTTTATTTGATTGCTTTATAAAATAATATATAATAAAAATGCATCGCAAAATTTTTCGAACTTTTTAAATCGCCGATCTGGTAATCGAATGATTAGCACTCTGGCCATATGTTCAACGGGTTCTGGATTCGAATCTCGGTTTTGGCATGTACGTAGTGTTTTGAAATCCCTTTTGAACCATATGCCTAATTAGCCCTCGTGTCGAAAAAATACTAAAATTGATCTCTAAAAATCTTGAAATTTTTACAATATTTTTAGTGATTCATGTCGTTTTATGCCGAGATTATATTATTATGTTTGAGATGTCGTTAGTCACTTGACATCTCAAGAAATGAGGATATTGCGTGGTTGGACTCCATTTTCCTGGCTACTATTAAATCATTAATAAGAAATATTTTCATTGATTTTATTAGAAATAAATCATCTTGAAATGTCTGTTAATCAAAAGACAAGAACCAATGTCTTATGAAGAAGTAGTTAAAAATAACACTGTCTGCACTTTCTTTTATTGAACTTAATATGGAAAAGCTCACAGATAAATTGCTAACCTTGCTATTCCATCTATTTGAACGTCGTCGTGATTTCTTTGTTAACTGATCATACAAGCACTCAATTAATTTATCCTGACACTTGTTCGAAAGCGATTTACACGCACACTGAGTTTGATGAATGTACGTTCTTCGATATCAGTGTATGGTGTTGGTTACGATTCCAAAATGGATACCCCTTGCAAAGTTCTGTTTTATATGCTGGTTTGAATTTTGTCTTTTCTAAAATCTCATGAGAGGGTAAACGTAAACAAACTAACGGAGAAGAAAAACTACTTCAGGTGAAGAACTCATTTGAATGGCTGCTGTCTTGACGATGTTTGGCGTTAATTTTAACTAAAGGCCTTATCTGTCGAGCTAAATATAGGTGGTGTTAATGTTTCTTCGGCAGAACGTTTTTTCTGTGCAAATTCCGAATGTGATGTCACTTGGCTTGTTTTTCGAATTCGTTTTCAGCACTTCGCTAATAAAAATTCCAAAGAATGAATTCCGAATTAATATGCGATAGTTGATTGGTAAACACCAAAAAGATTAAAGCCAAAATAGCTATAAACTACATTTCAAAGAACCCCCTATATATATCATGCGAGAGCATTTAATTAGCGGAAGTAATATCTTCGCTTTCCGTCTTGTTTGTTTGTATGTACTGAAAATCCCCCTCAGCGACTTGCAGAAATTACCTTCATGTAACATGCCACAATCGTGAACAGGTTACCAAAGCACTAGCGTCCCTGTATTTAGCTTTACAGAGAAACCCTCTTGTATACCTGCCAACTTTTTCAGAAGTTTTCCGGAAAACCCCAAGTTTTTCGATCTTTCGGATGGAAAACATGTTTTCCCGAATTTTTAAATGGGATAATTTTTAAGATGCGTTAATTTCGGAGTTTGGTGCTAACCATGAAGAAAATCCGGTATCAGGGTTGCTAGAAACAAGAAACACTAAATGCATGCAAGAAAAACTTAATTTTCCTCTAAAACATTCGAGCAAAACGTAATTGATCTTTATTGCACCATTTTGAGTTAATATTTCCCATTAGGTTACACAAAACTGCCGTTAAGTATATAACAGTTACATAGGGTTACCTTTATAATTTTGTATAGTTTTCATAAATCCCAATTTCGCGCGTTTAGTTTTTATCTGAAGAATTATTTTATGCGTTTTTCTTTTCTGTCAGATATCGGACAGTATTTTTCTTGTTTTCCGAAGGTAATATTATCTCCTTTTAGTAGTAATCACATATTTCTTTATTGCTTTTTGTGATATTAAAAATGAACAATATCTCATTAAGATTTCTGGAATGAGATATTGTCAGCTTCTAAAATGATTAATGAATAATTAAATTAATTATTTAAATAGGAGTACGCTTCGAAATATTCTCAAATGCATCGTAGTAGCTAACGACTGATGTTTCCTTAAAAAGAAATAAGTCGTAATACTGATAGCACTGTGTACAATTAATTGTTTAAGTTCAAAAGATTTGCGAGTCAATATTGACCATTGGTTGCTTTTGATGTAAAAATCTTCTGGAATTTTTTTTCTTGTAGTTTCACTGGTATGCTCTCATAGAAAAGAAATAATTTTTATATTCCTAAAAACATTGCAATCGAAAGAAATCACTACTCGCTGCGTTTTCTTCGATAGCTATTCTTTTGGATTAATGATTGTCTTATAACAGATCTTTTAATCAAAACAAAATAATCAAAGAAAATGTGTGCTGAGGAATATGTAATTCTTTTTTAATTTTATAGAAAATAATTTATTCTAAATATGAATGGGCATTGTCTCCAAATCTATTCCATCATCGTTCACGAATTTGCAAAATTCTTATTTTGATAAAAACGCGTTCATTGTTAGTCGTTTTAAAAACAATTATGCTGTATTGAATTTCCTAAAATGTCGAATACGTGTAGAAAATACATTTAGATGAAAACACAAAGATGCAGTGTTATCCGTAAGAAAAGTTCGTACCGAAAACTCGGAAGCACATCCAATATTATCAATTTTATGATTTAGCGTGTCTGCTGGAATTATGGTATTAAACATATTGTATTAAACATAAAACGAATCATTCGAATATTGAACATAAATCAAAAGTAACGGGTGCTCAAAGCAGAAAATAAACTTCTGAATGGAATCAAGAAAATTATCCGAATCCATAAAAGTGAGTAATTCAATACAAAATTAACCCGACAGGTATTTTGATTGTGAAGGCATTCAGGTAGTTGACCTTTCCCTTTCAGATTAGAAAATCTGATTAAATTCAATGGAAGCTTTTAAATTCAATTAGATTTGAAAAATTCGAAGATAAATTTTCCAAATCTGATGTTAACTTAGCAATCGCTTGAAGCTGTGATGAGACAAGAGTTCTTTTAGAGCGTTTGTACAGAGCTACTGTTACATTCGCCGTACCTTTTCTAATAGCATTAATTTGACAGAACCTAAATAGTATATTTAGTGAATTAATTACCTTTCCCTGTTGAAGACGGGTATATTTTAATTAGATTAAGCAAGATCAACTTTAGAAAACCCTAATATAGAATTTTAAATCTACACGCGTGCGGACATTTTCATTTGTCCGTTTGACAGCATTAGCGCAGAAATATTCAAGTAAGGCGTTGCATAACTTCTTGAAGAAGGGGAGAATGGTAAAAAAAGGGAATGTCCTTAATTGAATTTTCCCGGACGATCCAGCTGTTAAATTCCTGGCCCCATCCGTTCTAAAACCCAACGAACAAATAAAGCAGGGCGGACATTTATTTTTTAACCGTATTGTCGACGGCTTCGGGCGACGCATGCGTATCGGCCGCAATCTGCTTCTCTATAAGGGCAAACTGTCCATGCTAACGAGATTTAAAATCATTGTCGTGTCGAAGGAAGATCCGTTCTTTTAGAGAGCGTCTTCTTATCTCGCTTCCCCAACTAAAGCAAATTTCTGGGAAAATCTCGCAGAGTGGAAAATCCCATTACAGGGAAGTTGCTGTTCTTCGCTTAAAACTCCTGATTCGATTTGAAAGGTGCTTTTGTTGTTTGTTAGGCATTTTTTAATGCGTCCCTCTCGTAATGGGTTAGTGCTTAAAAGAATTAAGGATTTCTTTGCATAGATGGATGCCTCCGCGAGCAATTTTTCTCTCGCTTCTAGATTTATGGATTGTTTCTTCGCAGGTTGGTCGACCTTTATGGATGGGGAGTCTGGTGTTAGCTGGCCCTCGGAAATTATTATTGAAGTTTAAATTATTGCGTTCCCAAAAAATTAATGCGTTTAAGTTAGGCATCTCCACCAAATTAATATCTAAACTTTTTTCACACGATTTTTCGAATTTTGATTGCTAAAAAAAAGATTTGTTGCTATGAGAGGCTTTTCCGTCGAGCTAGATGTAGGAGGCTGTAGTATTTCTGTGGCGGAACGTACAACCTGCACATATTCCTGTACAACATTTGGCATGTGTTGTTTTTTTTTTTCAATACGATTCCAACACATCGCCAATAAAAATTCGAAAGAATAGATTCCGATTTGATATGCCGTAGCTGATTGGCCAATGCCAATTAGATTAAACGCCTAGCTTCACCAAAACGGCGATGAACTACACTTTGTAAGCTCGATATGTATCATGCAAGAGCATTTGGGTAGCGGAAGTAAAATCATCACATTCCTTCCGGTTTGGAGCAGACTTATAAAATGGCCAACTCTCTCACTTGACTTTAATCCATCGTGTGACATAGCATATGTGCGACATTCTAGGTACGCCAGCGAACTAATAGCATTTCTATCTGCGAATCTCTTCGTTTTTACCTGCACCTTCGTTTTTACCTGCACCACCACCTTCTTACCAGCGTTTGGCTGCCAACAACTTCTTACTATTTGGCGCGCTTAGTGCCGTCTGGGGTATTTCCACACTGCTCCGAATCCAAAATATCTAGAACACTAAATCTAGGTATACTTCGTCAACAAATTGAAATACCATTTTCAAGAATATCTTCATTATTTGAAAAGATTGCAGACCATAGAGGTTTTCAATGTCATAAACGTATTTAAAAATACATAACATAGAATACTGGAATACCACTTTTTATAAGAAATTAAAACGGAAAGAAAATTAAAATTTGATCGCTTTCATATTTTTCCTTAAAAAATAGGTTTCTCAATTTTTCTGTCTTTAAAAGAAACTTTCACACGTACGGGAAAATATTAGGTTGGTAGGTATTTAATTAACGTCGCACTGGAGCATCACAATGGGCTATTGGCGACGGTCCGGAATCAAACCCGAAGGGAAAAATCCGAGGATAACAACACGTAATTTTGAATCACAAAAAATATTAGGATTCAATAGTTGATAATGATAATATCAATGAGATATTAAAGGAATACTTATGAGGAGGGGTGTCATAACCATGCCAAGTGGTTCAATTTCGAAAACGGTTCCGTCTCAACACCCTTTCGATTTTGATGAAACTTTCACAGAATGTAACTTAGTGACCTGTATGGACTGCAAAATTTCACCTCGTTCAGGCTCTACTCCATTTTTATGAACATGATTTTATTTTCTCAGAGGAAGAAATGAAACACTCATCAACTTTGATGATTGTTTCATTTCTTGATGAAACAACAAGGAAGAAATGAAACAATCATCAACTCACTGTGTAATGCATTGGTGTGTTCAGTGGTTCAGTAATTAGTCAGTTCAATTAACGATAACAAATTTATTTTAAATTTAACAATTTCAAAGATTGGACTATTATGAGGCTCTCTGACCTACTTGCATTCAGTTTTTGCGTTTGCCTACCAACTTCTTACCAGCGTTTGGCTGCCAACAACTTCTTACTATTTGGCGCGCTTAGTGCCGTCTGGGGTATTTCCACACTGCTCCGAATCCAAAATATCTAGAACACTAAATTTAGGTATACTTTGTTCACTTTTATGAGCAGAATATAGATATGGTGCATAAAGTTCAAAATACAGTACTTTTGCACGCTATGACTTCAAACTTGCTGAAAATTTTCAATCGATCAATTTTTCTCAAAACTTTAACGAGTCACAAATACTAAGCAGATTTTGAGATGTTGATGTTAGGCCATATATTATAGACCATATACATGATACAGCCCTGTTCTTTCCTGTTCATGAATATGTTGTTATTCGTTCTTAAGATTGTCCCAAAAGTCAAAATCTTTGATTTCTGACCCTTTTGAAAATAGCGTGCTTCAAAATTTAAACGTCCAATTTGATAATCATTAGCACCCTATTGAAAAAAAGCACATTTCAATGGATTCGATACATATAATTTCGTTTTGGTTCAATTCCGTGTAAGCCCCAAAAAGTTGGTTCAAAGTGTGCTATGAATTCAGCGTGAAATACTTAAATCCCTATGTTAATATATGGAGCCGTGTCAATTTCAATTCTCCATTTTTTTCACTCTTTTAAAAATCATGTGCTTCAAAATTGGAACCTACAATTTAATATTAACTGTAACCATTCAAAAGGGCGCATTTCAATGCATCGAAAACTTATAATTTCGCTTAGGCACAATTGATTGTTCCGTTTTTTCCTCTTCGAAAATAAAATAATATTCAGGAAATATCGCAGGCGACTTGACGAGGTTATACTATATGGAGCTGAAACTTAACGAAGTTCATACATTTCCTAAGGTACATTCTGTATAAAAGTTTCATGAAAATCGAAGACTGGAGCGAGGATCACTTGATATAGGAATGACCCTTATTTAAAGAAAACAAATCGGTAATGAGGGCCTTTTTAGACCCTACAAAAAGTTGTATTGCATTTATTCTAGAATCTCGATGAAAATTGACTGTGATTCCGCCATTCCTTAAAATTGTTCATAAGCAATTGTTGAAAAGTTATTCTAGTAAGTAAATATTATTTTAATAAATAGTCATTGTGCATGTGATTCTTTTTTGTTACTGTCGTTATGCACTGCTTTATCGTTATAAAAACATTCTTTCAAATGTCAGAACTCTCAAAAAGGTTTCAAATGCAAATAAGCTCATTAATTGAAAATAAAAAATAACTTAAGTGCAAATAAACTGATATTTCAAACCTTATTTATTCTATTTGACTGTGACAATGCCTTTGTTGGGCATATCAAGTATTAGTTTTAAGTCGAATGTCACGCTTATACTTTCTATACTTCTAAAAAAATAACGTTAGATCTTTCAAAACTAAATTACAAGTCAGAGAATGCTCAAAAGAATATAACATACACAGTAAACGACCTTTTTCTGAAGCTATGTGTATGCCTTTGCCGACTAAACAAATATTAAAAAGTTGCGCAGTTATAAAAAATGTTGGCAACAGTTCACAGATAAAATGCGTGTTTCTTTTTAATGCCTACTGGTAACGACGCTGCTGAAAAATGACAAAATGAGAAACCTCTCGTTGTAAGTAGTGGAATTATGGGATTTATTTAGTGTTGAAAAGGGAAAGAGTCTAAAGAAGTCAACCGATGTCTTGTAAGAAAATACAATGTTGTCGTCTTTAAGCTTTGCGACGGGAAATCCTTTGACTGTCTCCTCAGTGATCCTGTAGGGATTTTTTTTATTTGGAATTACGAACGAAACCAATTATTTCTTTCAGATTGTAAAACCGCACTGTTTTACTTTTATTTGAATGAAAAATAAACGCTTTTTTGAGTAATTTTTCTTATTTTATTTCATGCATTTTAATTATTTCGCTGAATTATTATCTTCTAATGATAAAAACATTCTTTCCTTTTCATTTTATTTCTCAAGATGTAATTGGATTGGGTGTAAAAAATGACGAATTTATGTTTAAACTTTGTTTCCATTTTTAAATATTTTTACTTTACTTTTTTAAAATTCTAAACGTATTTTATAGCTCTAAGAAATTTTGTACATTTGTATCTTTTCTTGGTTTACTAATTTTAGCTATCAGGTGCATTCCTCCCTGGGTGTATTTCTCTCTTCTGTGTCAGTAAAACTTTCATTGCGTATCTGTCTATTACTTGATATTGTATGTCTTGCGTCTGGTGCAGTATGGCCAAATATGGCCCTTGTGCCATTAAACCCCAACAAACCAAACCAACCACTAATTTTGGCTTTTGTTTATGTTTATCTGTATTTATTTGCTTTATCTTGTGTTTTGTCCGGTCTAGTGGTATAAGCTGTGATACAAGAAATGTTCTCATCATTATTTTAAGAGGTGTAACACTGATTTTTCTTAAATTCAATTAAACTCATTTTCGATATATGATTAGTATGTCCATGTATTTAATGATGAAATTTGGAACTCAATATCACTTCTCTCTTTTTTAAGTTTGATATTAATATGCAGTAAACTTTCGAGTATCCCCGATCATGTAGTAAGCCTTTCTTGCCTAAAATGCTTGATCACTGTTAGACCCATATCGTAATGCGAAGGACGTGTGACAACAGCACATATACAGATTCTGAAAGTCACCGTCACAACGTCGCTCATTCTATTTAAAGAGAAAGATTGACAACTATCAGCGCTTCACTCACTCTGGTGCTTTTGCAGGCGATGACATCATTCGATCAGATTGGTCAACATTTTTAAGTTCAAATAATTAGTAAATAATTATTAATTTTATTTTTAAATGTGTGCTTACACATTGAATTTATCATTAAACCTTTATGGAGCTATGTTTTCCGATCCATGCATTACCCTCAGTTGAAGTCAAGGACGACTCAAGAAACTTAGCAATTCTCTATGTGGCCCAGCGCCTGGTAATAACCAGTTCCCTTCATATTAGTAGAATCGAGCAAAACTCTGTTACAAACTGCTACTGAAGATACGAGTAATATTGCATCGTCAGCAGAATTACCCACTTTAGTCAAATCGGTTTCTAGAGAAGAAAATGTTGGTGAAACTAACATTTCCTAATGGCTGGTCTGTGATGGTTATTACCGGAATTTGAGCATTTAACTGACAGAGATCTTGGAATGGATAATAACAGATAAGTTGACTTTGCACCCAAATGCTTTGCCGTAAAGTAACCAAAATGATTGATTATTTTAAAGATTTGAACAAAAAGTACATTTTTAGTAAATACTAGTAGAATCAACCTGTGTTACAATGGTTGAATTGGTTAATTAACTTCCGCTTTCGTTAATAAGTTGAAATTATTTATAACATGTAACTACCACACTCTAATAAAGATACACAATTGTTAAATACACAATTTCACAAATGTAAATAAATGTCATATTTGACATTTTGCATTTTTGTAGAATTTAAATTTTTAGTAAAGAAGAATCTCCAAAATGTGCCAATATTACCCAGAGTGCATATAATAGTTCTGAGTAAGCATATAAATGGCTTGTATGTCATTTAAAAACAAAAGCGTTTCCCAAAATTATCATACAATGATTAAAAATGTTTTTAAAACTAATTAAAACACTTGCCTTAATTACAGTTGATCAAATTGAAAATCCAGAAATACATCTTAAAACAGATTTTAAAAAGCTTGGAATGAAAAATAAAGAATGTATCTGTTTTTCACTAGAAAATAGATTCTTGGAATATAACGGACACGAATTTGTAGAGTAAACGATTAATAAAATACCAAGGTTGCCATATTAGCTACCAGTCCTATTTTAAAAGGTCTTGTTCTGTATATTTTATTTATCATGTTTTATTCTCATTATCGTCTTCCCAAATATTCAGAATTTTTTTTATATTCCGTAAAGAAAAAATAAGGCCCAAAATAGAGTATTAGAATTTAAATTCCGTAAAAATAGTTTTGGGGAAAATAATTGATTTTTCAGCAGCACTAGTAAAACAATCCAAGTAATTGCAATGCTCAATATACCTTCCAGCTACTCCAAAACTACCAAATTATGGTTGATTTAAGTAGAGTTAGTTATTTTAACATGAAACTTGGCTAAATATGTAAGCAAAGGAATGCAAAATAACATATGCTAAAATACAATGTATAAAATATAGAACATTGCATTAAAATATATTCAATGAATTTTATGTAATACTTGTGCAAACAGACACAAAATCATACATAGAACGGGAAGACGGACAGACTAACGCAACTAAATTCAGTCACAAAATGAATGTAAGTACATACAGTATGCAAAGTTTCATGAAAATATGTATATTCAATCGTTTGGACGCAGCACGGGCACACCCATACAGACAGACACCAAACGTGCAAGAGACAGATTTTGCATCATAAGGGCCCAAAACGTATAGGAAACGAAATGGCTCGAAAATATTCAATGTACAAACACTTATTCCATTCTTATTTATATAGATATACGTAGTATAAGTTTTCAACTACATTTCAGGCCTGAATATAATATAGCAACGTTATATGCGTATATTTTGCAATCTTACTCTTCCTTTAACATTTGGATTTCCACGTACCTTGGTACCATCCATTACCGCACATTATTACAAGAAAAGTGTGAAATACTAAGAACATATTTTACCGTACGAAAATGGAAAATTCTGATTCATACAGTATTTTATCAGACGATATTTATTTATTTAAAAGAAGAAATTTAATTCTCAAACTATTTTTGTTGATTTAATTTCTTTAGTTTCAGAATAAAATTTATGTATTTATTTTTATTGATATTCTTTTGGTTATATGGCAAGAAAAAGGTAATTGAAACAATGAATCAATAAACGTTCCAGAAAAATGTCGGTAAGAAAAGATTCTTGGACTTTGTTAATGAGTTGTCAGAAATTTTTAAGTACAGATAATTAAATTTTAAAAAACGATTTTATTGCCAAAGATAATATATACACTCAAGAGCCTAGAACAACTACTTCAAAGGAAAAAAGTCTAAGTCAGCAGAAAACATGTTAAACTTGCTGAGTGTTATTTTAAATTTCCCTTAACACACATTGATTTTTAGGTCAGATAAACTTTGCTTTAAGCAATTACCTACTATATATGTAAATCTGTCTTTTACCGGGAAATTAAATTTGTATAATATCGTATCAACTCAGGAAAGAAATTTTGATTAAAAGTGTATTTAATAGAGCTTGGAAAAAGGTATGGCGTAATGCTTGCAAAATATTTATTTAGCGAAAAATTGTGTACATAATACTTATTTACAAAATTATCTTATATTTTTTTTATGAAACAGTTCATCAATATGGTTACCCCGAATAAATAAATTTCGATCTCTGGAGAAAATGACAACTAGCGTTCCATTTTACGGCAATAAGAACGAATCAAATAATGAATCACATATTTCCAATTTAATGATAGCCGATTATTATATTTATTAAAGTATATTATAAACTCTTTATAGTGTGCCCTGTGTCTTGATATTATATCCTGGGTGTTTTAAGTTTAATTCCGCAATTCTTGTTTCTAATCCTTTTCCGCGGAACTGGAGCGAATGTTTTGAAAAGCTCATTAATCTTCCAGTGTCTTTTCCACCAAAAAAAATAACTATGCAAGTAATTCACACAGAAGGTGACGATTTTTCTCCAGCCGAATCCTTATTCGACTGCCATTTGAATGTTGGACTGGTGATAAATTGTCTCGGGTCTTCCCACTCGGAGCAATCAATTTTGTATCCGGACAGACGCAGGGAAAGTTTAAAACAAGACCGGACCGGTGGTAACTAAACAACCTGCACGTTTAGGAAAATACAAAAGACGAATATTTGTTTCCCTGTTTTCAAATTTACTGCACGTTTCTATGCCGGTCATTATTTTAACCGCTGGTGGTGTGTTATTGCTGAATCCACGCACAGAACGTTTTTTAGGAGTTTTCTCAGTATTCATATACATGGAAATTAAATCGAAGACTTTACACCAATAAGGAAGTTAACTCACATTTAGTATAGCATCGGAGAAAACGAACTGTCACTGTCACCAAGGTCACATATTCAGGGACAAAAACGACAACAGTGTATTCCAATAAATACATTGTTCTCGAGTATTATTGGAATACACTGTATTTTATGTTGGGGCACCATTTTGTTTTGGAAAAACTTTTAAATGAAACATTTTTAATTACATTTTTAAATATATTGCTTACTCAATGACGTTGTTTATGGTAGGAAGTTGAATTTACGTCGCACTGGAGCAACACAAAGAGCTATTGGCGACGGTCCGGAATCAATCCCGAAAGGAAAGATCCGAGGACAACACCGTAATTTTGAACCACGGTCAGAGGGCGATACCTGAGCTGGCAACCCACTCTCCAAACTTCCACACCACACCAACATGAGGACATTTGAGGCCACGACAGATTTAACTTGCACCAACCCCACGTACACGACGGTCTTTTCTAATCCTGGACATTACCAACTGAACTACCGAGGCCCACATTGTTTGCCGAATTGCATGTATTTGGGACACCGGTCAAATGACCGAACTGCAAATACGGGCTCTTTCGATCACATTTTCCATTGCGTTTTAGAACATTTCAGGGATGATTTGTTTAATGTTTTGGCGAATCTTTTTGTTTAACCTGTTGAATCGTTATCTGCTTTTTAGCATAAACTCATTCCCTTAAGTAGCCCCATTTTATAAATACGGCTCGTTCAAATCAGGGGAACGAGGGACCCAATAGACATCACCACATTCTATTCGGTTCGAAAATGCGTTCTTTAGGATTCGCACGGTTAAGCGAGTTATGACAAGTTGCTCCGTCTTTTTGAAAATACATGTGCAACAAGTCCTGTCGATTAATTTCAGGCATAAAAATATATTTCAATATCGCACAGTATCGTTAACAACTGACAAAAACCGCATTTTCATTAGCATCCTCGAAAGAAATGTGGTCCAACGTGTCTACAAATTGTCATTAATTGTGTAGTAAACAGTATGCAAAACAAATTACATTTTAAAATGTTTTATTTTAAAGTTATTCCGAAAGATAAAACACCCTATACTTAGTAGTAAAAACAGGTTAGCCCTAAACTTTAATGTACCTACGTCTTTTTTCGAATGAAAAAGTGTCGCGCTCCTTCCAGTTTTCATAACTGCCTGACTTTGTATGATTTTCTAGACCATGATCTGACCATATAAGCTTACAAGTGAAACACACCAAGTCAAAAAACGTAAAAAGTTCTGAGATAACGGAGGGTTAAAATTTCTACTCACAAAGTGCATTTCTCAAGAAGATAGGTAGGTATATCATTAACGTCACACTGGAGCAACACAATGGGCCATTGGCAACAGCCCGGGATCAAACCCGAAGGGAAAGATTCGAGGACAACACCACGTAATTTTGAACCACCGTTAGATGACGAGGTCACACCTGAACTGGCACCCCACTCTCTAAACTTAACTTAAGTTAAACTTAGCAGCATAAGCTTTGTTAATATAAAATGCCTAAATTCAAGTGCCTTATTTTATAAAAAGGTCAACTCAACATTACTGAAAAAACTCCTGAAAATTCCAGTTTCCTGAAACATCAAATCTGAGGTTGGTATCTCCGCATTGTATTTTTACGTATTGATTATGGTCAGAAGCTAGGTAGCTTGATAATCATGGATAGTTGGAAATATTGTGTTCTGAATTGAAACATCAATCAAGTACAGAGGCTGTTCGGACATTTTTTCAACGATTTTAATGGACTGAAGATAACTTTTTTACATGAAATTTTTGTGTTTTAAATGTTCCATTTGATAATCCTTATTGTTAACTATCTTTCCACACCTTAATTTCCATGATAATAATGACATCGACAGAGGTATTTTGTCCCATTCTTGTTCCACAGTTTTCCAAAGTCCTTGAATGGTTTTCGGTCGACGTTTCGATACTGCTCTTTTTAAAAGTTCAAAATCACAAAAGTCCATGGGTGAGACATCTGGAGATTCAGCAGGAATATCAGTGAAGGGTATTGTCTTGATACCAGTTTCTTGTTCCATTTTTTCCAAGAATTTTATAGTGTATTTAGATGTGTGGGTACTTGCTTTATCCTGATGCTCTACTGTTTGTTGGCACTGTGGGTAAAGATATGGCACTTCTTTTTTGAATATTGGGGATACAATATGGTCTTGATAGTATGTGAGAGTTGATTTTTACATCTTTACCACTCTTTTTACTTTTAATTTTCCATTATATGAAAACCGGCAACAATCATATATGCCTTAGAGACAGTTTCTCTAGATTCTTTGATCCACGTTTAAAGATTTTTCTCCTGTTTTATGGTAATAAATCGTTCTTTTTTATTGCAATCTTTTAAATACATCCACGCCCAGTCTATTGTCCCAACATTTTTCCATCTTTCTCGAGCTAAATGCTTCTCATACAGAATACTGCAGCGAGTTCTGCGTTCTGCAATATGTCGTGGAGACAGACGATGAACATTGTATTTTTTTGCCTTTGTAAGATTCAAATCACTGTTAGTTAATTATATTTACAGTTGAAACTGAAATTTTAATGACTTTGTAATAGTCCTTTGACTTGGCTGATTCTCTTTTAAAATTAAAGATCTTACCTTACAAATATTCTCAGAAATTCTTTTCTTTTTGGATGCGTATTTGGAAGTATTTTTCCACTTTTACGTGGTTTTTCCTTTCTCATTAATAATATTACTTATCATACCTTTAGATATCGAAAAACCATGACTTTTATGGCGTTTTTGAATAATTGAATAAGCATAATTCTCTTCGGAAAGAGCGGAAACATAGCTTTCCATCCATTGTTTATTTAAGAGCACCATTTTGAAAATAAACAAAACTCTGAGTTAGCAAACGATAAGTTATACTTTAACTATTTACTTGCTTCGAAAATAAAATTCTTTCGTAGCATACATTTTTTAAAGCTCATCAAAATCGTTCAAAAAATGTCCGAACAGCCTCTGTATTTACTGAATGTTTTGTAATGTGAATATAAGTTACAAAGACTGCATATTTTCTTGAATAAGTATAATAATTTTGTCATCCATTTGTTTATCAAATGTCTGTTACGGTTCAACTACGCATTAACTATGTTTAAACGTTATCATTACAGAAATTCTTCGCATCATTACGGAAACATTACAGAAAATCAATAATCTTATTTCTAACACGGTCAACCAAGGTTGGCATCTCTGAAATCTGAATCTCATTGTTTACACTGTGTGTATTGCTCGATATTTGCAACTTCGTATGTAACCAGATATTATCTTTATTTTAGCATCCATATATTTACTTACTTATCAAACGAAGACAAAAAACATTAGTCAACAATTTTAAACTGTTTTTCATAACATGGGCAAGATAATTTTTGATAACAAACTTTGGGATGTGAATTCAAATATGTCTAACCAATCTCCATCATGTACAGTGTTTTTGTCTATTAACTATTGCAATATTTCAAAATATGTATGACAATGCAATATTTACGCACTTATTACGAAGTAAATATCATTTTTTGTTAAATTCCAAGTTAAAGCTTAACTTCAAATTACAATTTATTAAATAATTTATGCTTCTTGTTAACTTTACAATTACAACATTAAAATTTATAAGTACCATATTTTTATATCTCTGCCTGAGACAACAAAAAATAAAGCAAACGTGTTAATACAGAATTAAATTTATACATTTATACTCATATACTTAGTTTATTTTTTCTCTTATGTGTCAAGTTGTCCTGCAAAAATAAGAACCGATCCGGAAGATCTCAGATATTCAACCATATACAGAGTAATATTCTGCGAAAAGTTCGCGATAATACACAAATTAGGCACCACAACTTGCATCCTTGTTGAAAACTGATTACAATCTTGAAAAATAACCTCAGACTATAAGAAATGTAATAAAAAAGGGGCTACAATGGGCATGTTGCACGTCAGAAGCCACTCATTAGCAAACTTAACAGAAGACAGTGTCTTGAGTTTGCAGAAAAGCATGTAAGTAAGCCCTTAACTTTTTGGGATTCTATACTTTTCAGGGGTGAATCAAAATTTTGTCTATGGTTCAGATGGACGAGTTATGGCATGGAGAAAAACTAAACATCAAATGCGAACAAAAAACTTATGTAGAACTGTAAAAAACGGCGAAGGAAATGTAAAGGTATGGGTTTGCATGAGTTCTGGTGTGGATAATTTATGTCTTGTTGAGGTAACATGGATAGCTATCTATGTGTACCTAGACATTTTGAAATACAATGTCCTTGTTAGTGCTACGAAACTGTCTCTTGGAAGACTATTTATCTTCCAACAACGATTCAAAACACTGCGACAACAACGACTAAAAAAGGGGCTACAATGGGCATGTTGCACGTCAGAAGCCACTCATTAGCAAACTTAACAGAAGAAAGTGTCTTGAGTTTGCAGAAAAGCATGTAAGTAAGCCCTTAACTTTTTGGGATTCTATACTTTTCAGGGGTGAATCAAAATTTTGTCTATGGTTCAGATGGACGAGTTATGGCATGGAGAAAAACTAAACATCAAATGCGAATAAAAAACTTATGTAGAACTGTAAAAAACGGCGAAGGAAATGTAAAGGTATGGGTTTGGCATGAGTTCTGGTGTGGATAATTTATGTTTTGTTGAGGTAACATGGATAGCCATCTATGTGTACCTAGACATTTTGAAATACAATGTCCTTGTTAGTGCTACGAAACTGTCTCTTGGAAGACTATTTATCTTCCAACAACGATTCAAAACACTGCAAAGTTCTGTAAAGAACGATGCCTTTACCATACGTCGCAGCAACTTCACACATCACCAGTCTCTCGATTTAAACCCCATGGAACACTTATGGGAAGAAATCGGTCGCGAACTAAAACATTATGATACCAGCAGCAAAGATAACCTGAAAATTGACATTCTGGACGTCTGGAAAAAAATTACTCCAGAAAGAAACAACAAAAAAACTTGTGGGAGTCATGCCTAAACTTCTGAGAGAGGCCATTAAAGCAGGCAAAAGCAGGTTCAACTTACCATTAAATGATGAAATATGGGGGGATAAAATTTAATTAAATAATTTTCACCGTACGGAGACTTTTTTGCTATAAATTTGTCACATTTCTGTGTTATTGTGAATTATGCGTTAAATTATATTAATTTTTTAAACGCAATAGAAACTTTCTATTCAATTATGCTCATCTGCTTTTCTGTTTTTATTTCTTCAATTTTTATATTCTGCAATAATAAAGCTATTTATTTCAAATAGTAAGAGCGTACGGAAACTTTTACTTACTGTATATTTCTTTTTTCATAATTTTGCATTTTTTCGAGGATCGGAATTTCTTTTCTGTTTGTATTTATATGTTCCAGTATTTTACATATCACAGATATATTATTTAGGAGTTAAGCTTTAAAGAATTATTTATTTTCTTCAAATATCACTAAACATGAGTAATTTCTTGGCGTTATATGTATATTTCCACCAACTTTCTTTAAGTTTTTGGTTGAATACGTAATGGTTTGTAGAATGTTGTTTCATAAAAATTAATAAAATATACAAAACATTATTGAGTAAGGTGTGTAATTTCTTATTTTAAAATGACAGATAAAGTTAAAAATCACTTTAAAATAAGATGGGTTACGTTAAATTAAAACGGGTAGTCAGTCATACGTTGTGACTGACTACCCGTATATATAATATTTCGTATTTTGACACAGATTTTCATTACAAGACGATTAAAATCAATTAAATTTGCATTTTTTTTCATGTTACATGGGTATTATTGAAAGCTGTACTCCATAGTCAAGTAACATCTATCATTCTAAATATGTACATGGTTTCCTTTTAGAAACCTAATCTCTGAATTTAAAAAAGTACCATAAGGATTCGATTTAAAACTGAATATCTGTTGGAGTAAAGCAAATTTTAAATAAGACTGCTGATATTGGAATAATATCACAGTTAGGAGTTTTGAAAATTTGAAATTTTTTTTTCTTAAGTGACAGAAGGTTGAGGTTGCTTACTCTAAAAATTGAAGCTGTTCTTACGCAAATTAAATACATGTGAAACATTCGTTGAAAGCAGTGCTTTTCTTTTTTAAAAGCGCTGTAAAATCGACCTTCTGTTGTTTTTTTGAAAAATTGTAATCGATTGAGTTTGCTTTGTCTATACCGATGTCATTTATTTTTAACACAAGCTCCGTTATTCCACGTGGTGTTGTCCTCAGATCTTTCGCTTCGGGGCATGATCCCAGACCGTCGCCAATAGCCCATTGTGTTGTTCCAGGGCAATGTTAATTTAATACCTACCGTTATTCCACATGTCGCTGAATGGAATTTTCAAGAAAAAAATGCGTTTGCTTCAAAATAAATTAATCACGAATGCCATAACAATTTAATTCACGATCTTCTCATATTGATGATGAAAATATCACAACATACCAGGTGCAAGAATGCCACAAGTAAAACATATTCATAGGAAAACTAAGTGCAAGACTACGTCGAAAATTCTCCATTTTTACTGAAAATGAACGTATTGGGATATTCGTACACTCCAAAACTCAAAATCGACTTCTCTAATAGCCTCCTCAGAAAAAACTTTTATAATTTGTCTTACAAATGGCGATGATTATGAAATGGATTATATGGATGGATATATAATGTATACATATTTGTGTCCAAAATAAATTGTAGAAGTTATGAAAAAGTAAATGTTATGAAAAGAGTAATTATTTCCCGTACACTTAAATGATGCTTACATTCCTCTATGAAATAGAAGTGATTATACTTATCACTTTTCAATCAACATTTAACCAATTCAACCCATGTAACGCAGGGTAATTCTGCTAGTACTTTAATAAAATTCCAATCAATAAACCTTCACGAATAAAAGGATATAAAATCGGGAAATTCAATACGATGCTGAGCTAAATTAAAACATTTATTTTATAAAAAAATTTATTATGATTCTAATAAATTCAAGGCTAAGCTTGTTCTGTTTTAGACCCTGTTTCATAAAACCCAAAATCCAATCCTAATATATTCAAACTTGTAAAGTATGCATAAGTAATTAAGACTTGTCTCATCTTTACGCACTTCAAACTCCTAGCTCTAAACTACTACTTGGAGATAAAACTTCACTAATTGTTATGAATAACTTTAAAACCCTGTATAAACAAGCTAACTATGCGTGAATGAGGAGATTTTTACCTCCTGAAAAAGCGAGAAATATTTTGGAAATAGTTTTTCTGAAATTCGAAATAAAAATGTATAAAATTTTCAAAATTATTTCATGAAGCATTGATTTAAATTCTGGTTTCTTCTACTAAATATCTAGGGGCAATTCCACGAAACATGGGACAAGCGAGTGAAAAATTTTTTTTAGAAATATAACTCACATTTTCTTTAGTTCTTTTCTAGATAGTTTAAAGTTTTTAAACTTGAATTTGGCAACACCTTACGCATTTATTTTATCAGTATATGGTCAGCTGTTCTAAAACCATAGATGTGAAGTTTTTTACAGTGAACTTGACTATCTTTGCAGGCAATTTTTTCTAATATTATTGTGTATTTTTGTTTAATTTTTATGCTTAACAGAAAGAGCGATTTCAGTAGAGGAAATTATGTCTAATTATGTAACAGATATTCATTAATAAATTAATGGAGTAATTTCCAAAAAAGTACGTACTATAATGTAACGTGAGTAAAAATAGTCAAATTCTTTTAAAACATTCTTTTTTAAATTAAAATTTTATTTCACTTTAATTTTGTAAGGTGAATCACATTAAGTTAAATGTTGTACACAAATAATTGGCTTTAATTTTTCTATTAAAATATGAAGTGCAAATGATTTTGTGATAGACTTATTTAAAATTTGTTCTTTTAATTTATATAATATAAAATTATATTATGGCACCTGCAACTGCAGAATCCAAGAAAGAAGAAAGTTTAGAGAGAATACAAGTAAGAAATAAATTATGACGAATATAAAGAAAATACCGTCTTACTATGAAATACTGATGCAGAAGGGAAAAAAGTTAAAAATAGAATTAAAAAGTATCGCGCTTTAAGGAACAAAGAGAATTCAAAGAAAAAAATACTTCAATTGTACAAAAATGCGAACACTTTTGGCAAAGCTATAACCTAAGGAAAAAGCTGTTTACCTAGCACACCACATCGTAATGAAGTTGCGGTGAGTAAATTGTTTAGCAGCATTTGTAATGTGACTTTAAATGCATGTTTTGATTCACTTAGTAATCATTCGAAGTCATCAGTTTTGAGTAGAGATAAAATAGGCAAAATTATGTTATTTTATGAACAAGATGATATAAGCCGAATGGCTCCTGGACGTAAAGACGTCGTTACGATTTGGGAAAATGGTCTTAAAATAAAAAAAACAAGCTCATCATCTTATGTGGTCACTGAAGGAAGTGTTTGAAATGTTCAAAAGGAAAATCCATCAGAGCTTGGCAAGAGCAAGATTTTTGAATGAGATCTGGAGAAATAAGATTCTGCATGATGTTGCTTATGGTATATACGATGACAATTTCATATAGGTATATAGGTGCTGTAAATACATTACACTTCTATATTTAAAGTGTTCCCGCTTACTTCCATTCATTCCCAGAAAAATATTAAGCAGTCCTTCTAGAAATTGTTGGCTAAGCCAATGTAGCATTTGAAAAGATATACAAGGTTTTAAAAAATTTTATTCTTTGCCTGGAACAAAAAAATTTGGCCGTACATGATATTTTTGGAAACGAGATGCAGAAAACAATCGTCAAAGGATAAAAGGTTCTGGTCATATTTCGATTTGTATTAACTTATTTCGGGACTCATTCCACAATTTCTGGAGCATTGTTACTTTAAACGTCATCAAGCTAAGGCATATTAATGCATGATGCAAGTAGACTTTCCTGAAAACTACACTTGTACCTTTCAGGATGAGATCCAAGGTGCACATTGGAAACAGAAACAAGTGAGATAGTTTACAGTTGTTATTTATTATTTGGTTTCCATCCATCCTATAGTTATAGCATCAGATTTTTGGGATCATTCAAAGAGGTCATTATTGAATACATCTTTTTTATTACAAAGTATTTCAACTTGTGTGCAAATGTTGAAATTTGGTCTGACAGTCCATATGGGGGGCAGTTTAAAAACACACATAGCAGCCTCTCTTAACACACTGGAACAAAGGTAGAAAATATCCATTACATGGAACTATTTTGCAACATCACATGGTAAGGGTCCAGTAGACGGAATTTGAGGCAGTGTGAAAAGACATGTTTTCGACTAAGTGGAAAAAAGGAAGTGTTTAGTAAATAATGTGCACGAATTCGTAGAAGCTGCTAAAAAGTAGTGAAGATTAATGTTTTTGATACAAAAGGAAATAGCAAAATTTAGATCTAAACACAATTTTGAATCAAAATGATAATTTACTTCGCATTTTTACTGCATATAATTATGTTTATTGGATATTATTTAATATTTTTAAATTGCAATTTCTTTCATCAATAAGCAATTATTCTCAAATATATATAAGAAAGTTAATTTTAGCACCGATTAAAATTTCTAAAACGTTATGATTAAGCATTCAGTTCTCAGAATTCACAAATGTAACGTGAGTCACTAAAGTATGTAACGTGAGTCACATAAAAATGTCAATTTATTTTATTAATTAAAGCACTAATTTAATTTTTCTTAGGTTTAACATGACCTACTACTCTTAGTGAAGCATCTGAATTATTTTTTCCGATTAACTTCTGTTAGAAGAGAAAAAATGTCATTTTTGAAAGTCTAAAAAATTGATGTCCTTTTTTGTGAGTCAGTCCGAAATGTTGCCATTGAGGAAACTAAATTTACACTAAAGTTCTAAATTATGACATAGATGCTTTAGGAACATATAAGTGAGTTTATAAATCAATTTTTGTTTAGTAATTTTATCCATTCTTTATTTATATTAAATTTAATATTTAAAATTGACGTCTGATTGTAACGTGAGTCGCATGGAATTGCATCTAGAAATATTACCCCACATTAAGGAATTATGATGTTCTAGTAATGAAATATATGATCTTTGTTATAAAAGGAAATAGTTGCATGTAGTGTTCTTGACTTAAATTTAATGTTGATAAAGCTCCTATTGAAAGAGTCTATATAAATAAAAATGGAGTGTTTGTACATTGAATATTTTCTCCCGATTTGAAGTTATTTATCCGTTTTGAGTCATTCTGAAAAATTAGTGGTAAATTCTAAAAATTAATTATTATCCTACAACCAAACGGCTAGTTAGATTTTCATGAAACTTTGCATATTGTGAGTACTCATATTTATTTAGTGACTAATTTTATTGCGTCAGTCTATCTGTCCGTCTTCCCATTTCATGTCTGTTTTGTGTTTGTGCAAGTATCACAAAATATTCAATACATTTTAATAAAATATTACATGTTATAAAATATTCTTCAATTTAGTGAAAACATTTGAATTTCCTTTGCTTACATATTTAGGCTAGTTTCACGCTAAAACATCTGAGTAACTAACTATACTTTAATCAACCACAATTTTTTAGTTTGGGAGAAGCTGGAATGTATATTGAGTATTGTGATTACTTGGATTGTTTTACCAGTACTCCTGAAAAGGCAATTATTTTTCCAAAAATTATGTTAACGGAATTAATTGAAATTCTAATACTTCACTTATTTTTCTTTTCAAAATATAAATAATTTCCGAATATTTGCGACAGATGATATAAACAGAATAAAACATTGAATTTTGGCTCTAGAACAAGGTAGAAATTACTTATATTGTCCAATATTGTTAAAGACGTATCTTTATATTCTGGACGGCATGTGTATATTTCGATTAAACTTTCGTCAAAGGTCCTTAGTTTAACACACGTGGCTGTAGAATTTCTTTTTATAAAAAATAAAACACAGTACAAAACTTTGTTTACCAGATTGCTAATTGAATTTATTTAAAGTATTTTAAAATTTTGATACAGGTTTCCCTTACGAAACGATTAAACACATTAAAACCCATTTCTTTTCCATGTTTCAAATAAAATTACTTGATTTTATTGAAAGCTGCACTCAATAGGTAAGTAACATCATTCCCATTCTTATGGTTTCTATTTAAAACTTAATCCTTGAATTGAAAATGTACTTCAAAGTGTAAAGCGTGCTCAAAGAAAAGGAAACTCGTGTTCATTGGCCAACTGCAGTAATATTATTTTCTGATTTTCTTTCGCTCGCATTTAATTTTGTATTTTTAAATTTTGTTTTATTTATAGTTTTAAGTTGTAGCAACCACATGCAAGATCACGAGATCAAAAACAATTATGAATTAATATATTTAGAACAACTTTATTTTTCCTGAATTTACTTTTATTTCGTTCTGATTTCTGTTACAAATTCAATAAACATTTTTTGATTTGCAACTGCATGCAAGTTAAATAAAGCAACTTTTAAATGGAATTTTGCTGATATTGAAAGAATATTAATTTTAGAAAAATATGAACTTTTATTTTTGAAGTACAAAATTTTGTATTAAAATTTTTTTGTTGTAGTGACAGGTCAACGAGATCACATGCTTTATGAGTTGAAGTTATGTTTAAGCAACTTATTAGATCTGTTAAAAGTTTGTTGAAAAGGTGTTTTTCAGAAAAAAATACGCTGTCAAATCGACCGACCTTTTTTAAATGTTAATCGGTTACCTTTTCTTCATAGAAATTATAAAAATATCGAAAAGGTGTTAAAAATGATTTTCCTGAGGCTTGGATGTTTGGTATTTTTCTATGAAAGATAAAATTGATTATTCTGCTCACTTTTTCAATCTACAGTTAACCAATTCAACCCGAAGTAGGTCGGGTAATTCAGCTATTATTAGATAAATTTAATATATTTAATTAATTATTCAGTAAAAAATTAATAATTTTTGAATCTTACGAAATTTTATTGAAGAGTTTTATCCATAGAATACATTTTAACAATACAGTTTGAATGGGACATTTTTATCACCTGATATTATTTGCTGTGACAATTTTCACTCAATGACATCAATTATCACTCAATGACATATTTCCTATGCCAGAAAAAAATATTTTTCTTGTGTCCATCCATGAAAACAACCAAAGAGCCAATTAGCCCAAGAGCCAACATCTGTGAAAAAGCACACAATTCAGAATATATAAATCCGAACCAAATGTAAAAAGCCTTAAAATTGTGTTATAAATTGGAACTGGTTTATATATAGTGATTCCTGTTTAAAGTTCTAAAAAAGAAATATAGATGTCACTACGATCTAATTTTTTAATGATTTTTCAGGACAGAAAGAATGGGGCTTGGGGATCCTTTTTTCCCCACTTACAGATTATCCGTTCTTTTATTCTTGCATGTATCTTGAACTTTGTATTCTTGAATATTTGAACAGATTAACTTTTGTTACTATCAACATTTTTTAATTTATGGTTTTGTAAAATATTGAATAATGAAAAGCAAAATATTCGAAAAAGTATACCGATAGTAGTGAGCACATTCGCTGGGTATGTTTTGTCTCTAACATGACAACAAATATATTTTTGCAAGGAAATTTATATTTCTCTAATTAAAATTTAATCACATCCTTTTGGGAACAATGGACCTTCTCAATAAAAACTTTTACAGTTATCCGATTGCTATAAAATTTACAGTTTTCTACTAAAAACCTATATATAAAGTTAAGTCCGAAAATATTAAGTCGTGTGGAAATTATTTCATAAAACGTGGTTGAAAATTTTGATAAATTAGCAAAAATTGATAGGTCCCGTGTGCGTTAATTTTCCATATCTTGTCAAAATTTTAGTTCACATAATAGTTTGTACACAAAAAATCCTATTAACTCCATTTGGTAAGTGCATCACTCAATTGTAATGGAAAAGAGTTTCTGTACTACAACACCTAAAATTTTGAAAAAAATTTTAAGCAACATTTTAAAGCAAAATTTCAAAATTTGGAAGGATGAGTAATTTCTCTCATTTGCATCTCAAGGATTAACCAAACACAATTTTCAAGGAAATTAATTAAAATTCGATGAAGAGAACATTTTGAAATCACAATATCAAAAAATCTCAATCGTAGAAAAATGTACTTTTGTAGTAGACTTCTATACTTATTTACAATACATTTTGAAATCAGAATATCAAAAAATCTCAATTGTACAAAAGTACGCCTTTGTAGTATTATTTGTAGCACTTTGCAGTATTATTTGTAGCACTTTGCAGTATTATTTGTAGCACTTATCTATTAAAATACGTTTTATGTTACTGTATATGTAATTCCGTCAAAAGTTATCGTAATTGAAAAATTATTTTTGCTACCCAGAAAGTTTGATAACAATTAATTTTAACGCTAATTTTAAAAATTGAGTTTTCGATTGATTTCGGTGTTTTTAAAAGTCCACTTCCCCTTAACAAAGAAAAAAAAGCGAAAAATGCGAAAAATATAAATTGTTTATAACTAATATTTTGAATCCATTCTAGCAACTTTGATGTAATTGATCCGGAATTTATTTCTATCGTGAATACTTATTTTCCTAAAAACCAGGTGTCATTGTAAGGGGCAGGAAGGTTTGCATCTCAATGGTGTGATCTTGACGTACGCAGTAAATTCTTTAGCCAATAATTTCATAATCAATGATCGAAAAGGTAAATTAGTCTCGGAGTTACTTAGTTTATTTATTTTAGCATCGGCGCATCACCTCCCTACCTTAAATAAATTTGAGGCACGCATCCTTATTAAAAGAAGTCACCCAGTGCTCGCGATTTCGCCGTTCACAACCGCTATAGTGAACTTCGGAACGCAAATTCAGTAGTCGGTTCCTCCTCCTATCTCCAAGATGCTGTGGGAGCCACGAAGAGTTTCTAAAGAATTTAATGAAAATTCTTCAGAACCGCGAAAAGTGCTGAGGTTTTAATTTCGTTCTTTCATTACTTTGTATTTTTCGAAAACTTCTCTTTTCTTTTCAATGGCGAGTGAAAAGCGACGTGCAGAAAAAAAAGCATCGCGACGAATTTGTTCCGAAGATTTGGGATTCGGTAGAGTTGAAGGAGGACTACAGGAGATTCGTTTTCCATTCAAGTTTACTCGAAATATTTATTTGCTTCTTACGCATTGAGGAATTCCCTAATTTTTTCCCTCCCCGCCATGTGCTTTTTTTTCCCTTAGAATTTTATTTCAGTATTTGAAAACGATGAGTGTGCATATTGAATTTGTTCTCTTTTTTCTCTTCTGCATTCGCGGTGGAGATTTTGAATGGAGGGGAGAAATTTCTGCGACCGTTCATGAATCGGCTTTCGCGCAAAGACGAAACATATTAGAAGGGGGAACACGGGAAAGAAAACAGCTACAAGAGCAAATGTTTAAATATCTCTTATTCTGTATAATCCTCGTTATTAGGCGTATTCAAGGCTGAATAAATATCAGCACTTTTGCATCAGGCAAATCGATCGGGAGGGATAATAGCGCATTTTGTGTTTCAGTTTTTTTTTCTCTAATGGTTTGGAATGAATTGGGTATCATTCGAATGAAAATATTGATGCAATTACTATTATGCATGACTATATTTTCATGTGAAAATGTTTATTAATTATTTTCGTAAACCCTTATAACTTTCATAAACGGAGTAGCCGTGACTCAAAGGATTTGTCACCGCACTAGCAACCTGTGAGTTGTATGCGGCTCAGGTTTGATTCCACCCTAGGTGTATTTATGTGTCAGTAAAACTTACCTCGTGTGTTTGTCCATTTACTTGACGTTGTTTGGCACAGCTTGGCCAAATATGGCCTTTACGCCTTTAAACCCAACCAACCATAAAATGTTGCTTTGCAACAGCGTTCTCAAGCACAGAATCCCTAGAAGGGTCACGTTGTAGTTTTAAATAAAAAATGTCCGCACAGCACAAATTTATCTCATAATAAATATCCAATTTATAAAGTTACATGTCGAGGCCAGGTGCTAGTTTGGTTTGTCACTTTCTGGGGTTTTTTTAAACGCGAAAGCTAATTAGGCTGGAACGTACGGCTTACAGTTGATCCTGAACCACTACATCCATGCTGAGACCGAGATTCAAATCCAGAGTCTGTTGAACCAAGGGCCAGAGTGCTAACCACTCAGCTGCCTCACAGGCCCTTGGTGCTAATGCCTTTGGGTGGGTTTTTTTGCGGCACAAGGCCAGATCTGGACAAGTGGTGCTAGTACGATATTATTTTGGATTAGTGGTAAATAATGAAAGCAAATACTCCATCGATCCTCTTTATTTCTATCACAGTAAAAAGGGCGATTCATTTTTACTGTGCAGTCATTCTTGAGGGCTCACGAAACAATTGTTATCGGGTCGCGAGTTTGAAACCCTCCTTTATAACGTTCTTTTACCCCCAAACTGTTTAGATTTTGGTACTAAATGATGTTCGAAGTTTCTTACATAAGCTGTGCTGAGTTTGAATAAACTAAATTTATGTGTAATACATAATTATTAAATTTCAGAGACTCTCTATTCATGTCTTAAACTGTTATAATCTGGAATGAAAATATATTTATGCTCAGTTATTTCATTTTAAATCTAACAAAGGCAAATTATTTTTGTATTTCTTTATTCTTGCACTCCTCTATCACCCCACACAGCTACCTGAAATATTTTTTCTTATGCAGTATTGATTTAGATTTAATATTTAAATAATTTAATAAAAGTAAGAGAAAATTAAAACACTAGACACAAATAGAACTTGATTATTTACTACTCATCTAAAATAAAATTTCAGTAACCGATTACTTTCATTGTTTCTTAGTGTTTTAGTTTTCTTTTGTTTTTTTTATCTAATTTACCAACTGTTAAAGAAACAGTTCATAAAACTGTATATTACTGTTATTACTATTGTACTGTACAGTAGATTACTGTTCATGAAACCAGTAATATAAGAGTACTAGCAAAATGGCCCGATATTACACGGATTGAATTGGTTAACTATAGATAGGAGAAAAATTATAGGAATATATAATCACTTTTGTCTTTCGTAGAATAAAATAGATTTTAACACCTTTTCAACATCTTTATAATTTCTACAACTTAATTTGACACAAATACAAAGTATTGTTTTGTAGACTATGAATGCTCTCGCACTCATAGTCTGCAAAACAATATTTTTTTAATTGTGCCACTCTTCATGGCCTGTGACATTGTCGAATCTCGCCATCTTTAAGGGAAGGATGACAAATTAATGTAATAAGGTTTTCAACACTAAGTTTTTTATAGTGATTACATTTTTTTCTTGGAAATTCTATTTTGCGGCATGTATAAAAATAAAAGAACTTGTTTTAAAATTGAATATCTTCAGTGCAGACCTACAAAGGTAACCTATTAGCATTAAAAATGATAGAAAACTTGAAATGGGCCAAAAATACACTTGGCCAAAATGTACAAACAAACACTTCATTTTTATTTATATAGACTGGCAAAGTTACCCGATTTTACTCGGGTTGAATTGGTTGAGTATGGATTAGAGAAATTACCAGAATATATAATCACTTTTGTCTTTCGTAGAAAAATGCCAAATCATTTAAATGTACGAGTTAAATAATTTTTTAACACCTTTTCGACATTTTTAATTTCTACTGGACACAAATTCTATACATGCATATCCATCCATGTAATACATTTCACATATATCACACCCCTGCTAAAGGTACAAACTGCCGAATGGTGACAGACACTAAGGTAACAACTGCAAAATACGATTTTGTGGGAGAATTAGCAATTCCCTTTCTTAAGTTCTTTTCCTGTAAAATTGCTCCTCAATTCGTAAAAATGACGAATCTACGGCGAATACTCTCGCACTCATAATTTACCTGCCAATATTTCTCGATTTATGGCACTTTGAATTTCGTTATCATTAAGGGAAATATGACAATTTAATTTTATAAGATATTTATCACTAAGTTTGTTTCAAAAGCGAATACTACTTTTCTTTTTGAAAATTCCGTTTCGTAGGGCACGTGCAATAAATAATAAAAGAACTTGTTTTAAGATTAAATGTATTCAGTACAAAGGTAACCTATTACTTTTTTCAATGGTAAATCGATTTGACAGCGTTTCTTCTAAAGAAAATATCATTGTTTTAAACAAACTTTCCTTAGATAAGAGTTGGTTTAATATAGCTTCAATTTATAAATAAACCATCTTCACCTTCTGTCGTTATGAAAAAGAATTTTTAATATTTCAAAGTCCTAGTTTAGATATTTTTAACATTAACTTTCTTTCAATAATTGCAAAATTCCACTTAAAATTTGCTTTGTGGTGGTGTTGAGTGTGATGAAAAGGGATTACAATTTATTAAAATAATAAATATTTAAAACAGAAAGGAATAAAATGAAATAAAAGTTGACGGGAAAAATTTAAAGATATAAATTCGTATTTCTCATTTATCTCTTGATCTCGCAGTTGCCACAATTTACAACTAAAAATTAGACAAAATTAATTCCGATAGAAAAACAAAAAAAAAATCATTGCACGAGGCAAACGAACACGAGTTTCCATTTCGTTGCAAAATATCGTCTGTCCTAAATATTCGGAAATAGTTTATTTATTTCGAATGTACATTTGAAGTTTATAAATAGTTTATATTTCGCAAAGAAAATAAATAAGGCTCAAAATACAAAAGGATTAGAATTTAAATTTCGTAAAAATAGTTTTCGGGGAGAGAATTCATTTTTCAGCAGTACTGGTAAACAATCCAAGTAACTGCATGCTCAATATACCTCCCAGCTACTCCACAACTACCAATTGATCAAGTATAGTTCCTCAGATGTTTTAGCACGGAACTTGCCTAAATACATAAGCAAATAAATTTCAAATTCTGTATTCACTAAACTAAAATATGGTGTATCAAATATAGAATATTGCATTAAAATATAGTGAAAAAATTTGATGTGATACTTGTACAGACACAAAATCGAACAAAGAACGGAAAGACGGAGAGACTTACGCAACCAAGTTCAGTCACCAAATGAATGTAAGTACTCACAGCATGAAAGTTTCATGAAAATATTTTCAACCGTTTGGAAGAAGTACGGGCACACACATACAGATGGACAGACACCAAACACGCATGACGGATTTTGTATAAGGGCCCAAAAGGATAGAAAACTTGAAATGGGTCGAAAATATTCAATGTACAAACAAATACTCCAGTTTTATTTATATAGATTTAATATTGCTAGCGATCATATTTACTATAGAAGTATCATAATAATATTCCTAACTCGCCAAACGCTCATCTTTCCAAAAGCTTCATTTCCGAGATAAAATTTATATAAATGATGTTAAGATTTAATTTGAGAATATATGATAATTTTTATTATAGAATTTCTGAAGTAACGGAAAATTATTTTTTAACAGTTTTCATAAGTAAAAATTCAATTTCAATGTTAAAATTTATACTTTTCCATTTCAATTTTCATGAACTAGTGGTGTTCTTTTTTGTATCTAATGAACTGACGATATTCCATACTAAATTTGAAACTCGGGCTTTAACTGTTCTTAGCAATTTAAACATTCTGTAATTCGTTATTGACCTAAAACACGTGTATATGATACATTTTTGTAAGTTTTATTTTTGTACTATTGTATAAGTGTATTCATTAATAACTTTTAATTTAATTGGTTTCACAATCAAGAAAAAATTGAATGGTTTCACAATTAATAGATCATTCCTTATCATTTCCACATAAATGTAAGAGAAGTAAGCTAGTGATTTATTGTCCATCATTCTAATGTTTAAGCTAAATCTGAAAGCTTATAATGCATATATATTCAAATGATGAATAGTTATTTTTTACTCCGTTTTAGATTCCGAAAGGATTCCCTAATAGGTTAGTTCAAGAACATTAAGTGTTACAATCAGAATTAAAGTACATTTATGTATTAGATACTTAATATTTTACATAGGTGTTATAGATATTAACGAGATCGAAAATTTTCACGTTCTCATTGATATGCTCAGACATTTGACTTTCTTTTTCATGTACCTAGAGTAACAATTTTCGTGATTTTCTGTGAATGGTTTAGTGAATTCTCAAGTACCAGCCACACAACTGATTCAATTTTTTGTACCATATGAATACTTTGCAAATATATGTTTTGGTTAAGTATTTGAACATTTTGAAAGCATGTAAATGCAAGCAAGATAAAAAGTAGTCCTAAGCTAAATTAAATTTTAAAACTACGCAATCATAACTAAGTATTCGTATAATTTAAACAATGTATTCATTGAATTATAAATATTCTTGTGAATAAACGAACCAAATTGTTTTTACCAAGACTATATGATAGTTCCATTAAGTATTTGAGACAGTAAATTAGTGTTTTAAAAATGTCAGTAAAATTTAAAAGTGGATTATTGTTATATTTCCAGACTAGATGACATTTATTTTTATTTTATATCATGGGGAAAAATCATGGAAAAGGTGTTTATATCTAAAATTTAAATACTTTTTTCTATGAAAGAAAATTTTGTATTTATGTTCCGTTACAACAAATGAACACACATTGTTTTCGGGACATGTAACGATTGTTATATGTTTGAATGAAAATAGTGCTCAAGTAGTAAAGAGTTTGATTTGAGATCTCCTTTCTCCATTAAAAAAATTTATTTTCAAAGATTACAAATCATTTCGAAATTACTTCACATCCTTCAAAATCTCCTTGGCCCCTTTTTAAAGAATTGTACTCAAGAAAAGTGAGAAATATCACCAATGTCTTTTTGCAGAGTTGAGTAAAATCTCCATAACACTGCAAATCAAACCTTCTCTTATTTTATCCTCGGAACAAGGATGTAATAAGAGAAGGACAACGCTGAAAGTAATATCACGCGTCAAAATGCAGTCTCAAAATTCTTATAGAATAATAACTCAATCGCTACCAAAGTCAAACTGATCCTCCCACATTCTATAAAAGGCACAATCTTGTCTTCATTCGATCTCATTATAATTACTCTACAATTTTTTCTACTTCTGATTTTCCAAAGGATTCCAAGTTTAGCTTCCATGCTTCAATTCTTGAAATTATATCGCAGAACTATGGCGACATTTCAATGCCTGTTTTCACACAGAATTTTCTGAGAAAGTAATAAAAAAATATGTAATATATAAAAATACCTATAGGTCCCATAATAAATATTTATTTCAAAAAATAGTCCATAGCAGTATCTACCATGCCACCTATTTGGGACGAATATTGAGGAAATAGTAGTTCATAACTTTCTATGTATTCTGTTTTTAAATGAAATAACGATACATCTGCTGGTCTTTGTATGATACTAGTATCGAATAATTCCTTAATTCAAAATGCTTTTTTAATTGTATCATTCATTTTCAATGAATGGAAAGAATCGCTTTGAACTCTAAATTACCGAAGAGTTTTCAAGGCTGTGTGTCCTCACAAGTTTCAAATATCTTTTATTCTTTCTGCTAATAAAAAAATTTGATATTCATTGGAATAAAATTGCATAAGCTCATCACTTTGTGGGATTCATCACTAATAGAAATATCATATGATAAATTTAAAAAGGAAAATGAATAGGATTCAAATTTTCATCAGACTCACGCAGTAGACACAGAACAGATAATATCACTACTTCTCCATATTTTAGGCATTTTAGTGGTGTTTTTTATTTCTTAACTGAAGATATCACAATTCATCTTATTTGTTTGGAACTAGAACTTCAAAACATATTTTAAATGATTAAATCGGAGTTACTTATTTTCTTGTTTACTGAGAGTATTACATTGAATAAATATTCGTCTCCAAAACTAGTAGACGCAGGAATAAAACCTCAAAAAAGCCTCTGTAATCTATCGACTGATTTCCCAACTGGTTAAACGGAAATCAAAATCTTCACTTTGCAAAAACGGTTGGAATAGTATCACGGAAATGATATTCTTGCATCGAGTGAAAATTCCCCTTCAGGTTCACTCGCACCAATGTTTACTTCAACAACAATAATTGTTTCTGTTCTATCCTTTTTTTCTAGATCCTCAAGCTTCCTGCCAAGTTGAGTTTTTTGCAAAGGATGAAAAGAGGGTTCACCATGAGAAACTAATTTAAATATAAAATTGTTTTTGATTTGTGGATCTTTTTTTATGGAAGACAGAAATCTATGTTCTGTGTATTTTTTACCTCCACAGAAGTTGTGAATTGAAATCAAGGATCAAACAATGCATGTCGATCCCTTATGGCTTTTGCGATTTCCCTGTGGATCATGCCATCCAGACTGCTTCCCATTTGTGACGGTGGTCTTGGAGGTGGTGGCTGTGGTTGTATCTTTTTATTCCACAGCTTATTGTTGCCGTTATATCCTCCACCACCTACTGGAGGTGGTGGTATTAGGAGGTTCGAAGACGATCCTGAAGATACCATGTTTCCCGCACTGGAGCTGGTTGTTCCCTTGCTGTTCTGGTGGTTTGATAGTGATCTGGGGAGTAAAGATTTGCCTTTGCTTTTGTCCCTGGTGGATGAAAAGGAACGCTTTTTGTTCGATTTCTTTTGACTCGCCTTTGGAGTTACAGGTCGTTGAGGTAGAGGCGGGGGTATGTTTTGGACTCCTAAAATGTCTGCGCATCTGGTTCTGTTTTGTCCCGGGTGGAGGATCACTGTACCAGGAGGAAGGTCTAGAATAAAAGAAATGCATGATGCAGTTAATCGCGTTTCGTATTGCATATGGTAGATATACAAATTTTCCCAGTCATCAATAACGAACATATCAATCGTTGTTTTCACCGCAATGTATCATATTCCAACATGATGCAGTCCTATGGAATTATTTCTGCAATATATATTTTATAAATAACAGAAACTAAGAAATCTAAGGCATATGCTTTTGGTTTTCAAAAGATTTGTATGTGCGCACTGAGGAAGAGCAAATAATTTTATTACGAAATAGCATGTCGCATATAAAAGTATAAAAATGAATAAAATAGTAAATAATAATAAAAATGACCATCTTTAAGATATTTCAAAGTATAATCCAGTGCAATGAATATGTTAAATTATATCGATAGTTTGATATAAAGTTACTTTTATAGATCTTGGACATATATTTTGTTTTTCATCTCGAAAAATATAACAAATAACCCCTCTGATAGTCGCGATATTTGCGAGTAGTGTAGTATTGCTTTTTCCCCACATATATTGGTTGAAAGAATCATAAGAAAAATTCTATTGATCAAGAAGATCAAAACTGGTTAAAAGTCGTTCAGAGAAGGCTGCAAAACGGACACATGGCGTGTGAATCTCAGATCTAGAGTTAATAAAACATGCTATTTTTGTTGCAAATAGTAAATTAAATTGATTGAATGCAAATGACTAATTACGTTAGGAAATTTATAATGTAACATCTCCATTATTGAGTAACCCACTTATACAATAATCGTATAAAATAAATTGTTTAAGGGAAATGACAAACAGTTCATGCGTTTCATCAAATTTAATTTAGGAATAAGTAGTACAACAAAAAGTAAATACCTAAATAAACCAGAGTTATATTAGAGAGAAAGTTTCATTTGTATCGTTCTAAAAGTGTTTATGTTTTACCTCCACACATGCTTGAGTAATATGTCATGAATTATTTATGTGGATGCATTAAATCAATTGATACATCATTTCCCTGTTCCAAGTTCACTCATAAGTGCACTTATATATTGTTATACTTCATGAGCATTATATTTTTATAACGTCCAAGACAATCTCTTAGAATCATGCTTCGTATTTGATCAACTTTTTGGAATAAATAACATTACGTTTATGAACTGTCTTAAGTATACGATAAGTGAATGGCTATGTGAACCATTAAGAGAGTTGAGTAAAACGTACTTCATTTTAAACTTAATACAGGAAGGAATATTTTAATTTGTTTTCTTTATTTGTCAGTTTGAGTTAAAGTTCTTACGCAATGTAAATTATGAGAAGTGTATATTTGAAACAAAATTAAGTACAACCTGATCAATTAATTTATAAAAATATTTTAAAGGGTCTTTTATTCTTGACGTATACATACTCATTAACAGCATTAAAACAAGTCAAAACAGTATCGAGAATAAATAACGCATTTTCCTGATTACAATTTTGAATAATACGTATTGTGTAATTCATTAAAATAATTAAACTTTTTCATCCTAATATCATGTTTTTTGAATAACAAACCTTGCGTTAAGATTAATTAATAGAGGATACAATAGCTTTGTCCAATTTAAATAAATACCTAGCTTGTTTGGGGTTTTGGATTCCTTATTTTATTTTCTAACAAATGTTTTGATTTTGATGAATTTTATATCATATGAATATAGAAATATATTGAAAGTGTAGCATATTTAAAAAAGTAATCTAATGGTAAAAGCCAAAAGCGGAAAAAGCAAACCACTTTTCAAGAGGAATAAATATTTCATATCAAAAACAAAATATTATATTCTGACGATGAGATAATGTGTTGTAAACAAATAATCATTTTAGAAAAACCAGAATAATTTTAAGGGAAAATGTATTTCTGCAGATTTATTTGTAGAATTAATCACTACCCACGTTATATAGTTTTAAATTATAATAATTTATATCAATTCAACATTAAAACTTCACGTACTTCACGTAAAACTTCACGACTGATTGTCAAATATATATATGCCTATTTTTTATACTTTATATTACTAAAAATGAATTTTGCTGTATTAAATACACATTAATATTTTATGATTTATGTATATCCCTGTAGAATTTAATTTCCTACACTTTTTGATTAATAGATGCACATATTTTTCGAGGTGATTTTCCATTCTTCAAATTAACGTTCGAAGCCATTAAATCTTGAGGATTTATTACTTTCTATATAATCTTACTAAGTTAGAAATTGAAGACCGAAGAGTATTAAATCTTCGGCTTCCATTCAGAAAAAGTAAAATTCGCTTGCATTATAAATCATTGTTTATGCATTCTTTCTCAGTTTAATATCCGGACTAATTACTCTTAACGTCTTTAAAAGAAATCAATCTCGCAGAAAAGAATAACATTCTTCTAACATTAGAATTCAAATAATATTTTTAGATGTACCAACTTTTATCACAACTGTTTCGAAAGTTGACTGAGAAAAGGTGAATGAGGCTGATTTAAAAAAATATTGATCAGTAAATTATCCAAATAACGGGTGTTAACCTCAAATGAATATTATGCCTGATCCAGCTTTTATACTGAAAGTATTACCATATATACGATAAGATAGGCTTTTTCTGTCAGGCTAAATATAAGTGTTAGGCTAAATACAGGCTAATAGCAGTGTTTCTGTTGCGGAATGTTTCCTGTATGTATTCCGAACTTGACGTCACTTGACTTGCTTTTCGAATATGATTTTAGCACTTCGCCAATAAAAATTCCAATGAATGAATTCTGAATTGATGTATGATAGTGATTGGTCACTAAACGTCGCCAAAATTGTGATAAACTACATTTTAAGGTTACTCCGATATGGTAAGCTAGAACATTTGGATATTGGAGGTAAAATCTTCGTTTTCTGTCCGGTTTGGTTAACACTAAGAATCCTTCAAAATTATTGTGAATTAATACTAAGCATGGAAGCGCTGTATGATGGATTGTATGCTGTGTTCTGATAACGTTTCTTAAAAGTGGAAATATAATCTTTCCGCATTTTTGTCTTATGGAAATTCAAAGGATTAATATTAAAAATCGCTGTCGAATTTAAAATTATTTCAAAATTAAATACCATGAATACGATGTTTCTCGGTGAATAGATTGATTTGAAGGAATCGATAATTTCATGTCTACACGTAAGATGATTATAATCAAAAGTGTCGTAAAATTTCTTTTCATGTTATTCAATCGATAGCCCTGGGAAATATTTTGCAAGATTGAAATCTTGTTAATTTACTTTGAAAAACCTCATTTTCTATTCATCTGTGTCGGCAACTGGAGTAGATGCACTTGAATTTATTGATATTAAGGTTCAATGTACATATAAAAACTTTTAAAAGAAATGTGAAGATTTTGGGTGGTAAATTTGCATTAAAGTACAAACTTTTGTACTGACAGTAATCCAAAACGTAATGATTTGTATAGAGGTCTAGTTGGGTGAATAAAAGATCAAAACCACTTAAAATATCTGACCTCATTTTTAAAGATTTGTATCCTATCATTACCGAGGAAATTTGAAAAAAATCGTCCTTTTTTTCCCATTATAAAATAGTGTAATACACTAAAAATCTACCTTGAAGCAGGAATAAAATGAAATTGGTTCCAGTTTTACCATATACTGGTGTAACAATAATATCTAGTCTTAAAACAATCTAAAATGTAAAACAAAATACAAAAAATCTTATAAACATTGATTCTCACGTTAAGCATTTGTACCTTTTACGGTAGACAACCAAATACTTTTGCGTGTCTGATTTCTGTGTGGGTTACATTTTAAATATTTTTAGCAAACCTTTGAAGATTTTTCGAAATAGCCCGTTGTGTTACTCCAGTGTGACGCTAATTAAAATTCCTACATACCTACCTTGATGATTTTTCGATAATTTGATGGAAGGCTGAGGTAGAAAGAGCGTCAACATGTAAAAGTTTAAATCGAAATTTTAACTACATCATTAAAAAATTCATGAAAATAGTAAAAGACGTGAAATGGACGAATAGATTTGTGATCCACTACATAAATGTGCCTTGACTTCCATAGAATAATTGTTACTTTAGTTTCACTTGAATGAGGGTTGGTCACGAATACGAATGCAAAACTTACCAGTTGCGGCCCCTGCCGAGACGGACCTCCTGCGGGCCGTGGTCTCCGAGAACCTAACCCGGACGCTGTTGTGTCGCTGCTTTTCTATCTGTTGCACGTCCGGGTAGTGCCAGTCGTTGGCGTCTAGTTCCGAGTCCGGGGCCGAGTTGCTGCTGATGCCGGAGTCGGACAGCTTGGGGTGGTTGGGCGGCAAGGGCGGCGGCGTGTCCGAGATGCGGATGCCCGGGTGGCCCCCCGTGCCCTCCAGGATGGAACCGGCGGGGATTGTCGGGATGTCGATCAGGATCTCGTCCAACTCCGAGTCGTGGCTGTCATGGCGCGGCGGCTCCTGGGGTGCGTTGTACCGCGGCACTGTCGCCGCACGACCGCCGGCCTCGTCATCCGACGATGAGCTGGAGGGGGTGGCCATCACACGGGACTGCAGGGAAATTCGTCATTAATCTCACAACAGGGCCGCTTCACGCGAACGGAATCCGGGTCAATCCGAATCCAATAGAAGCTGACTAACGTAGATTCGGAACGCTCCAAATTCAGGCGGTGTGGAAGATTTTAAGATGAACAAGCTATTTCTTATGGAAGCGGCTTTTCTGTATCTACGTTAATCAGTTTCTATTAGATTCTGATTGACCCGGGTTCTGTTCATTAATCTCACAACATTATGTCCGCTTCGCATGAACAGAATCCGGGTCAATCCGAATCAGTTTGAATCCAGTCGAGATTGACTAACGAAGATTCGGGAAAGCCGTTTCCATAAGAAATAGCTTGTGCGTCTTAAAATCTTTCCCAGACTGAATCCGGTTAATTGGTTTTGGGGTTTTATGCCGCAAGGGCCATATTTGGCCACAGACTGAATCCGGAGCGTTCCGTTTCAATGCACCCAGATTCTGTTGGCGTGGAATGACTTTTAGTCGACATGTTTTCCAGTTGGTATGAAATTGTTTAAGTTAAAAGGATACGCCGTTCTTTTGCGCAACTATGCAGTAACGCGAATGTTAAGAAGGTAGTATCCCCAAGTTTGGTCAGAATCGATGGTTGTTGTATACATAAAAATATAACACTAACACGCCTCCAAGACACTAAATAAACCCTCAACCAACTGTTGATGCCGTGTGCTGTTTTCTAGCGTTATGAGGTACAAACGTGGAATGCGTAGTTATCAATCTAGCATATAGATTTAAGTCTTATAAAAATCATTTTACTTTTCTGTGAATTCAAAAATGATGAATTATCGAGAGTAGCTTTATTGTACGCTTTCTGACGATTCTCTTCCATCGACTTGACCATCATCCGTCGACCATCGATATGTGAAGGTCCCGTAGTATTGGAAGAAAGAACGAATCTTAATGTACGACTAATTGAAAAGAGTGATAAAAACCTTTAGGTTTGATAGCCAATCGTCCCAAGCCCAAGTGATCTACACTTCTATCTTACGACAGCGACTCCGTCAACATATCTCACATAGCTTATGCATATTATTAATAAGAATTTTATTTTTAAAACATAAATTGTGTTGAAATAATAAGTTGAATAAATTTTAACAGTTAAATTTATCAGATTTAATTTTTACGGATTCTCTGTTGACACGAGATAGGGTATTTTAAGATAATGAATTTGAGAAGTAATGGTTTATTCTATGTTTATAGAATAGTATTTTTATTTCATGTGACTATTTCAGTGTCTCCCAGCTATTCGAGAAAATCGTTAAATTGTTTAGTCTTCCAAGATTCAAAGATCGATCCTTAATATCTGCGGTCCACGGTAGCTCAGCTGGAAGAGCAAAGGATTTGCTATTCCAACTGAGCTACGAGTTCGGGACTAGGTTCAGCCTAAGACCGTCGGCTGGTGCACGTTAAATCTGCCGTGGCCTGAAATGTCCTCACTGAGTGGTATGGAAGTTTGGAGAGTGGGGTGCCAGTTCAGGTGTTGCCTCGTCAACTGACCGTGGTTCAAAATTACGTTGTGTTGTCCTCGGATATTTCCCTTCGGGATTGATCCAGGATCGTTACCAATAGTCCGTTGTGTTGTTCTAGTGCGACGTAAATCCGATTTCAAATTTTTCGCCATACAACTTATAGAATTTTTCTGTTAATTTTACTATCAGTGTAGTTGTTTCAGGAAAGTGGTATTTAAGTGAAGTAATACATTCAATTAATGGTGATTAAATCAAGTAAATAATAGAACAAAACTTAAGTTTCTTAAAAATAGCTAAAAAGCCATTCCTTTAAAACTTTACGTAATGTAAACAATAAATTTAAAATAACGAGCTACAATGAATTAAGACGTTTTACCTCTATTGGATTCTAGAAATTTCTTAACGAAACCAAAAAATTCAAGCCTAAAACAAATGTGACGAAATTCACGAATAAATATACAACAGTTAACTCGATTACTGTGATAAATCTGATTTTATTGAATAATTCATTTGGATCACCAGTAAGGTTGCCATTCTATTCCAAAAGAATACATTATTTCGGATGACTGAATTAATCGAAAAGATTAAAACGCATCTTAAAATCGATATCCTTGTATTTTCGCCCGACCACAAAAATCTTCCAAAGCCCTCTCCGTAATCCTCACAATTCCCGTTGAAAAAGGTCCACACAACCGTTGTTTTATATATAGTATTACCCAGAGCCCATTATCATTACCTGTGAGTTATTGTCTACGGTAGATTCGATACTCTCACTGATAGAGTGTGATCAGGCATACTTTCCTTCGTTCCCTTTTAAAGCCATTTTCATGAATGGCGTAGATTCCCCCATATCAATCATTTACATTGAGTTGGAGCTCAAAATAAACAAGAAAATATTGTGCGCTGAAAAAGAGTGAAATTGCTAGAAATGATCGTTATAGTTTACTGCTCTCTTCCTTATGCATATTTCATTCACATACCATCAGAAGCTTGATTTTATTTGTTGATCTTAGGTAATTAAGAACAGCTACAACAAAATGTGTTACTCTGTATTAAATAAAAAGTATGTGGAAAAACAGTCAAAAGAATGTTCGCTTTTTATGTTTTACGTTCGCATTTACACCTTTTGAAAAACGAATCATAAAATATTCATATTTCGAGACATTAGGCGTTCTTGTGCGGTAAAAAGTTATTGATACAAATGCAAAATAAAAACGATTCCATAAGTTTTTTTCTTCAATGCCTGGCCAATTGAGTATGATTCATCATAGCACTACAAGGACGGAATCGCGAATCACTTAAGAGTTACCCTGATGCACTACGGACGAAGAATGGGTTCACATTGCATTTCACATACATGCCATGCATTCTAGACACAGCCCCGTTTAGAGGCCCCACACTCACTCCAGATGGACAAACATCCTGACCAGGATTCTAATAAGGAATCTTTCGATCCAGAAGCCAAAACCCTGGCTACCAGACCGATCTGTAAGTTTAAAACTAAAATCAACTACACGCATCTTAAAACTCCTATTTTCCCATTTATTACGTTTTACACTTTGTAATTTTGTTACTAATACTCTTTTATTTATTAAAATAAATATTATATCCGATAATTATACACTAATCTATACTTTTAATATTCAGTGTACATGATATATTTGAATGAATTCTACGCGATTATTTTGTATGAAATTCGTTTTGAGAAATTGACTCGGTAAAAAAAAATCAAAAATAAATGCAACCGATACATTATTTTCTCCTATTTTATTGAAATAAACTTTATAATAAATATTTATAAACGCTAGAAAAATTAGTTTTATAGCCCTTTTAGATTTGTTTTAAAATTAGCAAACATATTCGTTTATTGTTTGATAAAGCTGTGCTGCGATTGAAGTACCTGAACGAATATATTAGTCATTGATCTGAGGATTTTAATCAGAGATGAAGGCATTGAAGAACAAGGGTACTTCAAATATTTAACTTAAAAATTTGCTTTGCGAATTAGATTTCGGATTCGGTGGCAATAATCAAATAGCACTTTCACATGACTTAGTTCTAGTTTCCAATTAACTGAAAAGCACTCTAGATATTGGTTGAATACTTGGAATATACTTTTATCTTATAAAACATTAGCATACTCGCGCGCGCGTGCATAGCTAAACTAGTTTCTTATATATGAAGATGGCAAACTGTCTTACACACTTTTCATATCTTATTTTAATTCATTTATAATGAATATAGCATCACATATTCATGTTTCATACCTTCAAATTAAATAAAATTAGCCAAAAAATATTTAACAGCATTTCGTATATCTACTGGTAATAATTCTTATTTCAAACAAATTGCATGGCAAAAGGTGCGTACATGAGCCATGTTACCACAATTAGCTTCTGAACGTGTACATTGCTGTTCATTGCCCATGTTTAATTGCCCATTCACCATGTTCAAAAGCTATTCAGTATTTCTTGACAGCAAACCTATTTTCGCGCTCGTTCATATATTCCTTTCTGCACTGATTTCTATCTTCCAGATTTCTCACTGTTTTCTGTTATCAGACTGCTGGAGAATTCTATAAGCTCATTTGTACATTTTTAGCAATAATATACAGCCTCATAGCTCGTATCAAACATTTAAACTGAGCGAAAAATGGGTAAATGTATTCCGTACAGTTGATTAAGAATTTAATGCAATCTTTTGACCACTTATGGTCTTATCTATAAGCTAATGGAAACAGTCGGTATATAGGAAACTGGGATTGGTGGCAAACTGTTTTCCATTTATCTAAAAAATGCGTTACATGGTTCTTGCATTCAGGTGAGATTACTATCAGAATTACACTCTTACTCGGGTTGAATTTATTAATTGTAGATTTAAAAAGTCCAGAATAATCCCTTTCTTTTGTAGAAAAGTACCAATAAGTGTCAGGAAAATATTTTTTTGACACCTTTACGACATTTTTATAATTTCCACAATTTACTTTGGAAGCAAATTTCATACTTGCATCGCCATCCATGTAATTTCACATACAACGTACCCCTTTTGTATGACAAAACTATTGAAGTGACACTAAGGTGACTACTTCAAAAGCCTTCGATTTTGAGTTTTGGACGATTATTAATGCCCCTTCTTCAAGTTAGTTTCCTGTAAAATTGTGTACTTTAATTTCTTAAAAATGACACATCTACGTCGAATAGTCTAGCACGTGTATTTCCCCTTCAATAATTTTAGGCATGCGACGTTTTTGGTTTTCATCTTTAAGGAAAAGATGACAAATTAATTTGATAAGATATTCATGACTAATTTTTAAAGCGAATACATTCTTTCTTGAAAATTTCATAAAGTGGCATGTGCAATTACAAAATATCTTTCAAAATTGAATGTCTTCAGCACAGAAGAGGCAAAAGGTAACCGACTAGCATTTAAAAAAACGGTATGTCGATTTGACAGTGTTTTCCTAAAAAGAAAATCAGTTTTCAAGAAACTTTTAACAAATATAATAAGTTGCTTAAATATAACTTCAATTCGTAAAGTAGACAACATTGAATTTCTGTCACTAAAAGATTTTTAATATTTTAAAACTTCTGGTTCAGATGTTTTCTAACATTGTTCTTTTGATATTGGCCAATTTCATTTAAAATTTGCTCTAACGTGCATGTAATTTTAAATCGAAACTCCTTAAAACGCTTTTTCAATTCAGAGATTTGGTTTTGAATGTAAACTATGAACCTGTTTAGAGTGAGAATGATGGTGTTATTTGCCTATTGACTGCAGCTTTCAATAAATACAAGTAATTTTATTTGAAACATGGGAAAAAATGCAAATTTCAGTTTAATAGTTTTGTAAAATGAGCCTAACTTTAATCTGATGACCCAAGCATTTGAAAATAAAACTGCAACCAATGGACTAATTCAATTTCTAATATCTACAAATTCGAAACCTCAGCAATCCTACTACCGATAAGCAAAATCTAAAACTCGAACAATAGAGGTGAAAGCCGGCAACGTCGTAACCATGAGCCTCAAAGTACCCAACGATCTTGAATCTTGAAGGTTGATTTAAGTATAGTGATTCACCTGTTTAAGAGTTAAATGCCTAAAAATGTAAGCAAAGGAAATTTAAATTTATTCACTAAGTTTTATAAAATACGTAACGTTTTAGGAAAATACGTTAAATTAATTTGATGTGATACTTTCACAAACATGCAAACACAAATAACAAGACAGACTTAGTGACTATGATGTTAAAATCAGTCACTAAGTTATTGTAAGTACTCAAAGTATACAAAATTTCATGGAAATATATCCAGCCGTTTGGACATAGTGCGTGCACACACATACAGATACAACACACGGAAATCACTGATTTTACATTAAAATTACCCAAAACTGATAAGTAGCTTGAAATTGGACGAAAATAATTTAATGCACAAACAAGCACTATTTTTATTTAGATAGATTCTGTTTTATTTGATTAATGCTATAAAAACTAATTTTTCTCAACATTTACCTTAAGAGCCAAATCTTGAAGCCTTTGTTCCATGCTGTTCCACTGACCTTTCAGCTGAAAATTGGAAAAAATTAATGGATATTAAATATGCATATTCCATATTTTATCAATAAAATTACTTACGCAGAATATCTGAAACATTTAAAAAAGTTATACGAAAATCATTCTTTATAATACATTTTCTTAGAGTTAAGATATATTAATTTCAACTTTTAATGGTGAATAGTTCTTGTTGTCTTACTTGTTTGTGGATATTGAGAATCCCTTTGCGTTCATCACGCAGCCTCTGCAAAATAAAAGGTTCGTTACTTTTAAGTCTAAAACTATGTGGATATAAAATCGCATTTCTAAGATCAGACTCTAATTAAGAAGACACTTTCTATGACAAAGGCCATGAGCACGGAAGTCCTAATTTTAGAGATTTGATGATTATTTATGAAAACAATGATTGGAATATACACATAAATAACGCTTTATCAGTGTGTACCAGCGATTTTACCATGAGTCTCGTTTCAATATTAATCGCAGGCCCCGATTTGTCTGGATATATTTTTGAAGGAACCATTGATTGTATCATCTACGAATTTTAAAAGTTTTTAAACAATCGCTTCTATTTCGACTTCGTTTTCTCTTCGCTCTTGACCTTTTCCCACGCAGCCAGCTTCGAGAATGAATCTCCAACTGGCGAAGATTTGTTCCTCATGTTGGTGTGATATTCATTTATTTGTATTTGTGTGAAGGAAATAAGGTTAATTATTTGAATCTTTTCATATCTCCTCGGGGGGGGGGGGGTTAATTTCTTCCAGTAAACACGGGCATTACAAATACGAGGAACCCTAGTTGATCTATCCTCCTTTCGTTTTACCTTTACCTTCTCTTATATTTTCATCTTATTTTCCTCCCTTTTATCCATATGCAGTTTGTATTGTTTTATTTGGAGGTGCAGAGGATGGTGTATTTTGCGATCTTTTCTCCTTTTACATTCCTGTGGATATTAATCCCGTCCACTTCGATAGGGATGTAAAAGCTATCCTTATGACTGTAAAGCAATTTAGCATCCGAAGAAATTGCTTCAAAAAAGCCGTGATTCTATCCGATTTAAATCTGCCCTCCAATCCCTAACTAATCACAAGTCTCCCGACTGCCTCTGCATTTTTTACTGCAAAAAAGTCTTAAAAGAGCTCTACGATGCACTGACTTCAAAATGGATGCCCTTCTTTTGGGGTTTTTCCGGTAATAAAAGGGCAGACTTCCTGGCCAAAGAGGGTAGAGCTGTAAATTTTAATCCTTGCAGACCTTTGTTCCTTCACTCAACAAAAATTCTTATGAACAAAAGGATAAACTCTAAAAAGAAACTTGATTGCTTTCGAGCCGCTGAGTGTAAGAGTTGGAGTACTCTTCTTCAAAGGAGTCCCATCCCGGACGTCCCTAGATCTGCTGCAGTTGCTCATTTGTCTGTGCAGACTGTTTGCCTGCCCATCTACATCATTTTAATTTAATTGATTCTGAATCATGTATTTTGTGTGACTAGACAAATTTTCAACTCGGATCATTTGGACGGACGAATGCGCAGCCCTTAAGGATTGCAGTGGACTCGAGCAGAAATATTGAAGAGCTCGTGAGCTAATTGCGTAATTGCCAAATGCTCGACATTTGCCAACAGCATAGCTTTTATTTGGTCTTGTATCTGGCGCAGTTTGTCCTATTTTGGAACACGTGCCCCAAAACTCAAGAAATCAACCATCCAAGCAACAAATTCACGTTTATCAAAACCTGCTTGTATTTGCAAAGGTGTTGCTAATAATAAAGAAATTATGTGTGTCTGTTTTAAGATAATTCACCCAGTTGGTAAAGTTTTTACTATTAAAAGGTGTTTTTATTCATTTTGACAACTTTCTCGAACACAGGAATCAACTGTTCAAAACTTAGGCTAATTTGAAGTGAAGGTTACGAAGAATTTTTTTTCGTCATAGAATTACTTGTGGATGTACCCCACGTTCCTCTGTGGTAAGATTTGTGTTTTCAACACTCTATATGAATAATATTCCATGCATAATATATTAATAGGCATGGAATATGGATCTCCCGTGGAGCTTGATGGAGTACTACGAACTTGCCCAAGCTCTCCAACAACATCATTAATGATGCTGTCACGCAAGTAAATATCCGCTATATTGGCAAAATCGAGGCTCTTCATTAGAGGGTAAAGAAAGGATATAATACTGTGGTACGTCCTTGTACTTTGAAAGGACAAGTGTTTAGTTGACACAAATTCCTGCTCCATCGTGATTTATCATTGGATGTAGATAGTGAGTTTCTCTAGCCGCCAAATCTGGGTGGTGATAATGAAATCACTGATCTGTATCAAAAACGTCCAACTGGAGGTCGTAAAAAATTAGAGGGTTCTCATTCGGTGTAATGAATTCGACAGACGCTTTAATTAAAATTTACCAACCCATTACTATCACAGAGAACAGATGGAGAGAAAATCGTTTGGATATTATTCCTGCTCATTTTGCCAATTTTTTTAAAATTTCGATGTATAGTGCCTGAAGGGCTCCGGCCGTTACCGAACTCAGACTAATTGGGCTGAGCCGACGATTCTTAATGAGTTACTTTCCATGGAAATTCTTTGTATTGAAATTGGACAACCTGTGCTGAACCGACTGTTCTTAATGAATTTCCTGTTCAAGAGTATACACTTTTATCTAAAACGTATTCCTTTCGTAATAATCGAGCATATAAAAACACCAAGTAATGCTAATTTCAAAGCTTGGTGTACAAATATTACAAGAAAGCACAGAGTCAAATAATAAAAACCTTAAATTATCTTCACTAGAACATAGTATCTATGAGATTCTGTGGAACTTGTCTACCTCATATGTACCTAAGCATTTTACAAGTAATTTTTTCTGAGGGGTTCACATGCATATATCCGTTCGGCAACCTGTAGTCTTCCCTGCATGACTTCTAAACAGTTCTCCCTTTCTTGACCAATATAACCTTTTCTGGGATTATTTCAATCAATAGGTGTGGTCCTTTTGTCATTATGCATGTTCTGGGAGAAAAGTAACCCTACACTACTCGGAAATCTCGTGACGCTCAGAGGGTTGAACCTTCACTCCTAGGAAAATTTCAATTTCAGAAAACCTCAAACTATCTAACCTTGTATGTGATTTTTTATATATCTCATCCAATAGATTAATTAAAATATGGTCACTTTTCTTTTAAAAGTAAACCATCAATAGAGTACTGTACAACCCAAAGGCTCATATCTGAGATAGAAATCCGCAGACGGACATTAGTTTTGATTAGCTAGGATACGTTAAAATCCGCCTGCGTCGTCGAAACGTCAGCAACTATAACAGTAAGATAGAATTGTTCAATTAAGTAATAGCATATTTCAATTCAAATCCAAGCTCCATATACGATAACCCGGTTGGAAGGGTAACGGATTAGCAACCGGAGGGTTGCGAGTTCAAATCCAACCAGAGACCGTCGTGTACAAAGGGGGCTGATACACGTTAAATCTGTCGTGGCCTAAAATGTCCTCACGTTGGTGTGGTGTGGAAGTTTGGAGAGTGGGGTGCCAGTTCAGGTGTTGCCTCATCATCTGACGTGGTTCAAAATTACTTGGTGTTGTACTCGGATCTTTCTCTTCTGTATTGATCCTGAACCGTCGCCAATAGCCCGTTGTGTTGCTTCAGTGCGACGTTAATTAAAATACCTACCTACCAAGCTCCATATCTATCGAAATCAATTGCTCTCTGGTATATTTGGTCTCTGGTCAATGGCTCTCTGGTATATCAAATATACCAGAGATTGATAATATCAATCTCTGATATATTTGAACACATCTTTAATCACCTTTTACACATCTTTAACACACCTTTAACACATCTTTAATCATTTGATCTGATCGAAGAGCACGATACTAACGTACGTAAAGTAACAAGAATTCTTCATCGACGTAGTCTGTACGCTGTTTTATAATGCGCGCGCCGTGAGTGTTCTAATATTTTTACCACTAACCCTCTTTTAATGTACGGAATACAGGATTCTTGCCAAAACACGAGACCCTTGAAATAGCGCCATTCTCAAGCAAGGACAAACGACTGTTTCTCAGATTAATTACTTGGTTAATTAATGAAATTTATGAGTAATGATTCTGCTAACATTTCACCGAAGCATTTTCTGCTATCTGCAAAGCGTACCGTATTTCGCGAATTGCAGACTCTTCAGGGGTGATTTGTATCCATTCTAGTGGTCTCCAGCCGCAAATGAATTCTTAGTTGGGTTTGCTCTTTAAAGACAAAGCTTATTACAAGTCTCATTTCCTATGAGGTACTTAAATTCTTGTCAAGATCAACGATTCGCATCTCACGCTGTTTCAAAAGTAAATAAATTTTAAAATTGTGGAAGGCGTCATTTTCTTTTGTCTATTTATAGCAGTGAGTTATTTCAAAGAAACGTTACATTTATTTTTCATCAAAATGCAAGACAGTTCTATGTAGCAATCCTGGACTGATAGGGTTCCTAATTGGATTAACAATTGGTACAATAAAGTCTTTTTACATTCATGCATATATTGACCAATAAAAGAATAAGTTATGCAGGAAGTCATAGAAGTAAAAACAGTTTAATGCATATCTCAGAAATAGCATATTATACTAAATTGAATTTTTACAATTTATAAAAAATAAATTCAATTTATTTGAAAATATCCGTATAAACGAACTTTATAATTTTTTATTCAGCGAAGGCACATAAAAATTGAGTTATAAAAAGTAAAGTAAGTCTTACCTTCAATGCATCTCGCAATAACTGTACCTATAAGGACATCAAAATAAAAACTAATGAGTTCCAAAAATGTGATAAACTTTATACTATTATTACATTAAAATATACAGAAGTTAGATATTACTTTTTGCAACCATAAAATTAAAGACGAGATTTAATTAAATGAAAATGAACAGGAAACTGAAATATTAGTCATACACAAAATCCTGAATCGAATTTCAACACATAATAAAGTTGTTATTCATACTTTTTCGAATTTCAATTTCATAATTCATAATTTACACTAAAATTGTTTAAAAATTAAACAGATTTTGTCTGTGTTCTGCTTTCTAATTTAATAAAAAAAATGAACATGTCCGGAAGGCTTTCAGAAGATATGCATGAGTCTGAGAAACTAATGTAACAACCGGAGTTCAAAACTTCAGCTGTTTATATAGAAACGGTTGGACTGAATTACTTTGATATTCAAGATTGAATTTTAATATAAATTAGAAATTTGATATTTCCACTGAAAATTACGGAATTTGAGTCTAATTTTATATGAAGACATTGCATATTTTATGCATTTGTAGATGTCATTCCTGTGTCGAATGGTATCTGAATTTTAACGACATATGGATAATTGGGGTAGTTCCTTTTTATCTAGTTGTATATTTTATTTGTTTTAATCATGTGTAATGCTTACTAGTTTAAAAGTTAAAACATCTTGGAATAATCCCTGAAGTTTCCTGGACTAGTTTTATTAAAGTTTTTTAGTATTATATCCAGTTTACTTCTTTTAAAAACACGGAATGCCAAAAACAGGCAGTTTTTATCACTTAAAAAGTAAAGGACATTAACGTAAAAACCGATAAATGCATGCCAACAAGATTGGACACATATTCAATACCCAATTAACTAACTTAATAAATAGATTCGTGGTATTGAACTTGATTTGTTTTTTATCAGCAGTTAAATGTGCTTTACAGCACCCACGTTGACGTGTTGTGAAAGTTCAGAGAGTGAGGTGCCAGCTCAGATGTTTACCTTGTCATCTGACCGTGGTTCAAAATTACGAGGTGTTGTCCTCGGATCTTTCACTTAAGAATTGATCCCCGACCGTCGGCAATACCCCGTTGTGTTGATCTAGTACGACGTAAATTAAACTACCTACCCGCTTTGCAACACTAATTTGCTGCCGTGTGAATAAATTATTAAAATAACTCCATAAATTGTTTTGAATCAGGCGCTGCGTTGAATTTAGAATGTAATATCAACTTTTGTATTTTTCGTATTACGATATGAATTATTCTTGTATTTAAATCTCTGACAATAAACTTTCATGTTACTACTAAATTACTCTTTTTTAACTTCTAATACATCTGTATGTCTTTTTCATATCTATGTATAGATGTCAACTCTCATTGTCATTTGGAAAAGAAAGTGTTTTATTTGCTTTTCCGCCTTTTATACTTCGAATTGTTATCTTTCTGATAATAATCACTCTATCCAGATGAATCCATGCGTTTTTTTAATCAGTTTCTCCATCATTTGAACCAGAATTGAGTTCTGGGAAAGCATTGATTGAATCAATCACAGGTATTCTCTATCAGATAACATACACATTGTTTTACTATCCTGTACTATTTTTAAAATGCAACAGTGTCATCTCCCTGATTTTCCTTTTTCCGTTGACGTTTCGACCAATTTTATTCAAATGTACCTCTCTCAAAAGTTTTTGTGAGCTATTAAAAATATAATAGAGAATTTCCTTTTGTTAAAATATTCCGGGGACAAACAATTGAAAGTTTTGGTGAGTGTAAAGATGAGAGGAAGTTAACTTTATCTAAATTACAATGTGGAGGAATACAGTTTTACGAATTTTGTAAATAATTTCCTCTTTTCGTGTGTCAATGACCGGTAAAAGGTTATGCACCACCTGTATCGTGACTTATGATTGAACAGCTGTATATTTACAATCGTAGCATGCCTTTGTCTATAAGATATTGAATGATTTCGGTGATAGAGGGGTAAATTTATTTTTGATTTAGAATTTTCATTTGAAAGTCTTCTCTGTCATAGTTAATATTAAAAATATTAGAAAATTAGATACAGATAGTATCCAATTGGATACAGGTAGTATCTTTTCAAACTAGAGTTATTAAAAATAGAAGGATTCACTGAGGGGATTTTAGAGACGCTTTTCAAAAAGCAAGAGGTTTATTTTAATTTACTAAAAGTGCAAATTTATTACGATCACCCTTAGGTTTTTGATTGATTCGGAGATATCTTTACGAAGTTAACTTATAAAATCTCTTAACCTTTTAACCTACTTGAATAAAATTATTTATAAAAATAGTTTTGTAATCTTAATAAAACCATTATCGAATACATACACACATTCAATTTTAGTTTTTCTGTTCCACTTATTATACTTATGTAATGGAATATTTAACTGATAATATTGTGCTTCTTTATGATCTCTTTCAATGCTCTTAAAAATATAACTCATTTTGTTACCTCTTTCCTAAGTTTTGCATTTTCTTGGTGTTTCTGCATAGCATCTCTCAGGTCTACTTGCAATTCACGCCACTTCCCGATTTCGTTCCAGATCCGGTGAGTGCTGTTGCCAAACTTTTGCCTCAATTGCTGAAACAAAATATATCAGTGAATATTTTCTATTCTGAATCGAATATTGCGCAACAAAATAATTTAAAATATTGCAAACCAGAATTTTTTATTAGGAATGAAAACCTTTCTGAAAAAGTTATAATTATTAAATTTTTATCGATTTGAGAAATAGATGCTGTTCATCGAGATGAGGTAAAACCCTCCAAGTGTTCCGATGATACATCTCGTCCATCTAAAACTGGTCAGTTTTGCTAATGGCAAGATACTTAGTCGCGAGCCACATTACTCCAAGGGGAATGAAGATCAAAGTAGGAAAAACAAATTGTCAGCCAGAAGTGGTGGCAGTTTGGAACAGATTTTCACACCTAAGTAGAACTGGAAACTACCGAACGGATTTCGATGCAATGACAAACCACCTGGAGGGTTAACCTAAAAGACCTAACGAGTAAAATAAATCAGTTGTAGCGAATAGATTGATCTAAGGAAAGGCACCCAAATATTTTATCAGACCAGATACGGTCATTCAAATTCTTTTAGCATGCCCGCAGACCAGATTCGGCAATTTGAATAGGTTTACTGGGCGCGCAGACCAGATACGGATACCAGATATTCCTAGAGGATACTTGTACAGTCAAATGAACTAAAAATACTAGATGAAACAACCAAACTGTTTCTTCTATTTCCCGTTGTGACGTATTAGGGATTGAAAAAGAATTAAGACCGAACATCGAAAAAAAAGGACTTTCGTTTTGTGCAGAGTAAAAGGTGACGCTGTCTCTGAGTGTGAATAATTTTGATGTTTAGAGCTTCTTAAGCCCCTCTGTGTTTATGTGTAGTGTTTATTTTTTATATATGTGTGCTCTGCATTTGTCTAAAATTTCTATGGTGGTGGTGTGGTGTTTAAAAATAATGTTAGAAATTAATAGTAAATCTTAATCAGAAATACATGTGCCCGTTTCGTTTTGGAATGCTGGGAAAACGGAAATTTACTAAACTCATTCATAAAAAATAAATGTTTAAACAAGTAGCAAATCGGGAGCCCAGCGTTATTTCGTAAGCATCTACGGTGAAATTTGTACAATAAGATTTATATATAAACTCGTTATCATTGTTTTAATAGCAATTTTAAAGAAGTTATGGCACAAAATATTAGCAAGCATATAGTTTACTTGTTTCTTATTCGTTCGTGTTTAATGTTTCTAATTCGTTCGTGTTTAATGTTTCTAATTCGTTAGTGTTAATGATTGGTTGTTTTCAAAATTTTGGTGGTGGGTATTTAACATTTCGAGAACTTGGTTTTGTATCACAGAAAAAGCGTCAGTCTGAGTATACATTTGCGATGTAGGTAAAGATGTTAAACATTGTAATACTCTTATTACGTTTAAAAATTCTTACGTTACTCAGAGATTTTGAACGAAATTGTGTAGTTGATATCTTATTTTACCCTTTTGAAAACCAACGAAATATACTTAAGCTTAAAAGTTTCTATTTCATTCAAGGTTAAAACACCCTCAAAACGCCTCTTTCGAAAACTAGACTAAAGAAAACAAATGTTAAAGAACTAAAGAAATAAATATTGAAGATAATTGAGCTTAAAAGTTTCCATTCACTTAAGATTAAAATGCAGAAAGACAAAAACATTCGAAAACTCGAGAAAACATCTCGAGAGCAAATACTGGAATATCCATGATCTCTTGATATAAGAACTAGATAAATTGAAAAATGAACATTTTAAGTTATACTGAATATCCATGAATGGGATATTTCTGTACCACTTTCATATGTCAGGTCCAATAAATGCATGATCAGGAAAAAGAGGGTAGAAACTATTCCTCAGTTCGTAAAAAAGAGGATTATATTAAAATGTCATTCTTGGAATTTTATTAAAAAATTTAGTACAATACTTTATTTCAATATCAAATGTGAAAGGCAGTAAACTTTTATTCCTAACACAAAAAGAGGGTTTCTTCTGTTCTAATTCTAATACTAATACCTTATCCCAACTGATAATAGAAACTTTCGAATCGCCTTTCAATTCCACAAAGAATTCGACGAACTAAATGTTAATCTCTAAGAAGCATGTTCTTCGCACCTTTGTCTGCGTGCACTGTTTAAAAACGGTGCGTTTATTCAAAACAAAACCACTTTAAGATGCTTCCATACTGTTCAGGTGTTGTATCAAGACCAATTCAAAGATGAAAAATGATCCTGTATGAATTTGACTACTTTTCCATCCAGTGCATGCGAGATAACAAAAGGTTGAAAAAACTCCACTCCGTGGAACTTTTTTTCATTAACTTTGAAGACTAGGTGTCAACATTATTTTACTTCTCCAGTCGTTATTTCTGCGCAACGAGTTAGAAATCTTTTATATATAAAGTTATACGCTTACGAAAGCAAATATCTTATCTCTCGGAACAGGTGATATTATATAACACGAGTTTCCACTCAGAAGTAAAAAGGAATGTGAGTATTTCGATCATTATCGTAAAAGTTTACACGATTCATTTATTCCGAGAGCGATGATTCCTAAGATGTCTCTTTTATGCTTCTTATTTAACAGAGCTTTCTTTAAATTGTTAAAAAAATGCGCTTAAGTAGTTCGTGATTGCTGGCGCATTGCATTCTAATGAGGCTAGGATTCCTTGTTAGGGCCTCCGATATCGGAGGAGGGATTGCAACAGTGTTGACAAGCATTATGAGATAATGTCCAATTCGTGCTCTCCAAGTTTCTTACGAGTCGTGGTTTAAGCTATTATATTAAAATGTGCTGTGTATTTCTTTTGAACTGCAACGTCCTTTTGGTAGCTTTTCCTAACTACAAAACTCAATTTTGCAAAGTACAACATCGTATTTATTCTTGAAGACTTTTTAATCTTAATTGTATAACAATTTGTTTATTTTTATATGAGTGGCATGAAGTATTTCCTAAAAACTTTTATGTTAATAAAGAAATAACTGACGTAGATATGTTAATTTCAATATTCTAAACTAAAAACGTGTAAATGGAAAATGTTTATGAATTTATTGTACTATTATTGTGTTTAGGTATCAGTTTTGACAAAAAGTATACTCAGAAATACTTTTAAAACAAAGAAATATAATAAATATTGGCATGAGTTTGTGAATTTCATTTCACTTTTTATTGATTTCAGAGATATATTAAACAATGTTAATTCTATAACGTGATTATGAATTTTCTTGTGCATTATTTATTGATTTGTGATATCTTTAGCTGATAAGTGTTTTACAGATTACAACACAGTTTTTTAATAAAATACGGAACTATACAATATATCAACTATTTAACACAAATAATATGTATTGCTTAGAATTCCAATACATAAAGCAATAATTTTTACCTTGCGTTGGAAGTCCAAACAACTTCAAAGGGGAATAGGAAATTTGGTAGTGTATTTAATATTCCATTCAGTTACTTCAAGATGTCTTTTTCTTTTGTGTGTGTAAAGATTTTCAAGTTCAAGATAAAGTATCACAGACCTCGTCTCTTCATGATATCATCCTACTTACAACAATTTCAACTTGATTTTAATAAATAATTTGAATTACAAATATTTTATTTAGTGTAGCTATTTGTATATGGGGAAAATATTTTACCATTCAGAAGCTTTCCAAATTTGATTTTTCTGACTAATCGTTATTCTCCTGTGGACAAAATCAATGCAGGATTCATTTGGGGAAAGAATAGTAAAGGAAAAGTTGTGCTGCCTTTGATTTGCGGCGTGATTGCAGAAGTTTTGTTAGGCGCTAAGATGTCACATTACTTTTCCTATTCCATATCCGTTTTATTTGGTTCCCACCTTAACCCTCTAAAGCCGGCCACTCACGGTCGTTCCATCATGCCAAACGGAATGTCGTCACTCCAAAAACGTGTCGTGAGTGTGAAAATTTGTCTATAAATAGTTTAGGTTTTTTAGCATGTTCTTTATCTGTATAATTCTAATACAAAATATTAAAACTAATTAATTTCAGCACTAACCAGTTAATGAAAATTATATGCCGTTATTTCCAAGGATGTTAACTGAAAATACTTTCCTATTCAATGCATATCTACTAAAAGTATTTATGTTTCGTAACATCACATTTAGATTGTTTCTTATATCATCATACCTTCTTATTTCATCCTATTCCTTAAACACATTGTGATTCATTTATTAAGAGTTGCTAATTTCGTTGGTTTTTTTAAACTTTTAACTGTAAAATAAGTTATACGTCTTAATTGTTTTATGTCAGCGTTCAGGTTTGCTTTGTTTAACCTCTATCTTTCAGACAGTGGTCTTTACGTACTTACATTTTCTATGTAATCCACGTTCAACCCAGCTTCCTCCAGTTCACTTTGAATCCTAACCCGATCCGACAGTTTCGAGCATTGATCCAAAATTGTGTTCAGGAATATGAGCGTCACAGTCTGAAAAATATACAATTTTTAACAATTCAGTTTTTCAAGCACACGCATTGATTATCACATGAAAGATACAACACATAAGCCGCAATGGTTTTTTACAGCGTAGTTTCACGTAGTAGACTCGACTCTTTGGATCTAATTATAATCTTCTAACAGTCCTCTCTATTTTCAAATTCATTCGCCAATATCAATGCATACTGTGTTAGAGAATTGCTGTAAGTATAAACTTTGTTTTAATTGAATGGATTGCACGAATTCTAAGTATTAGACTTCAAAAGAAACGTTTTGATGTGAGATGAACGCTTACTTTATGAAAATAATAATCCTATTTTTAATGTAATAGTGAATAAACAACTTTTTAACATAACATAGGCAGTTAAACTTCCATTTAAAAAAGCACAAAGATTGAGTATATACATGTGTATATGTAAGTACTTGTATATAAATGCAATACAAGTAAATAAGATTATCATATCTTATCACTTGGTTATTGAAAAATACTTAAAGATTATAAAACAGAAAAACATTGAAAAAAGAATTTAAAGAAATAAAAATAATGTTACGGAAACAAAACGTCTTAATCTGTTTTTCCTGTTCTACATTCCAATACATCGCTTCCTTTCGATTTCTCCGGAAATTTCTATATTCAATTCACGAAATTTACATCCGGTTACAAAAGCCACCAGCCAGAAAACATTAAAATTATTTCAATACTTATTAACTTCCAGAAACGAATATTTATTTGGATCGCGCATGACAAGATTTCAAGACGACGTATAAAAGAGCTTCCTGAGCAATTATTTCTGGAATTTCTTCAACTCCTTTGAATCAGATATTTTATTTATGTAGCGTTATTACTCCTCACATTGTGAAATATTTTTGAAGGAGTACCCGATAAGAAAGAATATAATAATAAACCTCCTGCCCTGGTTTCTTAAATGAGAGCCAACAATGAGAATTTCCATTTAATAAGTGAACACACGGAGGGAAAACTTCCATTTCCCAGTATGTGGTTCTGCATATCAATAACGTCGGGAAGAACGCACTGAGCCGTGACCCGCCATCTATCGACGATGAAACGCATAAGAAAGAGATTCGCACCAACAAAGGAAAAGCGATCGAATGGTTCATGCATATTTAGATCGTATGCCGAGTATTTGCACCGATGAAATGCCTGTTTTCACTGATACATTTTATTTACCCCTGCTCCAAGTAGGTTGCAGCGGAACGGAAATTATACGGGAGAAAGTGTTGTGACTTTGTTCGCATTTAGAAGAGAATAAATCGAGATATAAAAACAGTCGTACTTTTGTAAGACAGGAATAAAAAGAGAAAGGTGGGGGTGTATTTTTGAGAGACAAAGGTACTTCTGTGATTAAATTTTTTTAATTGATTTGTTTGTATTCTACTTGACGCTTTTAAATTTTATTTCGTATATTAACTTTTACGGAAAGACATTCCTTCATGTCGTCACCTGAATATAAGAACTAGATAATTTGAAAAATGAACATTTTAAGTTATACTGAAATTAGTAATGCTGAGATCATACACAATTTTTTTTTTAATTTTGATCACTTAAGCTCTATTTTTCGGCTGATGAAAAATGTAGGTTTATATGAAACAGGCATTGGCGTGGAAACTTTTCCCCTTCTCACAAGTCAAACACTTGAGTTACAAAGTCCTTCATTGCATTCAGGTGACTATATGAGAGGTATTTTCTGTTCTAGCTAAATATAGAAGACAGTAGCGTTTCTACGATGATACGGGTTTCCTCTATGTATTCTGAAAGTAATAGTTGGTTTGTTTTTCGAATACGATTTTAGTACTTCGCCAATAAAAATTCCAAATAAATTCCGAATTGATATATGATGGTTGATTTACCAACATCTATTATAAATATTAAATGCCAAGTATCACCAGAACGGCGACAAACTACATTTTAAGGTAACCCCGGTTTGTATCATGCCAGAACATTTGAACAGCAGAAGTAAGATATTCGTAGAACGTCTGGTTTGTTAATTTGCACTAAAAATTCCTCTCATATGAGTTTGTGTAAATATACACAACAGAGTGAACAGGGTGAAAGAATACCTCTACTTAAGAAATAATTTGATTTATTGCTGTTTTGGCGACCGCTTGGCTCAAATTCCCTCCTGAAGTATCCCAGTCCAATTAATCTCGTGTAGCCAAAGAAAAAAAATGACAGTTGAAATACAAACTAAACCAAACCCTCCAATACTAATTATTTATGTCAGACAATTAGAACCGATCATAGAGGAGCCATTTGCAACACATAATATTGGGCATACTTTCAATTAAATGAAAAGGGAAACAAAAATATATCAAAGATGATTAATTTATAAGCGACATACTGAAATTTTATTGTGAGTAACATTCCAAGAATCGTCACTTTCGGGATGAAACTAAGTACTTATACCCAGAAAAACACTAGCGCCCTCTATATTTATTTTAAAGAACCCCCCCCCCCAAAAAAAATATATATGCTGCCCTTTTTAGACAACCTCTGTAGCATAATAATTGGTTAAATGAATATTACAGTTCCCGGCCATATCTGTTAACACAAACAGTATTTTAAGCAATTGACAGAGAATCAGGAAACATCAAGAATAATTTATTTTCCAGTTAAATGGCGATTTCAATATTCTCTATACATCGAACTTATTCTTACATTCTTTAAAACATCATATAAGAGTCTCTTTTTAAGGTACTATTACAACTGAATCGATTTATTATTTTGTTTTTAAAAAATTAACTGTAGATGACTAACACCATAGAGGTGTAACAACCCTATAATGCGCATCAATAGTATGTCTTCTCTCAAGAATGCCCCCACACATGTCGTAAAATGTGCTTAAATTATATCGAGAAACCGTTTTATCAGTATCCTTTGGGTATTACTCTTTTATAGTTAAACACAATGTATTTGTAATTGATTATTCTAGTTTTTAAATGCTGCTCTCCATATGAAAGATAATCTTAGCAAATGGCTAAGATTATCTTTCATACGAGAGAAGTGCATGTCTCATGAATAAACTGCACTCCAAACATTTTATTCATGAGGCATGCACTTATAATTTATCCTGAAATATTTCAAACTAGAAACGGTTTTTCGTACGTTCCATAAACGTTTTTACCATTGATTATTAATTTTGTTTTCTCTTATTCATAGTATTAATTCGCTTCACTAGAAACTTATTTTTTACATCATAAACATATGAACTTCGTTTAAAAATCAAACGCATCGAGAGAAAGTCATAAAATAAATATAATTAGTTTTAACTAATATTTTGAGATGATATCGAGAAAAAAAAATTTGATGCTTCGGGTATCAAAGTAATAGTAATTTTAACTTTTAAGATGGTTGAGTTCTTAGAATCAGAAAATTAAGTATTTAAATTTGTTATTTACTACTACAAATATTCTTCAAAGCTTAAAAAAAAATATTTTTTGTATATGGCATATAAGAACTATTTCCAGACTTCATTCTCTTTCATTTTTGTCTTTTATTTTTCCTTCTTGAATAAAAATGAACAGGAATAAATCTTCTTTATAGAATATATGAAGAAATAAATATTTAGATAGAAAAACATTATTATTAGAACATTCCTCGAAATATCCACATGAAGGAACTGAATGTATTCATTTCATGAGTTCGTACAATTTTTAATCAAAAACTGAAACGCTTTATTTTCGTATGAATTATTAACTCACGCCTTTAGAGAAAGAAGGAATTTTTATTCACCCTTTCAGTTCAGGAAAGAAAAACATCAATTTTCTATAAACATATCATGGAAGTCTCGTTTACCAGCCCTTGAGGATCAACATAGATTTTTAAATCATTAAATTTGATAAGTGTGTACGAAAATAATAGTAAAAAAAAGAACATTCCAGACGTACAATTAAATTTTCTGAATCAGTCTGAATCAAAAGTAGTAGAATCGAAAAAATTCTGTTCTAATTCAAAATAACCTCTACGAAAAAGCGACACATTAGAGAACACCCTATGGGAAAATTCAGAATCATTTTTTTCTTTCTCGAATTCCAAATCAGTAGGTTAAGAAGCGAAACATCAAAAGACCTGTAATTGCTACAATCATTACCTTCTGGTCAACGCCTCGTGGATCCTCATCAAGCATCTGTCTCCTCCTATCCATGACTGGAGGCTGTTTATTCCACTATACAGGATATTAGAGTGCTCTTATCTACATATCCAAGCGACTCATTTAAAATGGCATCAAAGCAAATCTGAGGTCATTGGATGTCTCAAAAACCCAGTCATTTGTCTAACCTGTAGTAATCATTTGCTCTAGAAGATTCTCTCTTGAGCTGTGGTCTGCAGACCTGCACCCACCTATCCGTAATACCTGTTTTACAAGTTGAGCATTGAAAATAACCCTGGAGGTTTACATCTTGATATAAAATCTTAAGTTTTCATTCCTTAGAAGTCTTAATATCAGGTTCGATTCCTCCGTGGGTGTATTTTCGTCTTCTGTGTCAGTAAAGCCTTCCCTGTGTGTATGTCCATTTACTTGACGTTGTTTGGTGCAGCTTGACCAAATATAGCCCTAGCGCCATAAACTCCCCTCCCAAAGGAATGACTTTTAGGGTTTTAACCACCTACCTGCTATTTCAGTACCAACAATGCCATTTTTTTCAGAAACAAAAACACATACGCCTAGGAGACTTATGCATAGCATCTGCGCTATGCTTCCTTAATTGCTTATATCAATTAATGGCAGATTCACTATTCACATTTTATACCTCCAAATGAAATGAAATTACTCAAAAATATAACACAAAGTTTCGTGTATTTACAGGAGTTAATTCTTATTTCCAATAAAATGCGTGTCAAGCAGTTCACACATCAGTCATATTACCACAACTAGCTTCTGAACGCCTACTTCAATTACATCCCATTCACCTGTTCAAAGGCGATTCGGAACTTTTTTGCGTTCAAACCTATTTCCGCGTCCGCTCACATTTTTTTCTGTGCTGATTCCTGTCTTCTAGATTTCTCATTGCCTTTGATCATCAGACTGCTCAAGAATTTCATCAGAGCGGCCAGCTGATCCGTGAAGTTTTAGCAATATTATACAGCTCCATAGCTCAAATCGAAGCAGCAAAATCGGAGGTTGAATCCCGTACAGGTCTATTTTATATTGTTTATATCCGTTTGCTGTAATTTATAAATGTATATTTCTGTGCTACGTCCGTTAGTGAAATATACATAGATATTGTTACTAAATAAAGATAACAGTAGTTACATAGCATTACAATTTTTATAGTTCGATTCCCTATTATGCTTGGTTGTGTCGCTACTGTGGGATTGTGAGTTCAACTACCCCTCCCACTATGCTTGAGTAAATTTGTAGCGTATCATCAAATGATTAAAAGATTTAAATATCTGAAAATAATTCACCTGCCTTTTTGACTTGGACCCGAAGGTCCCTGGAATCCCAAAAATATTTCTAATTTTGCAGAAATAAATGCTGAAGTTAGCTTAATCTGTTTAAATGCAAGTTTTGTTAAATCCATCATAAGACAAAAACGTAAATAAATCGGAAAATAGTTTAAATATCTGCAAACATAATTCTCATTTAGCACCATAGCAGTTCGATCGATAACTGAAGCAAATGAAGAACCCGTGTACAGGGTGACTGTCTTGGAATGGAAAGGATTGGGACAAGGAGAGCAGCTTGACTTCTTGTCCATTCGTCTGGATGCAGGGATGTATTTTAGGGGAGGGAGTGTGCATGGGGTAGGTATTTAATTAGCGGCACACTGGAGCAACACAACGGGCTATTGGCGACGGTCCGGGATCAACCCCCGAAGGGAAAGAACCGAGGACAACACCACGTAATTTTGAACCACGGTCAGATGACGAGGTCACACCTGAGCTGGCACCTCACTCTCTGAACTTCCACACTACGCCAACATGAGGACATTGGGGGCCACGACAGATTTAACATGCACCATCCTCCTTTGTACATGACGGTCTTTAGTTGGATTCGAACTCGCAACCCTCAGGTTGCTTATCCGTTACTCTTCCAACCGGGCTACTGCGGCCCATGGGGCTCGAGTCTCCTCTGAAATATATTTTAAGTTGGAAAAGAATTAAAAAATACTCGCTGAAATCAGTTTAATCAACGTTAATTGATGTTTGGTTAATCATACATGTAAAAAATACACGCATACTATAATCACACAAGAAACACATTCGCACATGCTTTAATCATACAAGTAACACTTTCGCACATACTTTAATCATACAAGTAAAACATACCATAAGAGAGAAAACTGGCTCTCCCTCACCGAAATTCTTTTCTGAATACGGGCCTGATAATATGGTTGTATACAGGATGATTCAGAATCAACCATGCAATAATTATACCACGCGATTCTTTCTCAAAAACTAACCTAAAAAAGTGTCCGTTTTTCGATTGTACGTAACATTTCGGATAAATGACGTAAAAATTACAGAGCAATATTTGTTTTAATTGAAATGCTAAATAATTTTTAGTTGCGAAATTTTATAATTCGTTTAATAAATTGAAAAAGCTTTACTCTTAAGTAAGATTTATATTTGTTGAAGTATAAGCAACTTTTACAAGCAAATGGTATCTAATTAGTCTCTTATTTCTGAAATTAGGAATGTGAAAAATAAGATTTACGGAGTTTCCAGAATTTATTATTCTATCAACCGTAATTACTAATTAATAATGAAAATAGATAAGGTAATTATTAATTCATTTTAAACAAATAAATGGTTTTTTATGTTTAAATATGAAATATAAAATCAACTCATCTGAAATAAAAAATAAAAAAATGTATAAAAACCGCTGTCTCCTATTAAAAATACCAATTTTGTAACTTTATTGTTATCAAAGATTCTCATTTATTGAAACCAAAAGTTAATGGTGCAAAATGTAAGATGTAGTTAGGAAATTTCTGAAAATTCATATTTTAGTAAAGTTCGGAATTCCTTTAGAGTTTATTGTGATAGCAAAATGCAGCATCACAATGGCAGAAATATTCTAAAAGAGAACGTTTCAGCGAAGAAAAGAATGGATAGAAGCATTTCGTTTCTTTCATCCTTACTCACAAAGAATTCAAACTATTTTGGAATCTACAAGATAGTGTTTTTCAAATATAAGAATCTTATTCTAACAAAACTACCTCCAGAAAGAAATGTAAGCGCAATCATAAACAAATGTGTATATTATATTTTTATAGGGCTTTATTAAACTAAACTTAATTTAATTAAATTTGTCTTTAAACGTTTAAAGAACTGAAATGCGGAAATTTACTGTGCAAGTGTTGTTTTATAAGTTACAGGTATCTAATTATTTGACTATCTTCCATTACTTATAAGAGAAAAGGTATGCTTCATCTTCAAAGATTAATTCCTCATGTGTATACGAATTGATTATTATTACAGCCTTTTTGAGCAGTTATTTATCTTTATGAGTAACCATTAAAATGGGGTGTTTAGACTACAAGTGTTGTTTCTTTTCTGTTTTGGAGAGAGAATAGAAATATTATTAATATTATATGAGCGACAGAGAGACAGATATTGATATACTTACTCTAATAATGTCGAAGTGTTTCGAGAAAGTTAATCAAAAAGAACCATACTCTTGCTTTTCTTTGTAGCATTACTCTGAAAAACTAGTCTTAGTTTGAGAATATTTTAGTAACATTTTATCTAATTAAATTAAGTTCTTGGACTTGTATACGTAATTTTAAATATTTATCATGCATATTTAGTAGAATTGTATAATTTATGATTCATTTATCAGTTTAGTTAAATATTTCTGAAAGGATCAAAATATATTCGTGTCGTGGCTATGAAAATAATAGTTGTTAACGATTTGAGCAGTTTCGTATTTCTTGACAAACGCATTTATACTGTTTGAAACAATCTGTTTTCATCTTAAATTCAATCAAATTTTTTATACTTTAGTTCAGGTTCTCTATACATTTAGAGATGGATAGTTTTAGTTATCCAAAGTAGAATTTGAATTTCATAATTGGTATCTTTTTTATTTTTATGAAACGCAGTTGAGAGAGGGTGCTGATGAATAACTCAATTTTTGTCATGTTCCTTTTCATCGTTTTTCTTATTAAAGGTGGATGTATTTTTTTCATAGTGCGCATTTGAAATATAATTTAAACTAGAACTTAAGCATATACCAATTTTAATAGTAAGTATACCCTTAATCGATCAGAATTAGTTCCAATAAAATGCTGAAAAGTTCAATTTAAAAATAATAAACTGATCACTTTTAGAATAATTATCGAGATAGATCCATGCTCCTATATATTTTGAAATATATTTACTATGTTCACACATTTTCTCTTCTTTTTAAAGTTTCTTTAGAGATAATGATGTATTTTGTTTTGGACATCAATATGAACTGTGATATTTTGTTAGGAAAACGTCTACGAAAAGTAGACCGAAAAAATCCAGTTTGGGTCAAACATCATAACTGATTCTAACTCGTTTGACAAGCATCTCAATAAAATTCGCAAATCAAGCATTTTTATCATTTGATAAAGTTGATTTGGTTCTTGAACTGTTCAGTCGCAGACTACAAAGTGCCATTCGTAAGTACAATAGACAACATGTTATAGAATGTTCAAATTTTGCTGCTCGGATATATCGTAGTACTTATAACTACAAGTTATGTGAACATAAATGAATATCAACACAGTAATGGGTAAACCTTACCTCAAGTCCAGATGTACTGGTCAGATTACTGTTCAACACGGATACAAGGAATTTAAAACGCACAGATTCGCCGAAGAGAATTCGGATGGTTGTCATGGCTTCCAATACACGATTGTTACCCAGTTCTGGAGCTCGACTTACAATTGTCAGCAACTTAAGGAGAAAAAATGTTAACTTTTAGCTTTTATATATCTGAGTGTTGGAATTTTAATAGTGGCAATCACTATACAAAGGAGGAGGGTTGATGGCACCCTCGAATCGGGATAGGTAGTCCGGGAAATATACAAATGCTATTTCCGAACAGTAATGTACAATCTATTTTCTAAGTTAAAATAAAGGAAAAGAAACTACAAATGTGTGCATAAAGCATTGAATTCTTGGAAATAATAAGGGGTCTGCCATCTAAGCTGATACTGGGTCCGTTAATTAACTCGGTACTGGGGCCTGCAGAACATAGATGGGGTGCTTGATAGAACACATCTGTAGAATCTCAATAAGTTTGTACTGTTTACACCATACCATAAAAATTCCTCTTTCAATAAATGCACCCCCTGCAGTAAAGAGAAGAGCATGAGCTGTCATGATGTTTCCACAATTGAAGCAGCTGCATCAATGCATGCCGTACATCAATGACATACCGATACAATTCTTTAAATTTTGTTACACAACATGCATCTAGCTTTAAGAGAAAAGCAAAGGCGCTTTCTGCAGAACATATCCGTCAATTTGTATGACAACGGCCAAGCACATGCATCGAGCTTCCAATGAAATAGACAAAGCATGTGGGTAGAGTCACTGTCGTAAGATCTCGTCGTGGTTTTATGAATCTACTTGGACCGTCTCAGAAGCATAAATCACTTGGGTTTATGAATCGACTTTGGCCGGTTGTCTATGGAAATTCAGACTATTGTTTTTAATCACATTGGATACTCGCTTTAACCAATCAATAATTTGTCCCACAATAGCATTCATGTTTTTTCCGACAAGCACGTGACAGATCTTCTAACCGAGCAATCGTAAGAAACAGTATGAATCTGCGCGTACATATTCCGTCTATTTCAATAGAAGGTCAATGACCATGTTTCAAACGTTGAGAATCAGTTGTTCATTCTTTGGGGGCTTGGAAGGTATTTAAGCCTCTGTGACCGACTTGATACCTAAACCCCCTACGATGTAGAACTATTCCAGACGTTCTTCACTCAGTAGACTGCTCTAAGCGAAAGGCCAATCAAATAGACGTCAACCATAATCTATGACCTTCACATCGCAGACAATGGGTGTTATATAATCCTGTACACACACACAACATTGAAGAACTAAAAATTTGAAACATGCTCGTATTTATTTCTCTAGTAATTACATACATGTCCTAAAATTAAGGATAATTCTGAATTTGTATCAAGCAAGATCATATGATCTCAATCCAGTAGAGGGTACTTGGGATGCTCTTGGGAGTCGTATTGCAACCTATACAACAATACCAAGTACAGCCCAAGAGCAATAACTAGTGCAAGAATGGGACTACTTGCCACAGGAACCCTTGGACAGCTTTGTGGAAAGTATGTCATTTTATTCCACATAGCTTGTGGAACGTTCATCTGTCATTTGAAGTACATCTGTGCCCTTATTTGGCACGGGATCCACCCTATTTGTATTGTCCTGAATTTTCGAGCATGTGCATTTTCCATTATTAAAATTCCAACACTAGCGGTAATAATCATGAATGCAATATCTAAGTTTATTATTAGTATTAACAATAGTAAAAATACTGTGCCTGAAAGCATCTGCTGTCTCAGAACGATTGAAAACCGAACACATTCAATCACAGTTGGTTGAGGGATCACACTGTCATCCAGTTGTTAAGTATTAGGTACTTAAATACGCAGCATCTACAATCATCAACTGGGAAAATCGAAACTTGAAGATACTGTCTTTTTGACTAGCACAACAATATATAGTTTGCAGAAAAATTATACATGAAATGTAAACTAAGAAAATATTTGAATGTGTGCAGTTCACATTATTTGTTACGCAACGACAGTTCGAATAATGTAAGAACAAACCATTTCCTTAGAAAAACCGTAAACTGACGTCCTATTTAGATAGGAAAAGCTCAGTGACTAAAAGTGACCGTCTGGAAATTCTATAAAGTTCTCGTGGGGCAGAAGCTGCCTCATAGGAATTTTATATCCTGTTGAAAGTAAAATCCTATGGGGCTTGAAGCCTGCTTACTACTGTGAAAGAAATGCCGGTGAAAGAATTTATGAAAAAAGTTTTGTCATAGTGTTGCACCTCTGTTTTCTGAAAGAAGAGCTGATTTCGAGTGTCCGTAGGTCATGTCTATGTGTACATTGAGACATGGTCCATAGAGCTGCTTGTGCGTGCTTTTTTGTGTACGTAGAGAATCATTTATCTATTTTGATAAAACGCTTAATCCTAAATTGAAATGGAGGTGTCCTTCGAGGTCTTTGGTCGTCCAAATCATTTAGCTTCAAGACTCGCAATGGAATGAAATTTCTGTTATTAAATCACCTCCAACAATTTAAATAAAATCGCAAATAACGCGAAATATTTTTTAAAAAATTAAATTTCGGACCGCCTTTTTCAGAATTTTACTATTGAAAAAGATTAGACTTGCTCCTGCTAGGCTTTCGAAAACAAAAAGGGGAATGATTGTCGTTTCTGAAATCCTGCTGAGACAAGCCTTCAGTTTGAGTTAGGATTGAATCCCGAACTGCAGATCGGCATCCCTACCAACGCACCGCTTGAATTTTTATCTTCTTTCTCTATCAATATTTTTGCTGTTTTGAGAATCCGCGTGCTCTTTCCTTTTACTTCAAAATCATGAGGGATCGCTGGCTAAATCCATTTCTCTTTTTCTGGCTTTGTTATTCAAATTTTCCACTTTCTTATCTCTATACGTGTTTTGCTTTTAATACTTTTTCTTTCCAGTTCGATACTTTTCAGACGTTACTAGATGTGAAAAGCATCTCCCTTTCATTTCGTATTAAGGGGAGTTGGTGTCTTTTGAGTAGGGATATTGAACTGAAATTATACCTATTTGTTTATTTGATAAATCAAGAAGTTATGAATATATTGTAATCAAATTTTTTAGCTTTTTAATCAAAGTATTTTGTTAAAACATTAAAATTTTTGTAGCAATCAATTAATGGCTATATAATTAAATGTTTATACATAAATATGAAAAATAATAAATGGAAAAATGATTTTTTATTAAGATGTGCTCACACAACTTTCGAAATAACACACTGGAAAGATATTTTTTTTATGTTAATTGAGGGTAGTTATTTGCAGGATTAAAGAAAAAATTGTATAGACAATTAAAAACTTTCAAACACAGAAAATTTATTTCAAGTACAGATATTAAAATTTAGCAAAGGTGAAAGATTATTTCTAAAGCATTAGGCCAGATGATAAAGTCCTGTTTCGTGAAATGGAAAAATAAAATCTAAATAAGTACTCTAAGCTCCCTGATGATATAACAAAATCTCTTTTTAAAATCTTGTAAGAAAAATTTAAAGATCATAAATTTGAAAAACTCATTTAAAATATGCATTTGTGTATTTCACAAGATAGCTTTTTTTATTGCTGTGAGATGAATGTTGATGCACATTGTTGAACATTGTTCTTCACAAAACTATTTTTAGAAATCTTTTTAAAGTTATTTTTCAAAATTCTCCCCTTAAATGTTAAATATATCAGAATCTTGCCATAACGTTCAAAATACAGGCTGTACATAAAGTTTTTCCGTAATTAAGAATGATCTTTAAAAAGTAAGTTGGTGAGAAACATGCGGTTTGTTCCGTTAAATAGAGCGATTTTTAAATATTTTTCTTTTGTACCTTACAGATATGGTAACGTTCGTTCCTAGATGAAACGTTCCCAAAACAATGTATTGGCAAGCATGGTCCAATATCAAGACCAATAAGATCACCAGACATTGCCCCTCTTGACTTTTTTTATTAGGCTAATTAAGGACAAAGTGTATGTGACACCATTTCTTGGTATTAAAACTTTGAAGGAGGGAATAAACATACTTTAGCAAACGTCACTGAAGAGATGAGCCCATGTTGAACTATACTGCTGTCCTGGAAAATCACTTTTATAATTCAGTAAACTTTGTAAGAAATTGTTTCTAACTAGCTTAGTTTTTACATTATGAATTTTCTTAATCAGGGAAAGTCGTGTAATATAGACTAGTTACCTTTTTTAATTGTAATTACTGGAGACTGAAATGCTCCGTTATTAGAACTTTTAATTCTATTTGTAATAGATTTTTAATATACTTTGTGAATGTGCTTAAATACTTCGTTGACTGCATTGCGTAGAACAATCCTGTAATTAAAATGCATCGCGGTTTATTCCATAATGTATCGCTTAAAGTTGAAAATAAGTTTCCTTGAGTAAAATTTAGTTGCATTCTGTTTTAAAATTGGAATTAAAGAATGCATTTTCAAAATGTCTGTGATATCAGAAGTCAAACAAATTTATACAAACGTCGAATTTTTGAGTAGGGTGTTTTTAAAAAATCCTACATCACTCAAACTCATCACTTTTCAAGTAAAAGGATTTGCTTTTCTCAATAGATTAAACCTATTTTGTGTATATTCCTCATTTTATACGAATTTAACTGTACATCATTTTAAATAATGTTGAAAACATGTATTTTAAATATTCTCGACTGATTATAACACTAAATTATTTACTTTCTCGTTTACATTTAATCAACGAACTTTCTATTTCATTCGTTGTATATACATTTGAATGTGAAAAATTACTACTGGGCAGGTTAAAGTGCCTGAAGGGAATTTTTCCTAGCTTTTCACAGAAAGCTAAGGATCGCTTTTGATTCCATAGTTTATGTTTAAAAAGTAAATTTGAAATATAAATTGGAAGAACGAGAGTATTATGTTATAAAACTTACTTCAATTCCAACTATTCGAGATTTCATGTGAGAACTAGTTATACATGAAGCAATTGTAGTCAACCCAGTTTTGTGCTCTGATATTTTCTCTATTGCTGCCTGCAAACAAAAACTATGGATTACAATATGTATACATAATTTATTATTATATACAACTCCAGAATGAAAAATACCAGTATTTATGTTTATAACTCCTTCGAAAAACTAAATTATAAGACAGCTGAGGAATAACTTTGGGAAAATGGCATCATTATTCTAACAAAAAATTTTTTTTTAATTATTTACTACTCTGTAAAAATATTTAAATACAAAGTTGCCATTTATACTTACCGAACTCTTGGAACAAGATTTTAAACACAGCAAACAATAAAATTCATCTATCTGGAAATAATAAGGTATTTTTATCAGCAGAATAATAATAAAGTATAGATATGCACATAATTATAAGATCACACAAAACACTTTTATTCTTAGCATCATCCGAATCTAAAGTGTATTCCTCTCATAGTTCTAAAGAAAGTTAATCATAAATATGTACAAAACTGAAGAAGTTGTTTTGAGTGTAGATCTCGGTTAATCCAAGTTATTAGTAGTATTTAAATTACTCATTGATGAATAACAATTTAAAAGCATTTTTATGAGAGTTTTTTTAATAGTCCGAAAGCATTTTAAAAATGCATTTCATTTTTTTGTTTTCAAAACCAGTGCAATAGTATTGTTTTCATTTTTTTCTTTTTATAATCTACATTAAAACTTTTTATGTACTTGCATAAGATATTAATTGATTTACTGAGAAAGTACAAATATTACGATTTTGTGTTTGGCAAGTTTAAATAAGAGAAAGTAAGCAATGTTTCTTAAAAAGTTTCAGTTTTGGTAGATCTTGTGGAATAATTTTTCAGAGCACATAACATCTAAAAGGAGAAATTTAGGAATTTATTTATTGTTAAGTAATATTTATTTGTATTTAAGTTACCGTTTACAAACAATGCTTAGCTATTCTCCTATTTCTGCAGTATTCATATAGCATGTTGTTTTTCTTCACTTCAAGGCATATTCCATATTATAAGGTTTAGAATATTCTCTTTTTTAGGATGCAGAATATTCCATATTACTGTAAGGTACCAGAATATTCCATATTATAAGGTGCAGAATATTCCATATTATAAGGTGTAGAATATTCCATATTATAATGTGTAGAATACCCATATTACAAAGTGCAGAACATTCCACATTATAAGGTGATATATGTAAGAACACTTGTATCATAGATTTGAATGCTTACGTGTACAAAAAAGTTAATGTTTTTACTTGAAAGGAATATTTTCGGGGGTGCACATGTTCTCTTAACTTCGTTAAAAGAACGATGTGGAATGAAATAATTTAATTTTAATGCATTAAAAATTTTTAAAATAATTTTTATTAAAAAGCCAATTTAGATTTTTTAACTAAAATCAATACAGATAACAGAAGGATCTTTTTCTTCGAAAAGTTCATGTAAATTATAAGTAACTCGTGAAAATGTGCTTCTTGAAATATAACTATCTTCAAAATAGTTGATTTATCGGCGTACCTGCAACTCACCCAGAAATATAATTAGCAAACAAAAATTGAACACCAATTTAGGTTGGTTTGTTACTTGGGTTTTTAAGGCGCAAGACCCAAAATCGGACAAACTACGCCAATCAAGGTCATAATTTAGGAGCATTGCAGATTTTACAAACTCTCGTCTGCGTTATCTCAATAAAACAAGTGTGTCAATAACACATTTTTCATTGCATATTCTCAAATTCTAATATACGATTAATGAACTATTTGTAGAATTAGGACTGCAAGCAACAACTGCATGTCCACTCCATGAAAATTTCAAAAAGTCCTCGAACATTGTTATTCCCTAAGTTAACGCGTAAGGAAACGTAATTAAGGAAATGGGACATAATGGTGGCCAAAATATCAAGGTTGTGATGATAATACAACTATGTAGTAAATGATAAAAAGGCACACTAATTTTTGGAGAACAGGGAAATTTTTTTAATTATGTGCACACTACCCATGCCATTATAGCTTTTTACGAAATGATAGGAGTGAACAGTGATAAACTGGCTCGGATGATCTGTTCGGGATGTAGCCATATATCGGCCTCATGTAGATGGTTGAAATGTTAATCCTGAATTGTCAAAAGTCAAAAATGCAATTTTAAACAATTTGACGACTTATAAACTAAGCGATGATTTTGGTAAAAGACCCAAAATCGGACAAGCTGCGCCAAACACAAAATTACAATTTAAAAGCATTGTAAATTTTACAAAGTCGTCTGTGTTTTTTAAATAAAACAGGTGAGTCATAGCATATTTTACATTATATATTCTCAATTTCTAATGTACGACTGACGAACTCTTTATTAAATTAGGACTGCAAGTAACAACAGCACGTCCACTCCATAAAAATTTCAACACGTCCTCAAACATTGTTATTCCACTAAGTAATCGCGGAAGGATACGTAATTAAGGAAATGGGTCATAATGTGGCCAAAAAATCAAGGTTAGGGATGAGAACGCTACGGTGTAGTAAACGCTGAGGACGTCAAGGCACTAACTTTGTTAGGGGGCAAGACTCGCGCTGAATTTTTGATGGCTTCTTCCCGGCAAGAAAAATCTTAACATTCTTCTGCTGCTTCCGAGACGATTAACTTTGAACTGCAGTTAACCCATTCAACCACCGAATCGAAGTAAGACTTTTCCCCACGGTCCATCGCTATGCTTTACGGTGAAAATACTCGGCTTGCTACTTTACGAGCTGGGTTAAGGATTCCATTTAATTCCCTGCCCATCGTAAAGCAGATTAGTTAAATTGTTTGGCGGCGAGGGGTTTAGTCTCGAGATGAGTGTTTTTCGGTGTGTTCCACTTTCCGGAAGTTTGTTTAGAGGCTCGAGAGGCTATATGGGTTCGGAATTGAAGGATGGCCGCGAACTTGAATTCACTGACTTAAAAATATTAACGCAAACACTACTCACATATTTTAATCCTTTAAGTCGATATGTTATATTGTGTAAAGTGGAAAAGGAAGTCAATAGCGTTTAAGTACCATTGAATTCATTATTAAGTGACATTTAATGCTTCAGTTCAGGTTAAAATCGCAGAATAAACTTTGAACTATTGTACATGGAAGACCTTCTAAAGGTGCTTAATAACTATCATACCGAACAAATGTCTGTTGAAGAGGTTAATGCGTCAGTGTATCACCCATGCATTAACCCTCATATATCATAAACCAGGAAATTTTTATTTGTTTGTATAATCCAAACTTACTTCCTTTAACACATTACAATAGCCTTTGAACCTTCCGTAAGAAAATTAAAAACATCAAATTTTCCCACGACCATCTACAAATTAATCCCTCTTGAAATTCCAACAAAAACAATTTGTTAACCTATGACTTGAACTAAAAGCTTAAAGAACTCTTGACTGCAACTATCCTCAATCAGTAATAATACTATTCATTAGTAATCTATACATATGAAGCAGATTTGGTATCTGTCTGTCTGTTCTCTATACAAACCTACATCAAATTTGGTACACTTATACTTTAGAACCCTGGGGGTAACGTAGACTACATATTAACCCCCATTTTTTGTCGTAGGGGGCTAAAAATAATTCGAAATCCCCATAGGTATAACATTGAGTATTGCTAGGGGCGCTCTCTCCCGGTCTGACTGCAGATGACGTCAGAGTTAACATCTACAGGAGTCGCCTGTCAGGATGACCTTGGAGTTTTTTAGAATCTTAGAGTGATGCAATCGCAGGTGGGTCGGTTGCGATGAAAATCGCTCAGTATCATATCGTTTATGTATCCCGTCTGTAAAATGCGGGATGGAATTTTCAAGTGTGTTTGCTTGAAACGTTGATCATGATATCGTATCAATATGATCTGCCAGCCTTTTATAATGATGGTGGAATTCCAAAATTCGCATTCCTGGTGCAAGACGCTATAAATAAAGAAATATTGATATGAAAAAACTGACTACAATAATAATACGATGTATGTCATTTTTTTAGAAAATGAACTTAAAGGGCATTCACAATCACTCCAAATCTCAAAACCGACTTTTGTATATAGTTATCTCAGTATCAGTTTTTGTAGGTTTGTCTTACCTATAGAATGTGAAATGGATTTAAAGTAAATTGTAGAAGTTATAAAGATCTCAGTTTTAAAAATTATTTTGCGCTCGCTTATTTTTTCTCTATATTTGTATTTTCTATGACAGAAAAGTGATTTTTTGGATCACTTTCAATCGACGTTTAACCAATTAAACCCGAGCAGCTCCAGGTAAATTCAGCTAGTGCTTTTATATAGATACAGAACTTTTTTTGAAATGCCATCAATGAAGGTAAATGTGAATCAAAATTAATCCTTTAACTACTAGAGAGATATACATACGTTTCTTTAAACACTCTTGTATTAAAATGTAAATTAAATATTACTTATAAAAACTCAATATCACTTTTCACATAGCATTAATATAATAACACCTACTAAACGCTAAAGTTCTTTTAATTGCGTTTATAAAGTTAGCAATTTTTAGCCTGGTTAGTTGGTAGGGTTTTAGGGCGCAAGGGCCATATTTGACCAAACTCCGCCAAACAACGTCAAGTATATGGACATACACACACAAGAAAAGCTTTACTATCACAGTAGAGAAAATTACACCCTGAGAGGAATCGAACTTACACCGCCTACAATTCACAGGTTAAGTCATGGAAACCCCTTTTTAACCTGGAACTTCATATTTTATTCAAGATTCAAGACTATTGAGTTGTTAGACAGAGACATGGCGAAAAGGCTGAGGCCTGGAGTAGGATAAAAAAAATTGTTTTCAACCTTTTTATCTCATAACAAACATAAATAATTACTAAAATTTTACTGCACATGAAACACTATGTTATATTTTTTGGCCGATCTGTCAAAACAGAGGCATAATTTTAATCTATTTACAAAAATAGTAGTTTCTTATAAATTTTGCTCCCAAGTCGCTTTTAAAAAAATCTTTTTAACAATTTATTTCTGATGCTTTTTAATAAAAAACAAAGCACTCAGAATTATTTATACGGGTATCAAAAATACAGGTATTTCTTGCAATTATTTGTGAATCCACCTGTCAAAAGTTCAAAACTAAACTGTTGAACTCAAATAAACATTACACAATTTAAACCGTTTTACCATCCGTAAGGCACACCAGTGCCATTCTTGCAGTGCATTGGTTAATGGTAACTAAAATGTTAGTACGTGCTTTATAACAATCGTGATATTCTCATTAAAGCTTTAATACCATGCTTATCTACAGCGTTAAGTTATTTCATACGTTCTTTTCTAATTTCCTCGATCTTTAAACCACCTTTAAGAAGTTTTAAGTCGTCAACATCTGGCTGGTATCGGACAGTTGACTGAAGTATGCGAATTAGTTTTAATACCTAATACAGATAATATAAAATTGAATTTCACAATCATACACACAAAATGGACTATAAATATAATCTTCACCTTGAGGTTTGGATTCTAAGTATATTTTAATATCAACGGCAATTTTAAATTCACGTGTCAGTGGTTAAATGTTCAAATTTGTTACGAGCATCTTGAAATTTCGTCTACTGACATGCTTCATAATTATTGTTGAATTCTGCGTTCACTGTGACCCCAAACGCATTAATATTAAACAGGCTTTTAACTCCTACCAACTTCAATTCCGTGCAACGCAATGAACTGTCGTGCTTGTTCACAATAAGATCTCGTTATACCATTCCCTGTTTGAGCGCTCTCAGACCCCATGTTCACGCAGCGTCGTAATTTAATATTGAATGCTCTTCATTACAGCCAACGACGTGTCAAGTTTAATCAAAATATCAAACTGCGCACTGTCTTCATTCATTGGTAACCAACTGAATGACAGCCTTCTGGCACTATAGATGGAAAGTTTATGATAAACAGGGCGTCCAACTTTATTGTATTATCTAATCAACAGCTGTTGGGATAACATTTGCTTCGGGATACAGCCATCATGTGAGCCAGATATCGATTGGGGATTCAATGTTCCAATATTTTTATAAGTTTCACTGGTTTGAGATATACGTATGAATATTGTGTGGGATTTATTATAGATATTTGTTTTCACACTGTATAGGACTGTTTTCCTGATAGCCGTGTGGTTAGCGTCCTGGCCTCCTATTTCTACAAATTTGAATCCAGTCAAGGTATGGATGCTCGTCGTGGTTCAGAATCCGTTTTAAGATATAGTCCCTGGTGGTGTTCCTCGCGCAACAAAAACATGACCGTAGAAGCATCAAATCAAACTATTTCTGTAGAATTATGTAAATAACGCATTTTATTTTTGTGTTTTATAGAAACACATGAACTCTCAGTTTTCTTAATGAGATGTTCTTATATCGCGTATAGAATTATCCGTAATCACTAAAGGAAATAATTCATAAGGTAGTATTGCTAAGTAATTATTCATAAGTCAATAAACATAAAAATGTTGCTTTATGCATATTACTAATTATTTTCAATTTTATTTATGCGAATTAACTTCAGATAATATTTTAATGCTACCGAATACTTATTGCAAATCTGAAATTTGATAATTTTAATACTAATTTAAAATTATTTAAGAGTATTTAAATTTAGAACGCAATTATAATTATGTTTTACTGCTAACATGGTAATAACAATGGTTTATACTGTAATATTCATATATGGTTTAGAGATAGTTTGAAACAACGCACATTTTTAATGAAAAAAGTTTCTGTAGTTTTGATATACAATTAAATACTATATTCTTTTTATTGTTTTTATGAAGAAATCGTTGTTCATGCAGATCTTATTTGTACACATCTAGGAAAACAAAAGCAAGTTATTCTATCTCAGAATATTTTTCTGTGGTAAAGAAAATTATTTTTTGTTGGGGAAATAATTTTGTACCCATATATATATATATATATATATATATATATATATATATAGACCATCACCACAAATCAAAAAGGAGAAACCAAATAAAAACAAAAACAAAATGCAAATAATAACAAGAACAAAAATGGAGCAAAATAACAACAATAATATTGACCCTTTAGATGAACAGCGCTGAAAGCCGCAGAGAACAAATAAAGGGAAATAATAAGTAAAACTACCCTAAGAATAGAATAGATTTCCCCGAGAAACAAGATGAAATAAAATATGTAAATGTTAAGTGAGCCTGCCTACTTTTTCAAGGGGAGCAAGGCCAGGTTGTCACTTAAAAATGCGATGCTTTGAGTTTTTTCTGTACTTATGTGAGGCCAGGCCGAAGAGATCAACAAAAGTTACCCCCGAAAACTCAAAGTACTACCAGAGAGAAAAAAATCATGAAAATAATACCTGTTACCAAGGTTAGGAATCAAAAGAACATAGCCAACGTAATACCTTACCAAAAGTTGCCGCCCAAGCTAGGAGAGCAAAACATTGCCAGATCCGTATTATGTAGAATAACGGATTTAAAAACGAAAGAGGGTGGCTTGGAGATAATGTGAACAAATTAGCGCAAATGAAAGGGAGGGAAGAAAGGTAAATTTTAACAAGAAAATAAAATTGTGACAAAGAGTAAAGATTGTGGGCAGTGATGAAATTGAAAGAAAAAACGAGGGAAAAAGTGAAAAAAATAATTATATAGTTATATTTTTAATAATTATATAGTTTTCCGAGACACCTCCATCTGTATCTGTGAAGACCAAAACTACTCCAATTTTATCGATCCCCACCATAAACACATAATCACTGGTAACCTCGATATTGTCAAAAATGCTTCACTTAGACAACTCATGGCAAAAGGCACTAAATTCCGACCTCTGATTAAAATTAAAAAATCCTTTGCACTCAAATCTTTTCTTAACGACATAGACCTCTTCTGCCTCAAAATTTCAAACAAATTTTCTTTAGCCCTGGATTTTTTCACTGAATGGAAGTGGTGCCTCTACAGTTTCTTTAAAAAATTCATCTCCTCTACTTCTTTTAAAACTAGCACTTTCAATTTGGCAGAAATTAAAAATTCTATTAAAAACCTACAATCTCTTTTTATTATTGCGCCAATTGACAAAGCCAACAGCAATTTCGGTTTCTTCTGCAAAAAACTATATCTTGACCTACTTGATTCAGAACTTAAAAATTCCATCACCTACAAAAAACCACATGCTACTCATAATATTATTGTTAAAAAAATCATTGCATTCAACAAAATTCTTAAGCTTAAGAACTACAATATACTCTTCCCCTACATTACCATCACCCCTAAATTTCACAAAAACCCCATAGCTTTTAGATTCATCACTTGTGGCACTAGCCAAAATTACATGCATAAACCAGGGAAAATCTTTTTTAAATTTTTAAAAATCATTCTTAAAGCTATCACGGTTAAAGAAAACTGTTGGATCATTAATAATAACACTCCAGTTCTTAATTTTCTTTCCTCTAATAACAATATCTCACAAATTGACTCTTTCGATTTTAAAGACCTCTTCACTAGCATCCCGCTCCATAACCTTATAGATGTTCTTAACTCCTACTACACTGAATTTAACCTTCTTCTTAATATTTCTCAACAATATTGGAACAGTCTTATCAATCTTTGTGTCCTCAACAATTTTATCTTTAATGGTGAACATCTTTTCCAACAAGTACAAGGAATACCACAAGGTACCACTTTCTCCAGTATTCTTGCTAACCTCTACCTCCATTTCTATGAAAGATCACACACTTCTAAATTTATTAACTCCTATCGCTACATAGATGATTTAATCATTTTTAACTCACCAGAGTTCACTGATTTTTGGAAAAGTATTTATCCCACTGAACTCATCCTCAAAAAAACAAATAGCTTACCTTTATCTACTAACTTCCTTGACATTCATATTGATGTCAGTTCTAAATCTTCAACCGATATCTATGACAAAAGAAATGACTTTCAATTTAATATCAACAGACTTGTTCCCTGGAATTCTAATATTTCTTTCAACATCTACAGAAACTTAATTTATAATCAAATCTATAGAATTCATCATATTTGCAGGGACCAAACTACTATTGATAATCAGCTCAAAACTCTTAAAACCACCCTCTTAAATAACAACTTCCCCAACAATTTTCTTAAAAAGTTTTTTCCTTAAAAATAATTTTCTTTTTCTCGACTTTACTTTCTTTCTCCTCGGACAGATGGAGCCAAAAAATATAACTATATAATTATTTTTTTCACTTTTTCCCTCGTTTTTTCTTTCAATTTCATCACTGCCCACAATCTTTACTCTTTGTCACAATTTTATTTTCTTGTTAAAATTTACCTTTCTTCCCTCCCTTTCATTTGCGCTAATTTGTTCACATTATCTCCAAGCCACCCTCTTTCGTTTTTAAATCCGTTATTCTACATAATACGGATCTGGCAATGTTTTGCTCTCCTAGCTTGGGCGGCAACTTTTGGTAAGGTATTACGTTGGCTATGTTCTTTTGATTCCTAACCTTGGTAACAGGTATTATTTTCATGATTTTTTTCTCTCTGGTAGTACTTTGAGTTTTCGGGGGTAACTTTTGTTGATCTCTTCGGCCTGGCCTCACATAAGTACAGAAAAAACTCAAAGCATCGCATTTTTAAGTGACAACCTGGCCTTGCTCCCCTTGAAAAAGTAGGCAGGCTCACTTAACATTTACATATTTTATTTCATCTTGTTTCTCGGGGAAATCTATTCTATTCTTAGGGTAGTTTTACTTATTATATATATATATATATATATATATATATATATATATCGTCGAGTAAGAGCATAAACTCACTATATGTATGGGTACAAAACTATACTCTGACAAACATATTTACTGTACAACTATTAACACAACTGGTTTTTAGGTCAAAAAACAAAATTATAAACGTTTTAGTAGTATTATATATCTTTTAAACAAATAACAATATGGCAATTTAGTTTTCGTCATCATGAAAATAAGCATTTAGTATTTCCGAAAACATGTCAGTTAATGAATTTCTTAGCTAAGAACTTTTATCTTTTACAGTGGGTAAATGCGAATCTTTCTATTGGGTATAAAAGGTAGATTAATAACGTCATAACATAGGTATTTTAATTAACGTCACATTGGAGCAACACAACGGACTGTTTGGGTATAAAAGGAAACTAATATAATAGTACATGCAACTTACTCTGACAAGAGTTTTTTTGGCTCTCGACATTTTTATTACCCTCATCCTATTTTGTGATTCAAATTTCATGATTAATGAAAGTGATCCATACGCTAAACGCAAAAAGAGACTAAAAACACATAATCATCAAGTACTCCCGATTCAAATCCCTTACGCTTAGTGTTGATCACAATGAGGAATTCTGGTCCAATTCAGTATGTTTTAAAAATACGTTTATCCCTCTGAGCTTCACGAGATTTCCAAATAGTGTAATATTGTTTTTCCCACCACAACACATAGACTAAATAACCACATCTATTGGTGAATCCAAAGAAAAATTTCATTGGTTATGAAAGGCAAAACTAATTAGAAGTCATGCAAGGAAGCTTGCAGGTTACAGAACTGATATATGAATCCCTTAGAGAGTTAAAAGTTGGAATGATAAATGAAGCATGAATTGTAAACATGGCAATACTTCCCACATAAAATGTTTGGGCAAAACTCAAATTAACTCTACTAAGCAGATTGATAATTACTATAGTAGATACTAAACATCATAAAGAACGTTTGTGTCGCTCTACCTGAGTATTTTGTACATGGAGCAGAGGGAAGTATCCAGGTAGACAGATGTAGAAGGGTGACATCTCCAATATGGCTGTTCAATTATATTACTATTGTTGTACCTATCTTTTTATAATGATCTAATTATTAATGTATTTTATGCTTCATACGATTGAGTATGATTGAAAGTTAAATCGAACCCCGTTAACAATTAGCCACTGTCATTCATAACAATAACATTTATAAAACATTGTCAATCATGCCTGTCATTTGGACATAAAAGTTCATGGGTTTTAACTGAGGACGTTCTACATAAGTCTGCTTCGCAGAAAAAACACAAAAGCCGCACCCATGAGTTTTTAAATGCATCAAGTTTATTTGTTTCTGAGATGTGTCGCACGCGCAATTAAAAGCCTTTTGTCTCTTTTGTTCTATGGAGGTCATAGAAGTTTTTTATAATTAAGCTTAATCCTCACCCAATCAAGGATCAGGATTGAAATTTTGCCCAGAGCAACCACTACAACACTACAACTGCAGAGAAAAAAAGGGTCAAATTGCAGTATGTAGGCGATTGTTCGTAAAAATCATTAGTTCGGGTGCGTTCCACATAACACGCTCGAGTTTTCAACATTGTTCACGAGATTGTAGCGGATTGGGTGAAGTTTCCTGGTGTCATCTTTCAATCCCCGTTGATCTCTTTTGTTTTCTTTCCTATTGCCAATTAGAAGCGATATGTTGCGCAAAGTAATCGTTCGTTGTAAGGAATAGTTTCGTTTTCCTTGCCAGCAACTACTCTGCGAAATAATCGTGTGATCACAAAATAATTATTTCTTGCTCGTTTGCAGTGGATTGTAACCAGAGTTGTTGATTTTTCATATCTATTTCACTAATATACGTGGCACAGAAATCGGCGTTACTTGTATATTGGGAAATGGTAAGAAGCCGATATAAACAGTATAAAATCAACCACCACGAGATTGATTCGCCAATTTTGCAGCAAAGTTTAAATATACTTAATTTGAGCTAAGTTGTATAATATGCAGTTTCGTGCAATAGTAATACAATTGCACGAAAGAGCTCTAGCCGCTCTAATGAAATTCTTCGGCAGTATGGTTACAGAAAGCAGTGAGAAATCTGGAAGACAGAAATTAGCGCAGAGAAGAAAATCTGAACCAACCGGAAAATATGTTTAGACATAAAAAAATATTGAATAGCCTTTTAATGAGATACAATTGAAGAAAACGTTGAGAAACTTATTGTGATGACATGACTGAGGTATGCACTTTCTACCAAGCACTTTATTAGAAATAAGAATTAACACCAGTAATATTACAATTGAGAATGTAAACAAAATGCAGTTTTATATTTTTGACTAATTGTATTTCATTTGAACGCATGAAATGTGCATATCGATGCACATTTCATGCATTCGATGCATACGATATGCATATACGAGATGCATGCGATATGCATCGATACATTTTGATCGATATGCATATCGATATTCATTATAAATGGATTTAAATAAGAAATGAAATGGGGTGAGTAACACTGCCATCAATATATATTAGCAATTAAGAAACTTGATGCTCTGCACGGGTCTGTTGGATTTTAATAATTCGAATTTAAATATGAATTTATTCCAAAATCTGGGTGGTCCGTTTCAAAAGACATGATCTTGTCTTCTACATAAAAGAGATATTACCTCACGTCAGAATTTGTTATTTATTTAAAACTGTCATACATCAAATTTGAATTATCTTTATATTCCATTTTATGCATAGATTATTCTTTACTTTTTCAAGAGCAGTTTATTTTCAAGAAAGTAATTCTTTATAACTTTATTTTAAAGTTCAAGGTAAGTCAGCATTATATAACAAGAAAAGTAAGTTGACTTTTGCATCACGTATGAGCTATTTTATTTTCCTGTGAATTTTAATAACCTAAATTCTGTGCGTCATGTGCATACTATTTATGTAAATTCACAAATTCTTATTTATTAGTTACTCATCATTCCTTTAGTTTTTGAAAAACTTTACCTGCACGTTGACCAGATAAAAACATTTTGCGTCACACTTTTGCAATGATTGAATAAGAGAATAGCCGTAGGGTGTAAAGTTAGCTCATGACTACGGACATGAAAGAGGTTATCTACGTAATAAAATATAATTGTTTGTGTGTTTTAGAATGTAGACGAGTTGATAGTGTGGACACGTGTTTAATTAATAAGTATACATTGTTTCAAGTTCTATTTGGAACGAATGACACGTCTTACCTAAAACAAGGTAATGGCACAACAGCCTTGACATCTACTTATTTGTTTTTACAAATGCCACAGCGTAACCTTTTTTGATATTAAATTAAATTTAATACTAAAAAAATTATTTATTAGTTGTGTACATGGCTGATGCACATTAATTCCGTCGTGACCTCAAATGTTGTCCCGTTCACGTGGTGTGAAAATTTGGAGAGTGGGATGCCAGCTCATGTGCTGACCTCGTCATCTGAACGTGATTCAAAATTACGAGGTGTTGTCCTCGGACCTTTCCCTTACAGAATGATTCCGGACCGTCGCCAATAGCCCGTTGTGCTGCTCCAGTACGATGTAAATTCAACTACCATTATTTATTTTACATTTATTTAAAAGGTATTAATCAAGCGGTAATTTATTAATACTAGTTTTTTCGTTTAAGACGCTTCTATTTATGGCTCTTTGTTTGTGTGGTAATGTGCAAGTTTTGTGAATTAGTAGAAATAACTCCTCTAAGGACAAGAATGTATTCCAACTCATACCAAGTATTATAAACTATAAATGTAGGTGTTACTGTTCGTGTTATTAGAATAGACTTTTTGAACCTTTTAATATCATTTCTATTCATGTGTATGCTGGTAGAGTCAACTAACTCAAAACTCTGCTACTTTTTTTAGTTTCATATTTAAAAAAGACTTTTTACATGTACTCGTATAATTGTGATTCAACTTTTGAAAACCATGCTAAATGAAATGTGTAAGGAAGAAAAAGGAAAGCAAATGTGCAAGAGAGTATTCATAAATGAAAAGATTTAATTTAAACGAATTTAAATTAATTATGTTTAAATTAATTTTATTCAAGATCCTAACACACAAATATGTAATAATACGATGCATTAAAATTTATCTGTACAAATTTACGTCTCAAATGTATTGTGACATTCTAAACCTTTATTATCCCTTTAACCATTCATACCCAATGGTATAAATGGTTAAATAAGGTATGAAACGTGAGTAACGACACTTCCATCTATATATATAAGCAAATAAGAAACTTTAGTGAAGTTCCTATGTACGGGTCTGCTAATTATATATAAATACGCAGCAAGGCAGGCAGTTATGCAAGTCAATATTTTTCAACTCTGCTGTATGTTGCGGTAGCTGAATAGAAGTATTTTCATCTTAAATTTCATTTAATTACCGAAATGCATTTAACAAGCACAATTTATATGGAAAATAATTTTTTTGGAGGGTGGCTTGTTGAAGATTGCATGTAGGCATCCAATATCTCAGGAACAACTCTGAAAATGATTATACAAATACCTCACCCCCATAAATCACAAACTTCAAAATTTACTCTCATTTTAAGATGTAACTAATCTCCTAGCCATGAATTAGGTTGATGCGTCTCTTCTGCTCTTCTTCCCCAAACCTCAAAGCACAATTACGCAGAAGTGAATATCTCCCATCAGTCGTAAACCCCGTCATAAATACTCTCCTTTGACAACAGTAATAAAAATTCACAACCTCTAATCCTTCCCAAAGTGACTATTGTGACATATGGAACAAAGCAGAAGCGTTAACAGACGTTTAGGACCGTTGTCCCGGTAAGTCGTTAGGCCTACTTCATTTGTTGCAATGGGGAACGAAGTGAAACAGCCTATCATATCGGACATGTTCGCAACATTCCTGGGGATATTGGACTTCATAGAAGCCGGTGCAGCGTAGGTGACAGATCGATTGTTTGCGTGTTCTATTAATGGTAATCCGATAAGTTAAAGGCAATGCAAGAGAGAAAGAAGGGGATCAGGTATTGGCTGCATAATTAATTTCCGCTGATACAGATGTCTTCTATCTTGATTCGCGTGTGGATCGTCTGTCTCCTTTACGCAATTAAAATCATATCTTGTTAATATTGATATTCAGCCAGAAGATGACGTGTTGTAATGTACTTTCTGCATAGTTGGGTTTTGTTTGTAGCTGTATGGTCATTTTTTTGTTGCACAAGTCTTTTATATATGCTACAGTAAAGAACACCACACACGTGTGTGTTCTTTTATGTATATTACAGTAAAGAACACTACACGTGTGTGTGTTATTGAATTGTGATGACAAATTGGCATACTCAACTCAACTAACTGAATAAAAATACATTTTATTCAACAACTAAACTGAATTTCAACTAAGTAAACTATTATTTTATTCAGTTAAGTGAACGAAATGTAATTTCCTTTGAATGTAGATTGAATAAATGCAATTATATTCAGTTAATATACATCATCAAAAAGAAAATGTGTTAGAGACACGAGTAGGGTCAGACTAAAGGTTTCGAGTATTCAGTAGTTTATGCAATAAAGATATACACATCTCATAGTCGTTTAATAGAGGAAAAGTTGGAAATAGAAAGTTCCGTTTAAAGAGAACCCCATTTTAATTTCGATCATTAGGGTTGGGGAGCTCAAATATCTGTCTCGTGCTGATCGAACTGTAAGGAAACAAAAACTGCAGAGTAAAAAATACTTCTGGTTAAGAACTAATTTGATTTATCACCATTTTGACGATGTTTGGAGTTAGCTCCTAATAATCTAATTCATTATATTGAATTAATATATATAATTAAATATGCTGAAATGAAATTATCTTCGAATAAAGCTACAAGTACGCCAAATGTCATATATATATATATAGGACACAGGTTACCAAAATACTAGCGCTTTCTGTTATTTCGCTTTACAGAAAAATCCTCTCATAGATAAGAAGTGAATAACATTCTGTACCAAAAAAATCGAAACATCCCAGAAGCAATCATCTATTACCATAAAATTTGGCTTGAAAATTCTTCTAAGTCAAACATGCAAATGATTAAAGTCTGCGCACCAATGGCGCCCTGACACATGTGAAGAGTGCATCCTGAAGCTTAAGAGGTATAAGAGGCTCACTGTGAATATTCTGATTTAGTGTTACCATTGAATCGTCATCAGTTGCGACCAAGAATACCTAAACGACGCACTCGAACACCGTAAACTCAACTGAACGGCTTTGATAAGTTTCGCATTTTGGGGGTGCTGAAAGAAGGTTGGTCCTGTTGACAAATCGACCCTCATATGGGACGTACACTAACTACAAGTTGATGACAGCAATGGTTCCTTGAAGTTACACATACATATTACGAAGGTTCTGGTCGACCTAAGTGGACAAAAACGAGAGAAAAGATGCTGATATTGAGAAGCTGAAATTGCTCTAACAGTTTCTATATAGACCATCCAACGATGATAGGAAGGTTCTATTCGTCTCAGAAGGACAAAAACGAGAGAAGATAGGTTGATATTGAGAAGATGAAATTGCTCCAACATAGACCATCCAACGATGCAATCGTCCGCTATACAGCCTCCAGTAGTATTACGGGCCATTATCAGACGCCTGGTGGAGGCAAGACTGCTGGAAAGTCGCCCATTAAGACGTCTGCCATTGACTTAATGAAGAATATCGCTTCTGTCTTGGGGCAGATGGCATTCACATGTGGGGTCGACCTGGCCAGCTCTACCGTTCCCAATTTACTGTCGAGCGGCACTCCGCTGTAACTCCTAGTGCAATGGTGTGGGGAGCCATCCCTTAGGAACTGCCGGTCCCTTTTAGTAGTGGTACGTGGTAGTTTAACAGCACAGCGATACATCCAGCAGATTCTATAACTTGTTTTGCCTTTCAGGTTACGTGTTCAGTAGGCTATTTACCAGCAACATAAAGCCAGCAACATAAAGCCCACCTTCACACGGGTTGGCTCTCTCAGGAGTGTCTTCGTGGTGTTGAAACCCTTCCCTGGTCAGAGAGATCTCCAGATCTCTGTCCCTTTGAGCATATCTGTGATACGCTAGGCCCACAATTACCCCAGCCCTGGAATATAAAAAATCTTGAGCAGCAGATACAGAATGCTTAGCATAATTTGCCACAGGATAACATGAGGGTTTTGTTTGGTTCTAAGCCACGCTATATCGGCATGTATCGCTGCCAGAGGTGGCTTTACAATTTAATAATCTTTCTGATATAAACCTACAAAAATAGAGTTCTCTATGTTTGATATTGCGATCGTTTCTTTATCTCTTCATGTACATCACTCTGCTTCATCTGATCAAACACTGGGTCCGGAGGTGTTTCGACTTTTGAGGCACAGATTATATTTTGAAGTTATTTATGCCAATTAAATACATGATTAAATTTGACTAATTGGTTTAAAATCTTAAACAAGCTTAACATGAAACTTAAATGGGTTAACGAATTGCAGATATATTCGTGAAATAATCCTATCTGTATAATAATCACAACATATCAATAATTTTTCAAATCAAACAGTAAAAACTCGATACCGTCCAATTTTCTGGGTTCCACCGATGACCACTCTAAAAAAAAAGGATTCCTAGTGCGTAAATTTTTAATTAGACAATCAGCGCACTGGTAGATGAATCATTTCCAGATTCATATTTTTTACGAACAATCCATTGTTATACCACATTCATTTCAATTTTCACTCTTTCGTGACCAACGAAAAAACTCAAACAGGCATCGTCGGCATTACAGAAGATCTACCAATCATCGGCATCATGTAGTGCGTCTCTTATGTCAGAATCACATCCGCCAACACTAGTAGTCGCTGGTAACACCATCGTTCTTATAACTACGTGCACACAACAAAAGAAATGTCCACACTACGCAACCCAGCGCCGCCATTTATAAGAAGATCGTGTGATGCTAAGATTTACCTTCTCTTACCTCTTGGGGGATATTTACCCTGTCATCGCAGCTATTTGTCTTGACGCCCAAAGTGGCACTTTGATTCATGCTACTTAGAGAAATCGTGCCAACCTCCTCACCGCGGCGATCCTCTATTAGAGATGGAATAAATCATGCAAAGATCCGCGCCGTGATTTGACGCCCAGGGAAATAACGCGGGCCCTGATTGAAGGGAAAAGGGGAAGAGAAAGTGCTGTCGACAACGATATTATTGGATCTCGCCATTCGTAAGATTAAAAATATACGTAGCTGGGTGCTGGTAGGGAGAGGGAGCCAAATCGCGAGGCGATTGCAATTTTTGATAATTCGCCTGGAAGCGAAAATTATTCGGGCATGCAGAGGAACATCGGTGATTTTCTTTTGTTTGGAGAGCAGTTATTTATTTATGTGTTGAGAACATAATTTTTATTCGCTGCAACGAGCGAGTTGTGAGCATTTATTATAAGTTCAAACAGCGGAAATGGATTGCATTTTTCATCCTACGCTGCTCCAGAATATGATATTGAGTATTCTACATTTATATTCCTTTCTAATTCCAGTAGTTTGATTTGCTTGCTTTCCAAATACTTTATTGCATTTCATTTTGATCCTCTCGGTATTACCTTCTCTTATCCCATGTTAATAGTGTCAGCAATAGTGTACCAAACTAAATTTATGTGGTTTTTGATAATACCGATTTTAATGAAAATCTTTTAAACACAAAATCTATGAACTGGCATTCACGCATGCATGAATATACATTTAACTTATTTAAATCTACCTTGTTATTCAAAAAAACATCTGCATAAAAGGAATTGGTACATTTTTTATATATGAACTATACGAATAAGAAAAATGAGTAAATATGTAAAAAGTCTATCTTTAAAAATTTTCCTCGTCCAAAAAATTTTCTCAATAGTAGATTGCTTAACCTACTGTTATGAAAAAATATGTTTATTTTACATCTATTTAAGTAGCGGACTCTTAGATAGAATATCCCATACTTAGTCATTAATTTAAATCAATTTTTATTCACAAAGCAACTTAAATCATACTTTTTCAGACATTTCATCAAAGGAAGTTTAAGGAGCAAATAATCATACTTATTATACCCTTGTTCATAAAATTATGATAACAGTAACAATAAACTTGTTTACTTAGTGATTTTTAAAGTTTTCCACTTACAAACATCCCCAAATCCATAGCAGCTCTTCTGAGTTACTTATTAAGGGTAGTGGTAGCCGAGTTGGAAGATTAACTAATTAGCAACCGGGGGGTTTCGAGTTCGAAGCTCGATCCAACCAAAGACCGTCGTGTACGCGGAGACGTGCACGTTAAATCTGTCGTGGCCTCAAATGTTCTGACTTTGGCTTGGTGTGGAAGTTTGGAAGGTGGGGTGCCAGCTCAGGTGTTGACTTCGTCATCTGACCATGGTTCAAAATTACGAGGTGTTGTCCTCGGATCTTTCTCCTCGGGATTGATCCCGGACTGTTGCTAATAGCCGGTTGTATGCTCAAATGCAGGGCTAATTAACCACCTACCTACCAGTTACTTGTTTTATAATATACTTCTCTATTACTGCGAAATATAATGAAATGAAAAACTGTCCAAAAGAATATGATCAATAGTAATTCAGAAAGCAAACAAAAAGTAAGGGGAAAGAAACTTAAAATTTTTCACATGATAGAACAAACTAGTTTGTTTTTACAGATTGAGCAAATACGAATTGAATTCAAGAAGGCATTAACTTCGAATGATTCATTAGGGATCATCATAGTAATCTGACCGTGGAAGTCTTTAAAAATAAAGTTAGAATAAATAACAGTTCAGAATAAAGTTAAGAAGGAATGCCAACAACACCATAATCTTAAACCAGATATCCGTCACGTTTCATCACTTCCGATAAGATTTTCAGATTTCTCGTAGGCCTCAAGGAGTATTGGTTACGTGATACTGCATTTCTGATTCTGCACACAAATGTTTACAATGTAAAAATTGGAGGGCAGGATTTTTTTCAGAACAGGTGTTTTGAGATGTTTTACCGCTAATCTATTTCGGATGGAACGATAACTATTCTCGAAACAATTGAAGTTATTATCTTCTGTTATAGAAGGCTGTTATCTTTGTTCAAAACTGCCGGATGTATACTTGCAGTAATGATGTATACTCTAACAAGACTAAAAAATTATTTTCCTACCTTCATAAAGCTACGCCATTGGTTGTAAATGCAAAGTTCGGCTCAGAATCTATATAAATGGTGACCGTATACTAAAAACCCAAATAATAAAAAAGATCAAAATACGATGACGCACCAATTTATACCAATTTTTATCCAAACATATCTTTTAAAACTAATCTTATACATCTCATATAGCATGCAACTTCCCTAGGAACTCCCAGGAAATTCCCATTCTTCCCAAAAACATCCGTAGAAAAAAAATAAAACCCATTTATGGACGTCCCTGGAAGAATTCGTCAGACTGCCTTAGGAATGGTTTTCTTATGTTTATTCCTCACAGGTGGCACATCCTATCATATTCCCATAGAAGTCCCTAGGGAAGACCTATAGAAATCTCTTTGAAATATTTCAGATAAAGGTTTGAAATACTACAAAAAATGTCAATTTTGGTATGTTAATATGTGACAAGTCTTACATATGAAAGATCTCTTGTGACGAAACCAAAGTAATGTATACATGCCCTTGTACTCTCTTAAATGACTCATTTAATGCCATATTCTTGCACCTGTTACTATGTATCAGCCCTTGATTTCTTAGCATATCTTTTTTTTCGGTCACACAACCACAACTCGTGTAATACTTTATGTAACTATGATCCTTTAATCCATACTTGTGTATGCGTCTACTTTCTCACCCAAATGTCCCAGACCACTGTTCCTATTGAGATTCCTTGGCGAATGGCGCGAGGACATAGCACGAAACAAAGGGGCCAAATTCCAGCTTTCTAAGCTTATCCGCTTCTTGGTCGCTGAAGAAGAAAATCTGCTCGGGTAGCATCAATCGGTCCTTTTCTTAGGAATGTTTCGATACATCGAGTACCTTTGACACACACCTCATCTGGTGGGACTTACCTGAAATTTTTTCCACCATACACGGCTGGCTTAATGGCTGCAAACCCTCCAAGGTTCTGCTCCGCAGGATGGTTTTTGTATTATTTAGTATGCTTCACCATCACTAAACCACATCTCATAAAAACGAACTCTCTCAAAAACCTTTGGAAATTTGGAAATTAGGTCAGTTATTTCCAAATTTAATGCCTCTTTTGTACATAAAAAAATATTCGTTCCCCCTTCATTTTTATGAAAGTTTAACTTCGTAGCAAATAATTTTCTCTCTCAGATCGTTTTACTTAATAAATCACAAAATATAATGTTTGCAAATACATATAAACGAATCTTGTTCTTATAAAACAAAACACGATAATTACTCTAAATTCATTAACAATCTCAAGGACTATGACGAAACTTATTGGTTCGTGGTTATTTACTTCGCTCCACAAGTCCAGTCGATCTATGCGCGGACCTATTCGAACGTCAAGCAAAACGTACACTATGTGTTCGGTTAAAAAAGAACTACTATATATATCATTAAATCTCAGAAAAAAATGGTCATCGTTTGAACAATCGTCTTTAACGTTTTTTCGAACCGATTTGAATTTATTTTCTGGAAAAATGTGTTGATGGGAAAGTTGTATATGAAGATACGGCTGTTTTTTTTACGGCGCAAAAGCCAGATAGGGCCACGCTGCGTAAAACAATGTTGTTTTTTGCAGAAGTAAATGTACTACACACTCAAGGAAAGTTTTACGGAAACAAAAGAGTACCCAGGATAGTTACAGGAATCGAACCTGCGCCGAAGTTGCTATAGCAGTCGGCAAACTCAGTGAACCACGTATTCAAAGTATTCGTCAATGGTTCAAAGTCAAAAATGGTCTATTTGGTAATAGCTGCACATAGCTGTTTTACAATTATCTAGCGACCCCTAGCGAATCGCGCCCCACGGTTTGGAAAACACTGCCTTAGGATATATACGAAGGTTTGCTGTGCCTTCCTTATACTAGTAACTTTAGAGCTTCATATATTTTCAAAATAACATTTGTCCCCAGATTGGCAACAATTTTCTCTGTTTTCAGAATTGCTAAAAGCACTTACTGTTCCTCGGTTGATGAGACTCTGCTTAGCACGACTGCAGGTGGCGTAGGTGAACAATCCTGCACCCTTCTGCCTCTCTTGGCATACCCTGAGGATGTTGAGGAGGCAGCTGATCCCTTCATGGATGTCCGACACAAATTCTTCTAAAAAACTATAACAGCATGTTTTAGGTCAATGAAATTATATATGCAATTTGACTGAATTATACAGCATATAAAATGTTATTTATACAAAGACACAATAAAATCATTTGTTACAACAGGGATTACTAAAATGGCATTTGGAATTGCATAGAACATTATTTCTAAAATAAATACATATTTTGTTGATACTGCGTTTTACATGGATATTTACAAAATTAACAAAATAAGTTTAGCAAATTATCGTTAATTACAAATATATCTGACCAGTGGTTCTCACTTTACAGCCTTTTGAATTCGGAACTTTATTTACTCGGTTATTTTACACTTTAACGGGGTGTAGATCGTTATTCTATGAAATAACTTGTTAAACCATAGAATACAAGTGAGTTTTACACTTTAACTGATTTGATCAGTTATTTCTTGAAATAACTAGGTATTCTGTGGAATAACGGATTTCATGCTTATAATATAAACATTTTACAAGGAAAAGCAACTAAGTCCTTCAAATTGTTAATATCGATTAATATCTATTTTGATACAGTATGTAAAGCTTTAAAAGTTTAAGTAAATGATAATTTTGATTATATACAATATTTTGCGTCAAAAACTAAAAATACTTTCAATACAAGTGCATCAAAATGTCTCATGAAACAGACGTGTTGTTTGAAAGTTCACTGTTAAACTTTATTTTACTGGGCCAGTGGGGACTTATCATTTCAAGAATAAAAGAAATCGCATTTTTCTGTTGCTTTCATACTTTCAGCAACAAAACTAGACAATATGTCACTGTGAATGTGCGTACTCAGTAAATATTAGTTTCCACAGTAAATAGTTCGTTTCCATGTATACTCTTCTGATAAAAAATATATTAACCTTCTCATTGTCTCATTAATACTAGAAGTATAAAATTTATTACAATCTTATTAAAATATGATTTTTAAAAAACAAAAATGGAAATCTTAAGAACACAAAAATGAAATTAATTTAAATATTCATTCAAATTTTCATAAAATTAATTCAAATATTTAATTTTATAAAAATGCAACTCATTCTAATGCATTTTCTCCAAAGAAGCCGTACTCGTCATCTGACCGTGGTTCAAAATTACGTTGTGTTGTTCTCGGATCTTTCCCTTCGGGATTGATCCCGGATCGTCGTCAATAGCCCGTTGTGTTGCTCCAATGCGATGTTAATTAAAATACCAAATACCAAAGAAGCCGTAGAGATTTATATTCAAGTATTGAGAGCCGTGGACAAAAAAGCTTGAAAATTACGAATGTAATTTGAACATTTCAGATGAAACCTTCTGACTAATAAGCAATCCTCAATACCCAAACTATTAAATTCAGGTTAAAAATTAAAAATCAGTAACGGCAATCATAGCCTCAGAGAGTTTAAACTCTTAATGCATTTAAAATGTATTCACAGAGAATTTTACCTGAGGTAAGAGGACTGAATATCCTCTTCCAATCTTCGCAGCAGGAAAGACAGTCTAGGAATTCCGATGGACAGTGTCTCATCCCCCGGATGTCCGACAGTAGGGTCGTTTCTACGTCTCTCAGATACCAGGTGGCGGCGAAGGTAGAATACATAATCTGCTGCGCTCATAAATCTAGGCCTCAGTATACCCTAAAATGAAAATAACATTGAAAACATTTTATAAGGTTTTCAGGTGCAAACAAACTAATACGTCCGGTTAAGAACTAATTTCAATTATCCCCGTTTTGACGACGCTTGGCATTAATTTTTAATATAAGCGATATGCTGAAATTGAATTCAAACCATGCCTACGCCACAAGTTACGAAATATGTCACAAAAAGACATGCGTCCTCTGCATTTAAATTTACATGAAAACCCTCTCATAGGATGTTAAACGTATTTTAAATACAATGGCATTTGGAAGTGTTTTTTTTTAATATCAAGGGGATTAGTAATCCTATATCTCCTAAACGAAGTCCCAAAGAGACAATGTTGCACAAGTCACAAAGCGACCAACTCCTGATCATCCAGGAGCTGTTCCACTGAGAAGGGATACATTCTAAAATATGGGAAGGAGTTTGTTGGTAGCTAGCGTGGTGAATCGATTTCTAATTCACTTGTAGATGAAGATTCTATGGTCATTTTTCGGGTTATCAGATTATCAGGAAGACAGTATTGCATAGGTGTAGACAAGCCTTTCGTTTGCATACATGGAGACGAACTCTTGATAGAAAAAGTGAGATACTTATTAATAAACTAAGAACGATACAAAATTACAAAGAACATGAATTAACTTTTTTAACACTCCTTAGAATTTGCATGTGCATATTTAATAACGCATTCACTAATATCATAATTTGCACGTGCAAACTGTAACCATGATTTACAATGTGTTGAAAAATTAATTTGGAATATGGAAGAATCGGAACAGGAATGTTACAGACAGTTCATGTGTGTTCTTTATAATTTTGTATCGTCCTTAGTTCATTAATACGGGTCTCAATTTTTTTAACAACATTCCTTTCCATGTATACAAACGAAAAGCTTGTCTACAACTATTTAATACAATCTGCCTTAAACTCTGATTACCCGAAAAGTGATCAGAGAGAATATTCATATCCAAGTGAATCTCTCAACATTAAATAAACACCAACCGAGTGGCAGCGTAGGATCATTCAATATCCCCGACATAAATGATCGCAGCGGTAGGATGGGCCAAAAGTAGAAGACGCGGATAGAATCAAAGCTTGGTGAAATGAAGACGCGACGATAAGAAAATAATATGCAACAGTTAGTTGGCATTTGGGAGTAAAAGTGAAAACACAATTGAAGACTATTGGGCAATAATACAGTACATCCAATTAAAAATAATATAAATCTCTCATCGACTTTTCTAGAAGAAAATATCTTCACTGACAATATTACTGTTTCACGATTGTTACATTTTCTAATTACTCTGCATGTCATTTCATACCAGTGAATAATTTGGCATTCCTCTCTTCGTCTACGAAACAACTAAATTAAATAAACATACCAACAGGGTATCTGGTGACTTTAGCTTATTAAAATTTCATATAAACTTTATGTTCACTCACAATTTTATGATTTACGCTTCACTATTTTTTTACTCTAATGTTTAGACTTTTAATCTAATTTGAAATCTTGGCTTTATTGATTTCACAATCTTTGTAACATCTTTAGAGAGGGCTAATCATGTTTTACTGATTAAAGTAACCTTACTTTAACCAGTTTAAAAATTTCATATAAGCTTAATATGTTTAGTCTCACTTTTATTTAAAATATTTCCTTGCTGAATTTTATATTCTTCAATGATGTTAAGCACTTTTGTGCGAGAAATATTCGTAATACATGTTTATGATAAAAAATTTCTGATTTTAAATTGTTATTTTTCCGAGGTTGAAACAAAAAGTTTTACGATCCAAATAATTTAACGATAAATAAAAATTCGTCACACCATAGCATAAATTTAATCAATTTTTACAAAAAAGGTATTGTTTCAATAAAAATAGTTTGTTTACAATTTGCTCATATATTTCCTTAATTTAAGGTAATTGCATTTTAGATCTTGTTAAATACACGCGATAATTTCTTTGTGAAGTGAAAACGTCAATTATTCTCTGTATTTCATGCTCAAAATAACAAAAATTTTAAGGTAAACTATGGAATAATTTTTTGTAATTATGTAATAAACAAGCTTTTTCATGCATGTAATAATCGTAATTACATGCTATGAGATTCGTTCTTCAAAGCTGTTACTTTCCCAGTCGTTATTTTGTTGTAAAACCTAAGGAAATAAGCTAAAACACCATTTAATTCCTTATGATTTTTTATATTTTGAGTTTGTTTATGAAGGAAATGATATCAGCTACTTATGCTGTTTGCATTGTGAGGACATTTTCAAAATTTATTTTTAATGCGTGAGTTTAAATATGAGTAGTTGCAATAAATCGTGTTACCGTCGACATTCACATTGACTAACGAAATAACTTACCATAAAATGTAAAATATTCGAATTAAATTTATAGCTCTTGCTTGAAAATATAATAAAATACAATCTTCCTCCCTGAGTATAGCTCCTGAAATTACTTTACAACTTTAGTTATCTAGTTTGGGTGATTTTTATGCGTTTTGATATACTGTAAACATAAAATACAAATCCCATGCAGATAAGGACATAAAAGTCTTAGCCGAAAAGATATATAACACCCATTAAAATGTGTTTCTTTCTTTTGCCACTGTAACTACAATAGATCGATAAACACTTTTATTTATATCACAGCTATCAAAACGAAAACATAAAATTTGACAGCTCTGGGATTTTTTATCTGGTATCATAGTTCGTATAATTGGAAGAATTGGGCAATGCAATTTTGCCATAATCCAAGCTTCTGTTCCATAAATATCATGCGGCCGCATATTAATGAAATATAACCTCCATTGTTTTCGGAATTCAGAGTCATTTCCTGATGGGAACATGAATATTCAAGAGTATACAAAAAGCAGTAATCATCTGCGGAAATAAGCAAAGTCAAATAGCCTTCAAGTGATGCTACATAAATTGAAAATAAGAGTTTTATGCAAATTTTTATACATTGTTTGTTATGCTGAACTAAAAAATGAAAACTCCCAGTTGCGGGGAGTTTTATTTGGGTGTGCGTGTCCAATTTAAGGAGAGAAAATAAAAAACCCAAAGAAAAGCGAATTTCAAAATGAAGATTGTGCTAGAATATTTTTTGTGCTCTCTAGAATTGTTAGAGAACCTGTGTGGCACTTGTTTTAGTTCTTCAATGTTTGTAAAATAGAATAAATGCTTCTTGCTAATGTTGGTAATTAGCATTTACGTACAGACGTGGATTTATGTTTGGCATTTACACATTTACAGACATGAGGACTAAAGTAATCTTGATGTGCTTTCTATTTTGCCTTTTAAAAATTCTATTTCAAGTCTCATTTACAGTTTCACATACATAAGAGTTTAAAAAATGGTAATGAAATACCATTAAAACCTGTTTGGAGATTGGTGAGAATTACCACTACCGAAACATCATTAGAGAAGACGGAGACTTAATCTCCAATTTATGTTTTGGCTTCATAACTTTTTAATATTTCCAGAAAGAATTTAGTTTTACGTTCAAGGTGTCATGTACTTACTTATTATTTTAATTCTCATGATTTTTTCGTATATCTTTTACTGGAACTAATATTTCGAAGAAAAAAGGGGATGGGGAAAAGTAATTAAGTCTCCCCACCTGTGGGAGACTTGAACCTTAAAAGGCTTAAAAGCTTTTTGCTCTCTGTAGGAGTCCTAACTTGGGCTCAAGGTTTCTTTTTATAATTCCGCGTCATGCTCTGTAACAAGTAATATTAAACTATGTATCGATGACTTTTACTAAAACGTTCAAGGATACTTGATCCCCGGGATCTAATCTCCCAGACAAAAAGGAATCAAGTATTCCCATAAGTACACAGCCGTTTATTTTTGAGGTTATATAGGCAGTTTATTTTGAGAAAATATTTAAGGAAATCCCAAAATATTCGCTAACTACTTATTTTAAAAATTAACATACAACGTGGTGGACAAAGACAAGTACTTTAAATAAACTGGATAAAAAAGTTTTAAAGTGTCAAAACTTAGCTTCGCTCTCATGTCAGTGTTTGCCAAAGGAGCAAGTGGATAGTTCTTAACGCTTTCTCAATATGTCTGCCACGTATTAAAAAGTTTCAAGTAGTACCTTTTTCAGAATATTTATAGGTAAACAAGTCTCCCAGAGGGATAAAGTCACCCTCTTCTCCTCTGCAGACTTTCTTAATTATCATGTTTTATTATTTTATTAGCATTACTTCAGGGATCAATTTATCCTACCTAAATTTTTTACAAACTTCGGTTTTACAACCTTGCTTTAGTTTTTGTCATCTTTCAACCTTATGTGATTACTATGAGTGCTCATATTTCAGTACAGAAGTAACAATTCACTAAGTCTGATATTATTTTACATTATTCCCTTAACATCCATAATTTTTATTGTTACAGTGCTGATCTAGGTGCTCAATTTAACTCCTATTTTCGCTCCCGCTAAGGAAAAAACAGGTATTGAGAATTTCTATCGATAGTTTAATTTTATGATTCCTAGTTTATTTTTTTTCCGAAAGTCCTTCCTATTAGAAACGAAATTTCGATTTTTCTGAATTCATTGCTGTTTCTAGTATGCATTAGATGTACAAGATCGTCTTTTAAATTTCTTGAATAGTAAAATGTGTAAATTCTTAAATAACTGCATAAACGCACAAGAGTAGTAACTAGAACATTTACTTAAACCAACCCAAAATCTTTCATTCATGGTGTTTTTCTATCAAGACTTTTACAAGGTCTTCCAACCAGTTTTTGAAATTGTACATTCAGATATTCAGAATGGGTCAATTGGTATCTATTACAAATTACCAACAATAACATAGAGATTCGCATATTTTAATAGAAAGGAATCATTCCTGATCATCTTACAACACTCATAGTACTAGAACAGAAATAAAAAAAATGTTCTACTTCTTTCAGCTTGCCAATTTCGACTAAAGCATGGAAACTCTTGCTTAAATACTTTAAAAAATAGCATAAGTTTACTTCTGACTCTGGAGGGAGGGATTTTCTGTGAAAACAAACAAACCACCTGAAGGCAAAGATTTAACGCCCGGTTACGCAATACGGAATGAGAACCTGAAGGTTCTACCCCAAACACTTACACCATCTACATTTGCTTTACAGAAAGAGTCAGCGAAAACGTCTCGTGAAAAAACATGCAAATAACTTCAAGTCAATTTTAATATGTGAATTGATTAAAATTCAAGATACTGAGACGTTACACAACTAAGGAATTTAATTTAGTTTGTTCGGTCCACGCAAGAATAACATTGAGGAGAATTGTTGCTTTCCAATTGGGCTAATCTGAAAAGCAAATTGAAGTTGAAAAATTGCGAGATTGTTTTGGTCAGTTTCTCTTTAAACTATTTTTTAACTAGCAATAATTTGCTTATAATTTGTTTTACGAGAAATTAATTTAAAAGCGCTTTCAGATTAAATGGATCTTGTCAAAATTTATATTTACGCCACACATTCATTGTCCAGGAGTTTTGACGAAGAAAAACTTTCATTTTTGCAGGATTAAAATAATTTCATGTTAAAAAAATTTTAGAAGCAAATCTAAACGGTGAATTTGGAGCATGCTGAATATTGTTTGACTGAGTACATAAGTCCTATATGGAATTAAAATTACATTTAAAGCATTCAACATTTAAAAATCCTTATAGCATTTCAAATTATTTTTCTTCCGAAAGGTAAACTTCCAAGAAAAGAACAATCTGTGAATACATTCATGGGTATAAATTATTTTGACTGAAATTATTTTGATTTGAAATTTTTGGAGCTCGTATAAAAAATTGCTATCAAAGCGATGATAAAGATTAAGTTCATACAACTTAATTAGCAGGATTGATTTCAACTCTCGTGTGCTCACGATTTCGATTTCGATCACTGTATCTAGAGAGGGTGCAAAAGTTTCTCTCCTATTTGAAACCAAAATAAATTTTATTTCAAAAGCTCTCGCCTTTGTTATCCCGATAACAATAAAAAATGCACGTTTCTGCTCGATCAATGCTGGGGTGACTGTATGACCCTATTACCGGCACAAAAAAACTGAATTCGGATTCCGCCGATATTTCAAATGATAAACAGAATAAGTATTGGTTTAATGGTCACGCTTGCCTATCTAAAACCGCTCCATCTTATGAGAAAAGATGGTCGATAATACCTCTCTGACGTTTCTGTGAAAAGGGAGCGGATTTGCGACCGTTCCATCAATCCCTCCTATCTGAAACCGAATCCCATTTTTCTGAACCCAAGCCAAATAGTTACTGGTCCCTCTTTGTTTTTATCTTTGCTTTGATAGCATTTCTTAACGGATGAACAGTTAAAAATGTAAAGATTCTCACGCGATATAGTCATCAAGACGATTGGACGGGCGGTTTTGTGGGCTAATTGCAAGGCTTGGAATTTTGAAAAGCAGTTGCGATGACTTTTTTATGCAACGAATGAACAGCAGTTTTTTTGTATATACAAAAGCGAAAATAATGAACTAATATGCACCAGTGCATCAATTGTTTGAAGGGGGTAGAGGTATTTCAAATCAACTATATTTAAAACATCTAAAAATCGTTGGAAAAATAAAAAGAACATAACATGCAATTTTTATTTTTTGCGATCGATACTTGAATGGGAGTGTAATCATGAAAACGAATCCATACTGGAATTTCCCTTTGAATCTTCATTTTTATTCAAAGGTCGTGAAATTTATTTTGATGCTATTTTTTAAGAAAAAACTTCAGGAATTCAAAGAATTAAAAAATCGCTTACTCGAATAATAAGTAAACATTTTTTTTTTTTTTGAAAATCGTGAAAAAAGTCTGAATTCACTTTATTCGAGATAAAATTGATAGTGCAAATGACCTATCCTTAGGTAAGGCATTCTTTATTTTGCCTTTGGGTCAAAACTTAGAAAGGATTATTAAATTAAAACACTTTTTCTCCCTATCCGATTCGAGAAATTGAAAGGACACTGCTACTTCACGGGGCCACACTCATAAAATTTAGTTCAGTCGCCTGGAGATATCGTGGCAATTACCTAATAAAAATGTTTTATATTTTATGGAACTAAAATGACCTAATCAGGATTCTAAAGAAAAATGTATGTAATTTTTGTAATTTTCTCTATGAGAAGGATTTTCGCCGCAAATTAGATAGAAAACGATTTTACTTCCCCTACCCAAATGTTCTCGTATCATACACATCGGAATTACATTAAAAAGTTGTTTATTGCTGTTTTGGTGACGTTTAGCTTCCAATTTAATCGGCATTGACCAATCAACTATTATTTACTAATTCGGAATTCATTCTTTGGAATTTTTAGTGGCAAAACCCAAAGTACTAAATCGTGTTCTAATAATAAGCTAATTGAACATCATCTTCGTCAATACGTACAGGTAACATGTTCCGCCACAGAAACACAACCGGTATCTTCATTTAGCTCGACAGAAAAAGGCTCTCGTAGAAAGCTCTGGCTGAATTTTAATTCCTCTCCTATCTTGATCAAACCATACGTCTTTCGATTTTCATCTCTTCTGATTAAGTAGCATTAGCAGCATAAATTTGCACCACTATGTCAGTTAAAATATGATTTGTTTCATTCAACATTTGTATTTAAATTTTAATATTATTACTTCGTGATGACGTTTGCTAGTGAGATAAAAAGTTATAATTGGTATGTTTATATGAATTCTGTGTGGCTTTGCTATATTAGAGAAACTGGTTCTTACACTAATTATCGATAGGTAGGAAAGTTTTAAAGTAAAAATAAGGGCTGGAATGACAACACGACATGACATGTAATTTAATATGGTTTTCAATCCAAGGTAACTGATCTCTAGTTAGATAAAAACAACGATTATCATACAGCGTCCATACCTCGTATTTTCACTTGACGCATTGCATAAAAGCCCATTACAAATATCTCATTACATCACACCCGTGGAATCACCAATTAGAAAGGTAAAACGATTTTCTGATTGTCCTTGTATGCGTATGTCTTTGTTCTTGGTAAGAGATTAAATCTTCGTTGATTGTATGGTGTGTGGCAACCTCCAATTTCTAAAAATCAGTTTCAGAAAACATTAAAAGAACTAACCTTTTATCTATCTGTAAGTTTATATCTGTAAGTTGAAATATGTTCCGTTTCAGCAATGATCTCAATCTCATTCAAATATGAGTTTATTAGCAGTTGTATTTGCTCAGGTATTTGAAGGGAACTTAACATTAACATTTGCATCTTATAAAGTGAACATTGGTTCAAGCATAATAGCAGATGTATCTCTGTTATTACACCTCTCTTTTGTACCTCTGCAATGTTTGATCAAGAAGTGCATACTGTACAAACACACCCTAATGAAACTCTTCAGAAGTCTAATTATGGAAGGCAATAAGAAGTCCGGAAGATAGAAATCATCGCAGAAAAAATGTCATCGAACGCAAAAATAGATCTAGACATCGAAAATTAGAGAATCGCCTTTGAACAAATGAATTAAATTCAATTGAAGTGAATATTCAAAAGCTAATTGTGATATCACGACTAAGATGTGCAGTTTTGCCATGCAATTATTTGAAATAGGAAATAACACTACTAAGAAATGTTGCTTTACAGTTTTGATTAATTTTATTTCATTTGGAGGAACGAAATGGGAAATATCGATTCTTATATTCATTATAAATGGATATAAATAGGAATCACAGATGTGAATAGCATTGTACGGTCAATAGATAAACAATTTAGAAACTTTTGTGCAGATGTTATGATCGGATCTACTAGTATGAAGTTAAAACTGTTAAAGGATGGTGACACGCGGGGAGACTTGTGAAATGCGATGCAGAACTCGTTTCTTTTTGTTGCGATTTGACTGGCTACTTGGGTGAAGCGTTCCGAGCTGCTCAACCGGTTTTCTGCCCTATCAGGAGAGAAAAGCGAACCGAGTCGAGCTGCTCAAGTCGCCCAGTGTGTCACCCACCTCAAAAAGCAATAGATTGGTGAGGTGTAGTAACTTGAAAATCGTAGCTAAGTCGAGGATGATCGACCAACGCCCGCGATTTGGTGAGTAGCGCTACCCTATGAGACAGGAAAATTAAAAATGTATTCATCCATCATGTCAATCTGCTCAAGTCGCCTTGTGTCACCCACCTAAAACGAGGTTTTTCATTTTCGCTTTGTTATTTGATATATTACAATTTCCACATTTCTCCGAAATTTTTAATGTTTTCCAAAATAATCTTTTTTGACGTTATACAGAATTTTTAAATTGTTTTAAATTAAAATCAAGTTTTTCAGTTCCTTTTTTGATCGGTCAGATAAATGCCAACTCGCGAAAGTTTCACAACCATGATATATAAAATTGCTATGCCAAAATTATGATTTATTTATTAAGAAGTTAGTCTCTCCAGATCGAATTGGATTTGAAATTTTCTGGTGTAAGGTCCGGATTTGAATAAGATCGCATCCAGACTATGATCATGTATGTGGTGACCTTTGTGATCATGTGTGTGGGGAATATATTTTGTTTCTATTCTAATTCTTTAGCTATTTGTTAGTGTTTTAGTGAGATAAAGATATTGTAATACTGTGTATATCAGTGCGTAACACTGCACCTACAAAAGATTTAAATCTCCAATTTTTGAAAAAGGTAGGTAAAAATTAAGAGGAGTTAACCGTTTATTTATCGTGTTACCCCGGTCACACACTGGAGCAGCATATGACAAGACATAATCATGCGCACTCCGTTTCTGTACATAAACTATGTCGGTGCGCAATCGTATTTCAGCCAATTTAGTGTCACAGGACTGATGTTGGACCGATGTGTGGCTTGCCTAAAAGTCGGACTCTTCTGTTCACATCTACGGATCACTAATCACGTGTTCTTGGCGGATCCCTAATCACGGAGGCTTGTTTTTCTTTGCAATCGCATCTGGTATTAAAATGGTAAATGCATTGTTACATTAAAAAGCGTTATTACATTCCCAAATACACACCTTAATTTTTAAAAAAGTAGAGTTTATCAAAGCTTAAAAGCTCCACCTGGTATAAAAAGCTTTTTACATCCTTTTGTTACGACAACTTTTCTTTTTTCCCCCTCTTATTCTTTTTTTACTTGTTTTAAAGGAAACAAGGGCTTCTCTTTCGGCCGAAGTTCATTGCCAAGAAAAACATTAGGTCTCTTATTTACGATTCTCTCTGAGGAAGTATTTCTCTCCTCGCCAAAAGAGAAAAACAAAAACAACAGCAGAGTTGCCCTCGCCATGTTAACTGCTGAACCTCCCAGTTGCACTCGCCTCGAGACATTACGTGCCGCAGCGACGCTGCTCTCGTTGGCAAAAAAGACTCAGTTTAATGCGTCATATTCAAAACCATCACAAAAGCAAGGGAATCCGCAGTGCTGTGTTTGGTTTCAAAAGCAGAACAAACGTCTTACATCTCTTAATATTCTTCCTTTTGGGAAAGCCGAGAGCTAGTTTTGGTTTGTCGTGATGTTTGCTAATATCATCGGATTCTACTTGCAAAACGCGTTGACCGTCTTAAGTATCATTCGCATCCTGGTTATAATAGCCGCAGTGTCTGATAGTTTGCGGAGAAAAAGATAACGTTGAGAAATATGCGATATTTCTTTTTTTTATTCATATTTGGGTGTGTCCCTCATTCAATCACGACGATACTTCCTCATTTGTGTGTAATGCTTATGGGAGATAACTAATTGATGATTCCGATCAGAGCTGATCCAAGGCGGTTATTCATCCCAACCATTAAAGTGATAATTATTTGGAGGAAGAAACTACTTATTATCGGAACCATAATCAGGTTCTCCCGTGATATAATTAATATTTATTTGAAGCAAAGAATATAATTTTAGCTCTTTTTTCCATAAATCTTCGTATCTTCTTTTTAATGACGACGCGTGTCCAATATGGAGGGTGCGTTGTTTCGCTGTCGATTGCTTTGTCCACTGACACGATTTTTGGGAAACTACTCTTCGATCGAATTAGAGCAGACCTGATGGATTTATATTGATTTTTTCCTTTGATGTCACTGCCCGTTTCGTTGGTCATTTAGTCTATTTAATTAGAGGAGACTGTCGTTCTCTTTCTTTGACTTGTTCAATAAAAAAAGTCAGTGATTTATGCATCAGATTAGATCTAGCCCAAAGGTATACACATTTAGAAGTACTAGGAAGCGCTTATTTTGAATATTGAATATGCCCGTTAAAGATGTATGTTTACCTGTTGTTACGCGTGTTGGGGTTGGGTTTTAAAGCAAAACTTTTTAACGGAGGTCTTAAACTTTCTTTTAGCTAACAGCTTTTCTTTTACAAAAACACGTTGAAAAGTTTCTCGCTGAATTTTGAAGTCATGCCTGACAACAAATATTTTAATTTTGAAAGCAAAAGTGCGTGAAATTGATAGAACTTCTACGATATAATTACTTTCTGACATAAAAGATTTTATTCTTCGTGTGTCCATTGCCCATGATTTTATCTCATCGGATCATTTCATCACCTAGGCTTAGATTTTTCTCAATATCTTATCCAAGTTACCAGGAGTTCTTGTCTCATCAGTTTCGCCAATGAAAACTAACATCTTCGGTAGATGAGAAACAATGTCAAGCTGTGCTCATCACCCCACTGTGAAATTAAAATGCTCATTAAGATTGTGGTCTTCACAGTATCGACATATTTGTGCGTGAATGCATTAGCAGTGATTAGCTGTTTAGAGGGAAATATATAATCGGAGGTGACTTCTGAAAGACACTTGTACTTCTGAAAGACACTTGTACTCCCCTAGAGGTACTCGATTTTGTCATCGAAAGCTAAGATCAGGCCCTCTTTGTAACATATTCATATATTTTGCACTTGTAACAAATATGCGCAACACTTGATAAAACACAACCTGTGGTTGTTGAATATCGGATCAGGTAGTCTTTCGGAAATGCTAGTATTACCAAGAGATTCCATTGAAATGTTCCCTCTATTCCGTTCCATTGAAATGAAATCTCTCAGTAAATGTTAGCAGAATGAAACCTGGTTGAATCCATTTACAGAGAATACGAACTATATGCATCGAAGAGCTGGAGTAAGTTTCGCTTCAAGGCTCTGAAATGTATCATGCAATCATCGCAAAACTCCAAAAAGACCCTCAAATCAGTTACAGTTCCTATTCAAATGTCATGTCTTAAGATTCGAACAATGTGTTTAATTGTCCAGCTGAATTTCATAACCTATCATAATTTATATAATTTAATTTATATAACTTTTTCATAACTCTTTTAGGTATGCTTCCATATTCGTTGTTGCTGTGAAATGGAGAAATCACCATAATGCTGAGAAATTTCAGTCCCATAGACTGCCTCGCCTACCGATCACAGAATTTTATGCTATGATCGTTCTGCGGAAATAATTTCTGAATACATTCGCGTCGATGCTGCTTCTTATGAAGAACTGAATTCGTTTCCGAGTGATGTAAATCTGACATTTGTCCCAAGCGCTGCAAGTTCCCAACAATTCCAGCACATACTACAAATCATGACCATAAGCAAATCGCCGGGACAAACATTCAAGCACGTTGAAATTTATTTTGATGAACCTATCTTATATGAACAATAATCTCCTATTTTATCTGACTTCCTATTAATCGTTTTTCATATTTTTGGATTATGCGGGCTTTTTACCACATTTATAATGTATCACCTTCATAACGCAGGGTCGCCATGACTTATTTGCCCACTGCTCTAGCAACCAGGGAGTTGTTTGATTCCTCCCTGGATGTATTTTGTTTCCTGTGTCAGAAAAGCTTTCCAACGGTATGTGTAGGCCCATTACTCGAAGTTGTCTTGAGTCTGACACAGCGTGACTGAATATGGTCTCGTTTACTTTTGTGATTTTTAGCCTTAATTACTTTTTCTGGGGTAACCCACCTGTTTTCATATACTTGATCTTTTATCCAACATATTTTATTTTTTAAATCCATCATCACTTCATAAATTTTAAGTCAACATTTGCATCAGTGTATTTCAATGATACATTTTGCTTTTTTAAGTTTATAAAGACACATGTTAATCAAATTTAATCTTAATCAAAAACAAATTTAATCAAAAACTGTTTCCAAAGTTATTATTAAAGTATTTTTACTTTAATCATAACTATAGAACTCACAGCTTGTTGGTTTTTGGAAATTGCTCCATAAAACGCAAATCAATCAACCAACTCATGAACAGCTCATATTGCTTAATCAAGATCTCGAAAAAGCAATTGGATGAAAGTTCACACGAAGGAAGCTGGACTAAAAGGAAAACTATAAGCAATAGACATTTCATACAGAATATAGTTCATTACAAATATAACTAATTCAAAATATTAATTATTGGTTAAGATTCCCTTAAAATATGTAGATGATTTACCGATAGGTTGAGGTAGATTTTAAACCCGTTTAAAATATTTGATATTCAAAAGAAACAAATATATCAAGCTTCAGGTATTTCGTCATATCATTTTTAATAGATACTGCTGAATTTCCCAATAATGTGGAGCGTAACTTCAATCTTTCATCGCTTGGAGAAAAAAATGGATCGAATTTGATAACCGAATTTTTTTTCGCTGAGGGTTATCCCTCGATCGTAAAAGTCCAGCAAAATTACATTGAATTCTGTCACTTAGCGTGAAAACTTTTCTGGGCAATTGCATCATGACCTACATCCTGAGGCTAAATTGCAGGACTGCAGAAAGTAAATGGAACTTGAGGACGTCCAACGGGGCTTTCGCTAGAAAAAGCAATCTTTATTTTTTTATTATTGTCCGTCCATTATTGGAGAAAATCTGATAGTGATTGGAAAAAAAAGAGGAATAAAAGATTATTTTTGTGCTGCAATTATGTTCTTTGTGAAACGGTACCCACTCAAGCGAGAAGTAAAGGGGTTATGAAATTCAAACAGTGCCTTTGACCTCCATGTGCCAACTGTAACACAGCACGCTGAGAATCTTTGTGCGAAATGCAAGCATTTATTTTTCCCCCGTTTACAACTGCAAATAATTTCAGCACTTGACGAAACTTCAGCTGTTTGTTTGTACGAGAGGCGACCCGAATGCCCTCAGTATCCATCATTTGTGTATAACGTTTGATTCAAAGACACCGCGATACCATCTTGAAATATGTGTAGTAGTTCCATTGTATTTGAAAGATGGAAAGATAAGATGGAACAACAAACGAAGATGCGCTAAATATACTAGAAGCGGATATAACACGGTTTTAACTAAAGAAGCACATCTACCCGTGGACTATATGTCGAGAGAACGTTGATTATGCTATTCAGTAACATTAAGGACGCTATTGAACTATATAAGTGAAGAGAAGGGCTAATGTTCTTTTAAAATAATAGAACAAACCTATGGTTCACGAGGAAAATAGGTGACAACTCTTTTCAGTTGTACTTTTCTATTTAGACCTTCTGATATACTGAATTAAAATCAACATCCATTGAAAACATCGAAGATGGTATTCATTTGTTTTGAATATTAACTTTATAATTCATGTTACATGATAAAAATTATTTTTGAATAAATCACGTTGGATCGTTAAATTACCAACATAAAAGAGTCAATGATATAATACTTTTGGAATATGTGTATGAAAGTTTCGAAAAAAAGTTTAACACTAGAAGCTGGAAACTACATTCATAATTCAGAAAAGACTGCACCAAATGACTTGAAACTTTACATCCGAGATTACATTTTAATATACAGATGTATCCAAATGTCGATTTGTAGTTTGACCACAAATTTGGATGCTGCCATTGTGAATTTTGAAAGCAATTTGCTGTGTTGATTTCTTATGCAAATCTTATGCATATAAATTTAGAAGACAGAAAATCTTAATCCAAGTTTGTTTTTTTACTTTGAACGATACATGAAAAATGAGGAAGCGGTAATTTTCCCTCGCACACAGTTATACATTACCATAGAATTAGGTATCAATAATTAGGTAATATTAATTAGGTATTAAATATTTACCTTTTTAGAATTTTTAGGCTCCCATTCACTGGAAGGGTATCCTTCGGTACTTCTTGACCTTTCTTCGATGATCATGATGATTCAAACTGTAATAAAAATAAAATTTTGATCGAAATAATTTTTCGCTGATAAGAAACAATAATTATTTGGCAGCAGAAAATTTTACATCAAAATTTTTATTTGATCTCAAAACTTTATATTTACAATGGTTGCATTATAACTATTTAGTGAAATTTTCCGTCTTCTCTAAATACTATTTCACAAAACGTGACACTAAAGCAAGCTATGAAACTTTCTAAACTATATTTAATACGATTCATGCCTATGGAGTGTCACTTGATAATTTCAAACTAATCAAGTGACACGGGTCAGTAGAAAGAAAACCAATCTGTTAAGATAGCTCATATAGTAAAAAATGACCGTAGAGCGACAAACCAAACTATGTTAAGATAATTTTTATAACTTCCTATTACCGCAAAATAAGCGATTCGTACTTTTCTCTATCACATGTGATAAAAACATTTGGAACATTTACATGTTGATCTAACATTCTAGATCAGGGATCGGGAACCTTTCGGAAACGAAGAGCCATTTCAACAATAAACGTATAAAAAATAAAATTTAGGGAGCTGCAATTTTAATTCGATTTATTTTTGTAATTATTTCAGTATTTACAAACACATATTATACAGATGCAAGTTTCAAAAAAATCCTTATGCTTATTTATAATAGTTATTGTTTTTTGTGGGTACAATAAATAAAACGACATTTTTTGTAAATTTTTATTTTATTCCTGTAAATACAACAAAGTACTGCAAAAATAATCTTACAATTATTTATTTCAATATTCTGTTCACATTCAATGCTAATTTTATACGGATTTTCTCTCTAATTTAGTCACATTTAGAGTGTACGTGCATTTTAGGAGTTCAGCTTTTAAATTTGTATCTTCTATATTTGATTTTAATGTAGTTCATCGTAGAGAAAAATTGTTTATAATTGTATGTGAACCCAAATAGGGTCAAAATCCCAAAAGCTAATCTCCTGTCATTTGAATAATTAATTGGAAAGGAGTTCCAGCATTTAAATATAATGTCCAGTGGTGTTTCCTCCATAGTAGTCTCATTTTTTCAACCTGTGCTACCATTTCCTGAAGTTTTTGCACCCAGATACTTTTATTCTGAATTTTCAGAATCTCCATTTGCAGATCTGAAATAGATATTCCAGGAAAAGTCTTGACGTCTATTAATTTTGAATCACACTTCAGTGGATGTAATATAAATTTCATCATCTCCTGATGTTTTCTAAAATCCTGAAATCTGTTTAAAAATGAAACTGAAATAAGATTAATCATTTCAGCGAATATTTTGCAATCACTTTTTCTTGATTTAAACTCAACCTATAATTTCTTAGATTTTCAAAGAAACACAAATTCATTTTTAGTAATGTCTTCCAAAATCACTTCTGCTCAAATGTAATGACTTCTAATAGTTGTAAAGCTGTATTTCCTGTCCCTTGTAACTTCAGATTCAGCTTATTAAAATGTTCGGTCATATCAACCAATAAACAAAAATTTTGAATCCATTAGGGATTGGTGAGAAGTTGTAAATGTTCTGTGTTGTATTTTTTAGAAGTCAAGAAAGTTATTACTTCTTTCAAACACTCGAAAAAACGTTTTAATGCTTTCCCCCTTGATAGCCATCTTACAGACGTAAATGTAACCAAATCTGTATATTTACTACCTACTTCTTCTACCAATGTATCAAAAAGTCTGATTCAACACTTTAGATCGGATGAAATTAATCATTGGTACAACAATGTCCATCTCTTTTTTCAGCTGAGGTAATAACCCTAAAGATTTTGCAACTAAAGCTTCTTGATGCAAAATACGAGTATAAAGAAATGAAATAATTACATAAGAAATGAGTGGAAAATAATTTAACAAACCCCTTGTTTTTTGCAATCATGTCAGGCGCGCCGTCAGTCGCAATGCATATTATACTATCAATATTTTTATATTTATTCTATGAACATGTTAGGAGGTTGTGTGAAATATCTTTACCTCCTGTAGTATGTTTTTCAAGTGACAAAACATCAAGGAGTTCCTCTTGAATACCGGAAAATGTGATATATTTAACCATAATACAGCATTGGGCTATATCAGAAATATAAGTTGATTCATCAACAGCAATATATATAAATTCAGCAGAATTAATATTCACAATTAGAGGGGTTTGTTAATCAATGTTTAACTTCCATAAATGTGTGAAGTTTTCCCTTATCCTTTGTGAACTCTTAGTTTCTACATTTCGTCTTATTTTTTATGAATTTCCAAAAATACATAATAAAATAAAAATACGAAATTAAATATTTATGCTTTAAATCCATTATTTTATTTTTAACATACCTTGCGTTAACATAACGTTTGAAATAAAAAATTGTTTCTGAAAAGCAAGTTGCTCTAATCTGATAAATTTAAAATATCGACAAAAAATATTCAGATTTTGAAACTTTTAAATATTCATGTTATACACATGTATAATTTATGAAATTCAATTATATACATACAATTCTAGAGATAAGTACTATTTCTTTCCTGAAGTGAAGGGATAAGATATTATTCACATACTGTCAGAATATTACCCAGCGTTGCTCAGGTTGGAATGACCATCATATGAAGAAAAGTTTTGTACCCTATTTGCCTATCACTAATTTTTTTTTTTTTTTGGGGGGGGGGGTCTCCGTGGCTCAGTGGGTTTGTCCACTGCGCTAGGAGCCTGTGAGTTGTAGGCGATGCAGGTTCGATTCCTGTCAGGATTGATTCCTCCCTGGGTGCATTTCCCTCTTCTGTGTCAGTAAAAATTTCATTGTATGTGTATGTTCATTATTTGATATTGTCAATCTTTTGTTTGGCGCAGTTTGTCCAAGTATGGACATTTTCGTCATAAAACTCTGCATTGACCTCCTGATGAAACAGACAGAACATGTGAGCGTAATCATTATCGTAAGATCTCAGAAGGGTAAGTCACTTAAACTTACGAATCGACTTAGGTCGATAGTTTATCGAAGTGCAGACTAGTGTTTTTGTGACGTCGTATAATCACTTTAACCAATCAATAATTTGTCCCACATTAGGATTCGTGCTTTTTCCCACAACCACGTGACAGATCTTCAAACCAAGCGACTGCAAGAAATAGCATGAAACTGCGCAGACATACTCCGTCTATTTTATTAGAAGGTCGATGAACTAAATAAAGATTAGTTTCCTACAAACGAATGGTAAAGTAGTTGTAATTGTGGTAAATTTTTCACTTTATATTGAATTTCCATCATTGAAATTTTCAAAATAAAAGTTTTTAAATCTTTTTTTAATATCATTTTCCAAATATTCTGCAATTTTTCGTATTTTGGAAAGGTATGAAAAATAAGTTCAAATACACTGCTGGCCACCGTAAATGCAACACCCTGAAGGAAGCATGCAAATAATATGAAATTTACAACATGCATTAGCGGAGGTGAGATATGCAAATGATTAGAATTTCAGCGCAGACGCACATCACGCGCGCCTGTGGCGCCACTTCAAAGCGCTATTTAAGGCTTGGAGATTTCAAGTACGTCAATTGTGTTTTTCTTGTGGTTTTTTCAAAAAAACGATCAATTATGCCTCGTAGAAAACAGCGATCATCTTTTGATCAAGTATCCGAGTTCGACAGAGGAAGGATAGTGGCCTACCGAGATTGTGGATTATCTTTCAGAGAAATCGGTAGTCGTGTTGGACGAAACCAAACAACTGTAATGCGGATATGTGATCGTTGGATGCAGGAGGGTACGACGGACCGACGTGTTCGATCGCATCCACCTCAGTGCACCACTTCACGTGATGACAGGCATATTGTGCGTATGGCAGTGACGGATCGCTCAGCCACATCACGAACCATAGCACAGCACATTCAGTCTGTACCGCATCATCCAGTGTCTGCGCGTACCATTCGACGCCGTTTACAGCAGAGTGGTCTGTCCGCAAGACGTCCATTGCTTCGTCTACCCTTGACGCAGAACCACAGACGTTTCCGCCGCCAATGGTGCGATGAAAGAAGGATGTGGACGGCAGAATGGAATGAAATTGTCTTTACTGACGAGTCACGCTTCTGTCTGTAACACCACGATGGTCGGATTCGAGTCTGGAGACACCGTGGAGAGAGGATGCTGAACAGCTGCGTTATGCACCGCCACACTGGTCCTGCACCGGGTATTATGGTATGGGGCGGTATTGGATATCACTCTCGCACTCCTCTAGTACGCATTGCCGGTACTTTAAACAGCCAGCGCTACATCTCCGAGGTGTTGGAGCCAGTTGTCCTTCCTTACCTTCAGGGCTTGCCCACAGCCATATTTCAACAGGATAATGCGCGACCACACGTGGCACGCATTGTCCAAGGGTTCTTCGTCAATCGCCAGATTGAATTGCTTCCCTGGCCAGCTCGCTCTCCGGATCTTTCGTCGATAGAAAACATGTGGTCCATGGTTGCTCAACGATTGACCCAGAATACATCCCCAGCTGCCACACCAGATCAACTTTGGCAACGTGTGGAAGCTGCTTGGTCTGTTGTACCCCAAGAACATATCCAAAGTCTCTTTGAATCAATGCCGAGGCGTGTGGCAGCGGTGATCTCCAACAATGGCGGCTACTCTGGCTACTGATTTTGGCAGGAACCACACTTCACAGAAGTCTATAAATTTAATCATTTGATACTTGGTCAACATGTTATCTACAAAATAAATTTTGTTGTGATATCTCTTGTCTTTCTTGGTGTTGCAATTTGGGTGGCCAGCAGTGTACAAAGAATTAGAATTTAGATTTTGTAAAAATAATTTTTGAAAATAAATTGTTTTCCAACAATATCGGTAAAACAATCTGAGTTTGACTGTGATCATACAAAACTGTTTTTCTGTGGTCAACGTACACAAAAAAAATCGTTTTTCTGGCTTTCCCACTTTTTATATCTAAAACTCACAAATTCGAAAATCGAAGCCCGAGGTGTACATTGTCGATATTAAGTTACTTTTCTATAATGAAAATGACAGACTACAGACAACCTCTTTTTATGGATATAGATTTCAAAAACATTTTCCTTAACTTTGCAAAAGGTTTTTATTTAAATGGATTATAACGAAAACAAATTCGCTCAATGACTGCTGATTGAAGAAACCGATTTTAAGTAGTAAAGAACTATACTTGGCAGTTCTTAGGTACTTTTCAGCAACACAGGAAGGCTTTTCCTTGCAAAATATTTACATACAAAGAAATTCTTTCGGATCCTACAAGTTCTGCTGTTTCGAACAATACCATTGTCACTCCAGCAAGGTTTTCTTATTTACTTCAATAGTTTACTTGAAGAACGGCTTGTCTGGTCAACTTGAAACACGCAATAAATTCCATTGAACACCGTTTTGTCCTTTTGCATGTTTTTGGAATCCAGCCTATAACACGAACAAGCAGACATGGAAAATTCTCTCTTCTCATAATTCGATTTCTTTAGTCGAGACACTAAAATAAATCTGCTTTTGACATGTCGTTTTGTTCCAACATTTTCAACTAATACAATTATTTAGGGTTGACAATTTTGATGGCAACGACCTTTTATTCAAGTCAGAATTTCTTGAGGAATAGTTGAATAGAGAATTTTCTGCTCTGAAATTTTAACAGAATGGTTGGAAAACATTGAGCATCAGTTGCTCTATATACATTTAATTTTTTTCTTGTACTCCACCATTTTTCTATTTATTAAAAGAGGGGGAAATGAAATTTTGAATTTTTTAAACCTATATTAAATTGTTCTGCCATAAACTTTGGTGTTCTAACAAACATTTGTATACTGTTTTTAAAAGAAAGATTTAGGGAAAGAAATCTTAAACAACTCTAAATGAAGGCAATGAAATGAAGTTTAAAGATCTACTACATCTGTCATGCTTTGAATCGTAGTGAAGTTCCAATATTTTGATTTGTTTACATCAATAATCATCAACTTTGAGAAATTCTGGCGACAACAAATATTTTGTTCTGCTATCAATTGTTAAATGCATATATCTTATGAATAGCATGACCAAAGGAGATAGAACGAATATCTTTTCTTATTTTAAAAGTTATTTAATTTTTTAATTGAATTCATTTCCTAAATTTGTTTTTAAAAATCAAAATTTGGAAACTGACAATTCCTTTGTTAACCAATCCTAGTAAAGTTAAAAAGATTTTTAGAATTTTTTTAATACATTCCAAGATTCAACTGTCAAACGATAAATAAGTTCATTTCGGTAAATGCTGATAAATAAATGCAGTCGACGAACGGAAGTTAAAAATAATAGAAGAAATAACATTTTAACCAACTTTTAATAACTTTTTCTACGCATTAAAAAACTATTAAAACAAATCCTTTACAAGTTTGCTAATTGAAAATATGGCAATATATAGCTGCGATGCAATAAACAAATTGACTAATGCAATTTCGAACTAGAATATCCATTGGTTTTTAAATGTTGAGCATTTTGTTTATTGCTACCTACTGTCACAAAAACAATTTTAGATTTTAAATATTACTTAAAATATTTATTATTATAAAAAGAAGCGTGCATCATTTGTTAAATATTAGTTAAATACATCATTACTTTCCAACCGAAAATGTCATCGTATATGATAACAATAATAAAGGTCCCTCTTTGTGGGGAGTTGAATTAACTTCCAACTGGAGTTACATAGAGCTATTGGCAACTGTCCGGAATCAATCCTGAAAGGAAAGATCCGAAGACAACATCTAGTAATTTTGAACCACGATCAGATACGAGTTTTAAACACCTGAGTTGGCACCTTCTACAAACTTCCAACGTGAGTACATTTGAGGCCATGACAGATTTAACGTGCATCAGCCCTCACCTACACGATGGTCTTTGGCTAGGTCGTACCTTATGATAAATTCATTTGCAAAGTGTAAACGTAGCTGTTCGCCGGCCATTTGCAACATCTGAACTCGATGGAATCGATATAGAAATATATGGAGTACAAATTACAGAATCTTCAAGACTAGTTTTCAGAACATCGAGAATAAGAGAAGCACCTCCTGCTATGCACCAATTCAATAGTCGTAGCAGAAAATGCTTTATCATCGGCTTACAAGTGAAACACACTAAATCAAAAACATAGTTATGAGAAAAAACGGAGGGGGTAAATTCTACTCCCTTGCTTTACTCTCAAAAGAAATCTAACCCACATGCAAAGAAAAAAACCTTAGTGGACACACACACTTTATCAGTCTAAAGATCACCACATTCTGTTATGGAAAAGCCAAAAACCTCATATCTTAAAAATTTTGACGTGGTGTATTTCTCCTTAATTAGTCAAAGCAAAATAAACGAGACGATATTAGTCACATTTTATTTTGCACTGACCGTTTACTAAAATGTATAATACCAGCCAGCAGGCAACTTTTTTACGTTGAAATTCTAGAAAGCTTATTTTTGAGATGAATGTTTAAGGAAAAATAAATTAAAATTTGACATTGAGTTTTATAACTCATTATGCCCACTCTTCATTACATTGCAATCCACGCCGTAAAGCGCTGTAGGAAGTTCAGAAAATTCTCTCACATGACTTAAAATTTTTATACACCATCTCTTTCTCGCAAATCTTTGTCTTCGCTGTTTCTCAGATGAAAGTCAGCACTTAAAATTGAAAGTCAGCATTCTGTGACATTGACCTTACAAGAAGACCACAAAAGGACTGGAAAAGGAAAGTCGGAACATACTTTCACTAGCGAAGAATTCAAAGCAGTTCAAAGTAGCAGCGGTTGAGAAACAAAGGGAGGACCTGTGAGAATGCCAAAAAGTTAAACTGTTTGAAATTTTTTGAACTGCTTTGAACCCACGTCCTCAGACAAAAGTACATAAAGAGAAGCGTGAACTTCCGAAAAAATAAGACAACTGCTGTCAAAGTGGTGCATTCTTTTTCACTCTCTCTTTTGCCCGGTTCAGTTCGAGAAAGCGATGGGGAATAACAGTCATTCTTGGTCGGCAATTTGTCACGTCATTTGAAAAGGTGATGTTAGGTCTTTCCCATTCTGTTTCGACTGGAAGTATGAAAGAAAACGGGGAAGATGTAAATATTACGCTCTTTCGAAGGAATATTTGAAGTTGCCCAAAAATTAATAATGGATCCATCAAGGGTTTAACTTTTAATATAGAGTGAAGTTACGCACTTTTAAACAAAGGCTTTATTTCCAGTCACAATGAGCTTCTTTTATTTGTACTCATTAGTTACTTCTATTTCAAAGACTATTTGTGTGTGATTTTATTAGCATTTGCTTTTTTCTATAGTCTATGAACAGCTAGTTTTCTCGTTAATCACATTATTTACTTCATTTTGAATCGCATTATTTCCCCATTTAACGTGTTGACTTAGGTTTTCATTTATTTCCTTCATTCTCTCATTAACTTTCGAGCAATATTTTTAGACTAACTTTTTGTTTTTCATTTGCATTTAGCAATGCTAACGTGGATGAAAGTTCCTCAGGATCAAAAGCAAAGTTACAAAGGACATTCAGGTACAAGAAATTAAAAACTAATCTTCGTACATCCGCAACTATTCTTTGGAAGCAGATTTCTTTGTCGTTATCAGAGAACTAATTTTCCAATTATGCTAAAGTTTGTCAGTACAAGTCAACTATGAGAATGTTAGATTAATACAGCGCATTTATTCCATTAAATGCAATACTTCTATGCAATATTAGCAGTTATAAAGCAGATGCTTCCAATTAGAAGCTAACCAACCATTATTTTAATAGACCAACTATAATTTCAAACTATGAATTAAATATTCGTTTCATGATTTTGTTTGGTATTTAGTAAAAGGACCCCCAAGTGTTTATGTATAAAATATAATTTCTTTTTCAATTAAGTAATTTTCTTAGTGCATCTTTTTAAATGAATATGTGTATATCCATATCCTACTAATTGTACAGCTAATACTTTGTTTGAAATGTATTCCTCAATAGATAACAAGTGTTAATTCAGTTAATTGATAACTTTAAACGAAATGATGGAAATTAAATAATCATTTTAAGAACTAAATATAGCATACGTAGTATATTCATAATTTATTAATATTTAAAACATTGAAAAAATCATACCATATTATGGTACATTCATAGTGAGAAATTTTGAAAAATTTGATAATTTGTGTAATCTAATTAATGCATTTGGAAATGACTACGCTCGAATAATTACCAATTAATTTTCGTTATAGTTTAATTCTAACAAACGAACCTGCAATCTAAATTCATTTTTAGAAAATATTATTTACTGCTCATACACATTTCACAGTGCAAACAATCCGAAAACAATCCTCCATTTTAGCAGAAAAATTTAAGACTTCTTTAGATTATTTTACAAAGTAGTTGTATAAACAACCCCTTTCTATGCAGATGACAATCATTCTATTGGCAGAATATTAAGACATTTACGATCGGCTACTTTTCTCATAAGAACATAATTACGTTAAAAAAAATTTGCAACAAAGAACTAGACATTTCAATGACTTCTTTTACAACCGATATAAAGTACTCAGTGCCCTTATCTGTCCTTCAATTCAGTGATTTCAGTTTTTTACAGCGAGTTGTAACGTAACATTTCAAAAATAACAAAATTATAAAATCCTACCAGTTCCGTTTGGAACATCCTTGAGGTGCATAAAGCATCCGTAGAAGGCATTCCAGAAATCTAAATTTATTAATATTTCTTTGAAAAGATTAAATGAATAGAATTTAGTGTTATAATGAACTAGTTTGAGTGTTAGAAATTTTTAGAAATCTAGTTTGAGTGATTATTAATGTATTTTCTAAGAAATAATTCTTTGTTGAAATTTCCTATATTTTTTATTGCAAGTCTACTTACTCGTTAAGTATCAAATCTATTTTTATCAGTAGTACGAAATCATCAAATAAAGTTTTTTATCTGAAAGAAAATAAAGTGATATTAAAATTAAGAGACTTCTGTCATACTTCTGTGAGTTGAGTTAATATTTTGGATTTTAAAAATGCTTTTCAGGTATGATTTAATAAGACTGCTTGACAACTTTAGCATGAGAAATGATTGAATACACAAAATTTTTATTTCAGGAGCCCGTCGCTTTTAAATAAATTGTTTATCCATACTTTGTTTCCGTTACTTTTAAAAAATATTTACTACTTTTTTAACAGGTTGCAATTTTTAAAAACTTTTTATTTCATAAAAAAATTAGTGTTTTAGAAGCACATGAAAATGAATAATAGAATATCTCTTTGATACTGTATCAGAAGCATTGAAAATAATGAACATTGTTGCCCAAAAAGTTGAGCAAAATTTAAAAAAAAACAAGCTAAAATCCAGTGTATGTAGCTATTCTATGGTATAGATAAACTAAGTATGGATAAATTAGGAAAAATGAATTCACTATATTCGAAAAATTAGTAGCGAATAATACAAAATAATTTTGGAACTTCAAAATGGCAACAAAATGAACAATTATAGGCAGAAGCATTACTCACTTTAAATACTTTAAAATGGAGTATGACCTCCTATAGCTATGCATTAATAAGATTATGATAGCAAATTAACCCATTCATGCTTGAGGGCTGATTGGGGCTCTCGGAAAGTGCTGGTAGATAATTACAGATTTCCGATATGTCTCTCCCACTTGGCTGGCCAACTTCATGCGTTAGGTATCTTCCGCTAAGTTATTTATTAATAAAATAGCTTTCTGGAGGTACATGTTATTCTGGTAAATATGTTATTTTGAACCAACGTCCCATTTTCCTTTTATAATATGTATATCAAAATTATATTTATTAAAGTTCAAAGCACAAATTCAAAGATTAATGTACGAAGCTGAATTTATATTTGATGAAAAATAAGAGATCCTAAGTAATTGTAAGTATTCATTTTAATTAATACCTGACTTTGATTGAAATAGTACTTATTTTACATATTTTATTATTATAATTAACAAAACAATTAATAAATATGTTGCTTTGATATCTTTCTTGCGTGTACTCATGGACTTAAATATAGCCATGCATTGATCAGATGATCAGTAACCTAGCATTGTCTCTTACGCTTACAATATTTAATGAATTTCTGCTAAATTTCAATCCAACTAATAATGTTAAAATTATTCTTTCTGTAAAACATTCATCTTGCACCCTAATGATATACGTTATCAAGACTTATGTCCAAGATAAGTATTTAAATCGCCAGGTCTAAAAGGCTAAGATTAATATATTACCACAAAAAGAAAAATAACTATATGCATGTGCCCAAATGTGCAATAAATATTGCATAATTTTGCTTCAAAGTCATAAGAGTTTTCCGAGTACTATCGATGATCGTTTTAGCGAACTCCTATTTTACGAACTTTCATCAAGTCCCTTCCAAATATCCTCGGTCCAACCAAAAACCGCCGTGTACACGGGGGTACTTTAAATCTGTGGTGGTCTCAAATATCCTCAGGTTGGAGTGGTGTGTAAATTGGGAGAGTGGGGTGCCATGTCAGGCGTTTACCTCGTCATCTGACCGTGGTACAAAATTACGGGGTGTTGAACTTGGATCTTTCCCTTGCGGATTGATCCCGGACCGTCACCAATAGCCCGTTGTGTTGCTTCAGTGCGACTTCAATTAATTATAATTACCAATCCCACCACCCTTCCAAATATCACAAAACACATTTATTTTCATTCCCTTTCAAACGAACTTTTCGTTTTTGCAAACTTTTTCCATTCTCTTGGGGTTCCTAAAAAAGAGCCTTGACTTTTTTATAAGTACTACTTGCTCTTCAACATTAAAAAGCTACAAAAGACCCAAATACCACATTTTAATCCCTCAAACCCAGCACTACAATCTATAGATTTCGTGTACTGTTCTCTCATCTGATTCTTTCCTTGGACTAGCCTCGATCGAGAAATAAATATATTCTATTTCCCGAAATTGTTAGCATGTAAAAATAAGTGAAACAAATCTGTTGCCGCATGGTGAGCTTGTAATTCCATCGGCAACACAAATTCAACAACACCGTCACCATTGATATACCTGCTTCTCATATCCCACAGAAATTGATCAATCAATTGCCGGCAACAACGAGAACAGGACGTATCAGAGCGTAACGAATAAATTACTCTTCGAACAGAATAGAAGTCGAACACGTCTTGGCTGACAAGATACTATATTAGCATCCTATCGCTATTCCGATAGGCTGTCTTATCCATCGCAGTCGTGAAATTAGATTCAATGCCGAAATCGTGAGACTCGAACCACTACTTGCTTCAGTTTGGTAGCAGCGGGCGTACTTGCTATTGAATATCACTCAAAGAAGAATTGAAATTGAGAATGGCATTACAGACCGCCTGTGACAATGTGATGGGTGAAAATCAGTGAGCCTTTAACTACCTGTTGCAAGTTGTCAATTCTGATTTTTCGTGCTAGATTTAACTGACTATATGAATGCTTTTAGAATATCGAAGATGTGCGATTGTATTTTTTCAGTTAACCCTCCGAATGTCACGAAATTTCCGTGTAGTGTAACATTGCTTTCACAACCCAATTCATAATGGCTAAATAACCACGTCTATTGGTTGAAAGAATCATAGGAAAAATTCTGTTGCTTAAGAAAGTCAAAACTGGTTGGAAGTCATGCAAGATAGATTGCAGGTTGCAGAATGGATGTATGAGTGTGAACCCCTCAGATGGTTAAAATGAAGTACCCCGATCTGTAAGTTTGCATCGCATTAGCTTTGAAGCAGCTGATTTTTCATCCTAACTTTTCCTCTCTCCTAAAACGACCATGCGAGTTATAGACGGCGCATTCGATTATTGTAGCTTATCAAGGTATGGAGCAAGGGCTCTTGCTCCATAAAACCAAACCAACCTAAAATGACTAAATTTCAAATGTACTGTAATTCACACACCAAAAAATGTCGTTTTAATGGAAGTGAAATAATCGATATCAAATATCTATCTTATTGTAAATTAGTCTAATCGTCTAGCTTTTACATTCAAATAATTCTAAAATTATATCAATGTTAAGTGTAATGTGTATTTCAAAAAATCATCGAAAGGTTATAAGTATTTATGAGAAGAAAATAGTTTTGAATGCAACATTTTTCCTGTACATTCCTTCTCATGCATTTCTATATCTTATTTACAATTTTACCCACATTTATGTTTTTTTTTTGGTTTTGGGGGTTTTATGGCGCAAGGGCCATATTTGTCCATGCTGCGCCAGACACAAGACACAATATCAAGTAATAGACACACACAATGAAAGTTTTACTGACACAGAAGAGAGAAATACACCCAGGGAGGAATGCACCGGACAGGAATCGAACCTGCACCGCCTACAACTCGAAGGTTGCTAGCGTAGTGGGCATACTCACTGAGCCACGACGGCCCCTTTTGTTTTTATGAAATGCCCTATGATGAATTTTTTTTATGTATTGTATTATTCGCATGCACGTTTATTGGTAAATAAAGAAAACTATGTCTCGCAAACTGCATCAATAACTACATTTTCCCGATATTTTGATAAAAATATAAATATAATAACCATCTATTCTTTCCAAAATGCTAAAAAATATATAAGATCGATATATTTTCCAAGATATTTCTTACTTATAAGTAAGTCGTTTTACTAGTAATAGATTGATAAGAATAAATTGATGGTATTTCTACCCCTGGCACCGTTGTGTACAGAAATCGCCTTTCCGAAATTACTATATAATGACACATAACGGTCGAATACAAAAAAAGCAGATTACAATTTTAGATTAAATAATAGAAATTAAGAAGTTTATACTAAACTGGACTTCACACACAAAAACAAGATTCAGATAAAAAAATATTTGCAGCAACATTTCCTTTAATAAAATGAAACTCAAGCAAATTATTTTCAATGCAGGGCATACTGTTTATGCTAAATGTCAGATGAAGCTGCAGAAACGAATTTTGGATATTTTTAAATAGTCGCAAAGGCTGCAAAAACTGCTTTCAATATTCATCTTTTGCTTTAATTATTTTTCTAATTATTTGAAATTTCCCGCTCATCATTGTCTATTATTTATGTTACTATTATTACTATTTATTTATGTTAAATTTTAATTGTCCTAAACGGAATTGAAGATGAGAGTCTCAAACGAATAACAACAAAATGCATTGAAAAAACAGTTACATACCAAAAGAGGAAGAAAACTTCTCAAAGCATTTATATTTGCTTATAATAGCGTTAAATCCTCTTTTTTACCTTTAGGTGATGGGCTTCTAATTTGTATTCAGTCTATAAAATACTAGTGACCTCGTTAAAATTCGGCTTCCAACATAAAATTTAACCTTTCAGAAATAATTGCTTTTTATACGGAGGCAATTCGACGTGATTTTGTTTTTTTCTTATACTGACTTCTGAACTCGTAATTCAGAAAGAAGTTACTAGAGCACTTGAATGTTGCGGTAGTTCCTTCAACTTAAAAATCTTTCTCAGAACTTTGTCAAAGGAAATGTTTAAATTTTATAGTTCTCATACAGTTAGAACAAAGATGATACTTTTATCATCTTTGTTCTAACTGTATGAGAACAGAGAAGTTTGAACTTATCGAAGAATTCAAACTTGCATTTGATAAATAGGAAAATGTATCGAATTTCTAAAATAATTTTCACTCGCCGAGAATGCAATCAACAGGTTGGTTAGTTGGTTTATGATTCAAGGGCCATATTTGGCTAGCTGTCAACAGGAACTTGCTTCTTTGTTCCTTGTTTATTGCTTGCTTTATTGTTCACTAATTATTGTCACAAATGATACATTTTACAGCCGAGGAATTCTGCATGTTATAAAAAGCAGTTGCTGTCAAGCTAAATATAGCTGGCGGCAGTTCTTCGGCGAAACATATTTCTGGTATGAATTCCGAAAGTGGCGTCACTGCCTTGTTTATGGAATACGATTTCAGCAAGTGGATAGTTGAAATTCGGAATTAAAATAATGTATTCGGAACGATATATAGGATAGGTGATTGGTCAACGACACTTAAATTAAATTCCAAACGTCTCTAAAACGGTGATAAACTCCATTTTAAGGCAATTCCGATACGTATCTCGCGAGAGCATTTTAGACAGAGGTAGTAAAATATTCACAGACCATCTGGTTTGTTTGTTTACACTGAAAATCCCTCTCATAGGCTCTAGACATCGGCATAGATTGGTTGGGTGTTTTTTTTGTGGCGCAAGATCCAGGTGAGGCCAAGTGTGTCTTTTTTCTGTGTGTGTTTTCATTTGAGAGTAGTTGATTTGCGAGAGTGGGTTGTATTTTTTCGTGTCGCACAATTTCCAATTTACTCCCCATAATGAGGAGAAAGGCGTAAATCTACTTCAAAATCAAACCAAAGCGAATACTTTTAAAAATAACAACTGTTTAAATTTACATTGTACAGTTTAAGATTTGCTATTATAAGTGATTCAGTGTACTGTTGTTTCTTATTGTATTTCTCGTCATCTGACAATGGTTCAAAGTTTTGAGGTATTGTAATCGGACCTTCGGGATTGATCCCGGACCGTCACCGATAGCACGTTGTGTTGCTTCAGTGTGACGTTATTTAAATACATACCTAGTAGTTTTTGCCTCTATATTCATTTTGTGGCTCTGAGGGATGATCAATTATCAATTAGTTGAGATTGATTTCTTTGTGTTTTTTTTGTAATTATTCTTTCCATGATTTTTGGTATTCTATTTGTTTCTATTTATTCACTTTTCTACTTTTGTGCTGACAGAGCGGGCCGTAAAAATAATGTGCCTAACCAACCTAGGAGTGCCTAGGTTGGTTAGTTCTGTAGTTAGGATATTTTACGTCACTTACTAGCATGGAGTCGTTGTGACTCTGTGAGTTTGTCTGATGCACTAGCAATCTGCGAGTTGAGGCGGCACAGGTTCTATTTCTCCCTGGGTTTATTTCTCTCCTCTGTGACTATAAAAGCGTCCCTTGTCGTCACCCTAATTAGGTGTTTATGTCCATTTACTTGACGTTCCTTGGCGCAGCTCGGACAAATATGCGCCATAAAACTGAAAACCAACCATTCGCATTTATACTGTATTAAAGTGTGATACTTTAAGTAATCTTACATTTTTAGTCAACAAAAATAAATTTCATTGGCAATTCCTAAATTCTAGGCAAATTGGTTATTCAATGGATTCATCCATTTAAATTCGGCACATACACATGTCATTCTTGAATTTCCTCTTGCCCTTCAGTCAAATAAATAGGTTGGTTGGGGGTTTTAAGGAGCAAGGGCCAGATTTGTCCCAGCTGCGGCAAGCAATGTTTTTTCCGTCAAGTAAATTCAAATAAATGGGAAAGTGATAAAATGGGTGATGAATAGGCATCCATAAAGGATATGAGTACAGGTTAAAACGTAGATTTTCTGCTGGCACACTTCCTTTTGGGCGCTCTCATTTTTGGAAACTGGCATGACCTAGAAGATTCACAGCCGACGTCGAGTGACCCATTGACAAACGAAAGTTTAACGGACGCTCCTTCGTACCGCTGACATGTCTGTGACATGCAATTAGGTAGCAAAATAAAAACGTCGCCAACAGCTGAGGGACAGGAAACATCATTAATGCAGGTGGCGATTGAACGTGTAGTTTCTTCACAGGGTTTTGAGATGAAAGATAGATTAAGCCTCTCGGAATGGGTTATGCTGTATTACATTGCAGTCGTGGCGATGAAAAGAACTATAGGAAATTTAATGCAATGATTTACCATCCAGAAAACTTCTTAATTGAAATGCATTCCCACTTTACATTTGATAATAGTTAGAGCTCGGTCTTTCGTGACATTTGCATTTCTTGCATTGTGGGACCTTTTTCCTCTTTAAGGGGTTGAGGAACTTTTATTTTTATCTTCTGTCATTTTTCAATAAAAAAATTAAAAAATTATAAATTGAAGGGACTATGGAAACACAGTGATGAGCCACAGAAATCTATGTTCCGTAATGGATAAAAATTAAGAACAAATTATTCAAAAGATTCAAAAAAAATTCTCATTGTTTGAATAAGTGCGTAATACTACTTGGAAGTTTAATATAGCATGACCTCTTGAATGTTGAATAAACCATCATTTTTCCAATGTATATTGTCAGTTCTTCAAGCATTAGTTGGCGAGGGTGTAGCAGTCTCAGTATTAACCCGGGGTATAGTGGTTGGTGCAGCCACATCGCACAAACCGTGAATAGGGGAGAGAGGGAGATGCCTTCCTGGAAGACTGGGAAAACTGGCCAGCATTTACACATCGTCTTGAAGAAACTAGAAAACTTTAAGACAGCCAACCCGACTTTAGTACATATGAGATTAGAACTCGTAACCAACTGCTTCAACCCACCAGTTTCTTAAGCCTTTAGCCGCCCAGTTAATGGTGTGAGGCTGGATAAACCATTATAGTTTTGTAAGTTTTTTAAATTTGAAAAATGACTCATCATTCTGTTTCCCGGAGTCCTTCAATGGCAACACTCAAAATAAATATTAATGGACGAAAGAAATAAAATTCAGTCATATCGTTATTCTGAAATAGTTTGAGTGTTTCTATTTTATTGACGCTTCTACATGTTAAAAGGGTTTGACAAACGTAGGACGAAAAGAGATGGTAATAAGACAGAAACTTGGATAAAAAATTAAACATAAGTTTTACAAGAATTAAACAAAAGATACAAATAGTGTGAATTTCGCAAGTAAGATTAAGGTAGCGAAACATACTGATGAGCCTTTATATGTGTCTGTAACTGAGCTAGAGTTAAGTGTGCTCACTTTATAGCGGAATTCAATAAAAAAAAAGAAAATCTCCACTATCCACTTCTGAAAGAGATATTTTTTAGAGTAAGTGATCAAGCATTATCTTGTTTTCTTTTCTTCGGGAATTTTGAAATGCTTTTCATAAAAGATGAAAGTTTTGTTCATGGATTGTGTTCGTTTTATTTAATTAATTTACAATTTTAAAATAAAAAATAGTTTTAGGTGATTTTCTCCCAATTTTGTTGTGTTTTTTTCTTTTAAGGGAGAAAACATTGTTTTATAATTTTTCAGATAAACAACCAGGACTATTAATTACTAACTAAACATGCTGAAAAAATCATTGAAAACAAGTGAAACTTTGTCAAAATATCAACTACGCTCATGCACATATTTAACCAATCAAATCAATTTAGGCTGCCTATTTTGGAATGTTACTAAGCTATGAAAAGCGTTTATAATCCTATTCAAGATGAATGGGACACGATGATAAGGTGGTGATAACTGCTCTCTTTTGTGAACTTGTGTGGTTCAGAAACTTGCGATTTGGTTCAGACTGACAGACAAGGTCAGCTGTCATGATTATAGAAAACATTGTCTTGGTGTTAGATAATGTCACAGTGTTAGATAATGTCTTAACAGTGATGGGAAATTCTTATGCGATTCTATTTGAAACGCTTGGCCAGTGTCACCAATTTGTGAAATTATGGAGTATATGAGACTCTGGTTGCTCCATATTTACGTATATTTTCGGGACATTTTATTTTTTCCAAGATCAATATCATCGATGTTGTAACATTTATCCTTTATATTTAACCCTTTGAGTGAGACTTCCGAGTACCTCGCATAATGACTAAATAACCGCATCTATTGGTTGAAAAAATCCTAGGAAAGATTTTATTGTTAAGGAATTTTAGTGTAACCCAAATATCATTATTGGTTTTCTTTGTTTTACATTTTATTATTATTTTAGCTTTGCTTTTGTAAGATAATACCTCAGAAATCAATTGATTCGAAGGCAATAGTAGTAAATACCGTCAGTATGGGGCATAATGCCACCAGAAAAACAATCTAACGACAATTTATGCCTTGAGGTCTAGTATTAATCCTCTGAGCTTCAAGAGATTTCCGAATAGTATAGTATTGCTTTTACCCCATAACGCACATAATGACTAAATAGCCACACCTATTTGTTGAAGGAATCCTAGGGGAGGTTCTATCGGTCAAAAAGGTTAAAACTGGTTAGAAGTCACACAGGTTACAGGTTGCAGAATGGATGTATGCGTATAAACCTCTCAGACCGTTAGAGAATTTGATCTCACTCAAAAAAATTGGGATACTGAAGGAGTTAGGGCTCTTTTGACTTGGTAGCCTCTTTGTTCATATAGTGGCAATATGGCCTAATAAATGTTGAGAGCCATCCTTCATGTTTGATTACCCATATGATCTACACATTTGTTTTCAATTATTCCTCATGTTGAGTTGCCCCGGCACTAATCATAAAATATTTGTCGGTAAGAGGTCAGGGCTCCTAGAACTTGGATCGTTGTTTCGTTACATAGCAGCCATACGACCTAATGAGTGAGATCAAGTCACTCTACATAATTTATTACCCATATTATTATTCCTATTTTATTTATTCCTTATGTTGAGGGGTCCGGGACGCAACCCTAAAAATATTGATGCGTGACCAAGTCCCGGCAAACCTGATGTCCACATTTGTTATTATAGACACGGATTCACATTTGTGATTGTTCAATGACAATTCAATATGTGAATCCATGGTTACAATGAAAAATTTTGTACTTTCAAGAGGGAAAACCAAAGTTCTACATGTGTAGACCTCTTGAACGCGAAGAGGATAAACCAATCATTTACAAATCCACTGAGAAAGAACGTTTTCTGTGAATCTTCTGGCAAAAGCAAACTCCGTCGAGCCAATAACAGCTTCATAGATTCGACAAAAGACCTACCTTTCCTGATGTTTGCTACAACTGAGGTCAACCTCTTTTGTTCAATGAAACGGAGCTGAGACAAAAAAGGATCCCAATCACTCATTCCAATCTACTCCCCCAATCAATTCCCTATGTTTTTGAATCGAGACTCGCACAAGCAAGGGCACAAGAAGGCAAAAAGTTTTCTATTCTTGCTTAACGAAGCATGCAGAATCTTTTAACTCATTGGTACGTGTGAAAAACAAAGGATTCCCATTGAGTGACCAGAGCTCATAAGACTCTTTAAAACGGGTTAATTGCGGTGAGTTTTCTGTGGCCACCTGATACTGATTGGACTGCTTTCCGTTTCAACAAAAGGTGTGGGGTGCCGTCATAGCAAGTAGAGCGAAGTGGGGCACCCTTGTCTTCTAATGATTAACCTCATCGTGTTGGTCAGATTCCACGGAGTTCTGTAAGCTGCTTATTGGTATTTCGCAGAGCGTATTCTCGAATATCGGACGCCGAAGGCCGCGATCGTGGTATTAGGTCCATAGGTTAAGAATTACCGGTGTAACAATAGAGATTTATTGCTTATTTGAGCAAATGCTGGCTAAAGACTGTCAGGGTCACCATTCAATTTTAATTCTGTGGTCTCCCTGAAGGTCAATGTTTCTTGTTATGTGATTATTTTTAAGAATTTACTCGCTTCAGGGTACCGCATAGGGGATATACTCTATCACTAAAGACTATAAGGCTCTGCTTAATATTCAGTGAATGACTTCATAAATTGGTACAGTTTATCAGGTAATATAATTTTAAAAATAAAACATTCCCTCATTTCGATTTACAGGGGATTATGTGCACGGGAATATTTTTATGAAACACTAGCAGAATAACTCGGCTTGGCTCGAGTTGCATCTCAATGTTAGAGAGATTTTCTGTGCAAGCAAGCAAACCAGATGGAAGAGAGAATTTCACTTCCTGTTCCTACCAAAATGCTATTGCATGACACCCGAGGTTACGTTAAACTATAGTTTATCGCCACTTAGGTGATATTTGGTGTTTAATCTAATTGGAGTTTATCAATCAACTATCGCAAAAATTCGGAACTCATTCTTTGGAATTTTTATCGGGGACATGCTGAAATCGTATTCGAAAAACAAGCAGTGATGTCACGTCCGGAATACGAAGGAAGCACTCTCTACCACCTGCATTTACCTTGACAGAAAATGTCTCTCATAGATTAAAAAGTGATTAGAATAATTTCTTGAGTATCATACACTTTTATGAATATTTGACTTGTACGCTATTGCCATGGCAGTCGTTTACATTTCAGTTTCTACAAATCACTAAGTTAGGTTAAATTTAAATATGGGGAATGATATGGTTATTCAGCCGATTTTAAAGTGAAATTTGAACAGAAATGTGGATCGAGAAAGGCTTTAGTTTGCTCACTAAGTTACAAGTTTTACTAAACAGAACTTTATAAAGATTCGTATAATCTTTTTATGATACTTGCACAAACGTACAAACACACGGATGTACACAAAACATGAAGACAGGCAGTAAGTATTCAAAGTGAATGAAGATATATCCAGCCGTTTGAACGTAGTATCCACAAACAGACAGAGACAAACGTCAAAATGCGGAAACTATTGATTTTGCTTTAAAATGACACAAAACGAATAAATAACTTGAAATGGTATGGAAATATTCAATGCACAAACATTCCATTTTTATGTATATACTGTATAAATTATATAGACGCAACAGGAAAAAATTTCGTGCATGATAAAATTTAAGCAAATCGGAAAATTCAATTCACTAACATTATGGAACTTAATCTCATTTTGCTTTTTGAATAACTTTAAAGTGAAATGCATAGAGTCAATTACATGCACCTAAATGTAATCACTCTTAAATGAAAAATTTCGTTATCACATACATTTTTATTTCATTATTTACATCAATAGTCAAAAATAGTACTTTGCAACATCTGTGGTTAACTCATCAAAGAAAAACCTTAAACCTTAAGTCTTTTGATGGGTGAGGACCTGGGAACTCCATGTACCGTGGGCTCTCATGTTTACTCGAGGTATAGACGCGTAAAATCGATACCTACTTACGTGTTCCTGTATTTACCAGCCTCCACTGTTTTAGGTATATAAATATTTTTTAATCTCCCATAAGAGGTTTTTATTACATCAAGTGTCAGTTAATCGCCTGGTAACTTTTTCATTTAACTCACTGAGAGTTTCACACGCATATATCCGTTCTGCAACCTGCAGCCTTCTCTGCATGACCAAACCAGTTTTGACCTTCTTGACCAGAAGAATTGGATTCTTTCAACCAATAGATGTGTGTTGGGGTAGAAAAATAATTCTTCCTAACTCGGAAATCCTATAACCCTCAGAGGGTTGCACGTCTATACATAATCCAGATATCCCAACATGATAACTCATCTTACTCTTATGAGGATTTTCTTGTTTGGTAGGCTGTTCTAAGAAGTCAACTGGCCCAGCCTAGTTTATTTGAAAGAGAGAACATATTTACACAGCAAATCGCCAGGGATTTTAAAAAACAGACTCTCATGTAGAGGAGATTAATGTATTCTTGGATATATACAAAACTATAATAAATACCCTACTTGTGATAGACTACACTGATGCAATGAAATATTGGCTTCACGTTGCCCCAAGATGTCCATTAATTTGTAAAGGTTAGTCGTAAACTTTTTGTGTTTGGTAACCAAATAACTCATCGCTCTTTCTCTAGAAAAGTACACGACACAAAAAAAAAATTACATTTTACCGAAGAGCCAAAAGATGGGATTGAAAATTACTTCACTCTCTATACTTGGTTAAAATTAAGCAAATTTTGCTTCTCAGTTTGAAATTTGTAGAATTCATTCATATCTTTATTAAAAACTTTGGTATATTTCATGATTTGATTTCCATGGATTGTTCCAAGTTTTAGAGATTCAACTTGTATAAAACTAAATATATCATAATAAATTAGGAGCAACTAGTATTAATCACGGTATCCGAGTGAAGTGCTTAACAAAGAATATAATTGAGTGGCCGAAATTATCTATTCAATTTGGTAGCATACGAAGTGAGCCATGAAATTAGGGCTGCGAATTATTTAACTATAAAACTAGCCTCGCGAGTGTGATTTACCATTCAATTAGGGACGCGAACATAATTAACCTAAAGGGTCACTACCATAATTAAAAAATTGTAGTTGAGAATCAAAAATCAGTCTATTGTTATTTCCAGAGATGGAATTCGACCTTGAGTCAGTTGATTTCTGAATAGGAGTGAAAGCTCATTAGGAGAAAGCTGCCATACGCAAAAGCATAAGTGGCAATCGCAGTGAATATTTTTGCCCTGCTAACTCGTTATAAATGACATCGCCTTTGGCATCGAATGGTAAATTTAGAACCAGAATCCGCTCTGCAGACGCCAATTGTGGAAGGGACTTTTTTACGTTACCACCAGCCCTTCATTTAACTAATAGACTCAAAACAACTTGACAACTGCCTTCTCCCGGAAGCCACATTATAATAGGGTTGCAACTATGATTAAGAATAAAATTATGATCTGAGTGAGAAAAAAGCATAACATCTCTTGTCGAGAGCATAAATTGTTATGGACTGAAACTGAAGTGTATTTGTTACCGTTAAAGCTCGAAAGCCGTTAATGTACTCATTACCTAGGTAATCGGCAGATTAGCTTATTTGTTCCGTTAAACTGCGGAATCATCTACAAAATAAGAGTTTTCCGCACTTTACCTAGGTAATGTGCACATTAACGGCTTTCGAATCGTTACAGAGCAAAAGTTTGTTTCTCTAATTTCCTTTCCCTCCTCCTTCCCTTTCTCCTTACGCTTCGACTATTCTGTTGATTGATTGATTCTATCAACTTGATTCTTTAGAAATCGGAAAATAAATAAATAACATATTTCAACAATTGTCAGTATATTTTATTTATATCTGCTGATTATTATATGAAATTACTTAACTTTATGGGATAAAAGTAAAGCATGTTTTTCAATTAGTAGTACCTAATATTACTGAGTTGTTTGTCTAAGTATTAATTTAAGCGTACAAAAACGTTGCTGTTGTTCGAGCAAAGATCTTATTTTTCACTTTAACGAGTGCCTAGTCAGTAATGTGCAGATTATCTAGGTGATCTGCAGATTACCTTGGTAATTTGAGAAATCCGTTAAAGTGCGGAAAACACGAATCGGCGTAGTTAATCTGCACATTACCTAGGTAATCTGCAGATTACTTGATTTCCGTAATTTAGCGGTAACATTCACGAACTATTTAAAACATAAAATAGTGGGATTGGTTAGTTATGTTGCATATCGTCGACATACAAGTGAAACACACTAAGCCAAAATTTTCAACATGTAAGTTTTTCAGTTTTTTAAACATTGAATGTTGTGAGCTAGTGAAGTCCACGAAGCTGTATTTTTTACATGAACATTAGAATCCGTCTTGAAAAACACACTTAATGAGTAGAATTTTTCCCCTTCTACTCCGTAAGCTCAGAATTAAGTCTTCTCAGAGGTAGGTAAGTAGTTGAATCGCACTGAACAACACAACGGGATATTGGTGACGGTCCGAGATCAATCCCGTTGGGAAAGATCCAAGGACACCTCGTAATTTTGAACCACGGTCATATGACGAGGTCACGCCTGAGCTGGCACTACAAACTTCCACGCCATGCCAACGTAAGGACATTTGAAGCCACTACAGATTTAACATGCACCAGCCCCGCGTATACGGGGGTCTTTGATTGGATCAAGTTTCGAACTCCGGTTGCTAATCCGCAACTTAACTGGGCCATCGTGGCCCATGTTTGCTCAGAACCATGTTTTTTTATTTAGCGTTTCTCACTTGCAAGCTAATGGTATAAAAAGCATAAAAATCGAATCGAAGTGCTAAAAGTAAAACAACCATTCTTAAAGTTTCAAACGATAGTGGTACTTGGTCGGTAAGCATCTACTACTAACGCAACCAAAAAGCAATATTTTTATAAAAGCAAATTACAAAATCTATTCCACATTCAGTTCTTCCAAAAGTTATTCACTATATTTTTAAAAAATTTAATGTGCATTCCTGAGAAAGTAGGAAGTGCAGTTATCTTTTCAAATTCGTTTTATGTCCTATTACATCGTCGTAATAAAACATTTGGATTCAAGCATGATCGAGGAACAAGCAATTAAGTAACAGTGCCCTTCGAGTTCCATCGTTTCACCAAACGAGCGAATCTCCGTCGGGCAGTCCCCTAAAATGAGTCTCGGTATTCAATGCAGATTGGCACGGAAGTCAGCGGTGCAGAAAAACATCGTTCATAGTTTTAACTTTTCCATTGCTTTTTCTTCTCCACCAAATTCAATGAACTTCTTTTGCAACTATACTAATGCATTTCCGGGTAACGGCACATAGATAATCTTGTTATATTTAACAAGATCTATCCGCGCCATCTTTGGAATCATTAGTGTTTTCAATAATGGTCAATAGAAAGCAAGTCGGTTCTTTTCACTCGCCAAGTGAATTTTATGGGGGGGCTCAGAGTTCATATTTTTCTGTGCTTTACATTTTGATTGACTTCGTGCATTCTCTTTCGACTTAATTCTTGCTTTTCAATAAGTAGAAGAAAGCTCACAATATTTAAGGGCCTCCTTCCATTTTTTAAATGTATTACATAACTTATACATTCAACACTATAATGGTTAAATAGTTTATTTTAAGATTGTTTTGGTATAATATTTCGATTCTTAAATATGAACAATCCGATCCGATTAAACAATTAAATTTGAACATTTTGTGTTTCCGCATCACCTGCTGGTTTTTGAATAGCCGTTCTTCCATTCAGAATTTAAAATTCACTCACCCACGTTTAGCAGTCGAAAGAATATATTTTAATAAAATCATTAAGCGCTTTGATGCAACCTGGTGTTTTGATTTTAATGGTCGTCTTATATTGATGTGGGACTGTCCCTGCTTCTACATTCATTCAGCACATAACTATGATGTGATGGGTGTATCAATAATTCTCAACAAACGTTTATGGAAAAACGTGAAATTCTTCATCTTATTTTCCTTACCAGATTTGTTCAGAAGAAATATACGAGTATATTCGACAATGTACCAGACTGCTATCACTATATCTTCTTTCAGCTGTACATGAGTAAAACATTCGCTAGGGAAGAACCCATGCCTATCCTGGAGAGGATTTACCGGTTTAGTGGTCTCCCTTAGGAGTTGATTAATTTCTTGCAGAATTACTGATGGGATTTCTTGAGGTAGGAAGACAGCAGATGGGAACGTTTGGTAACCTTGTTTATGCTCCTCAAACTTCTAGTTTTATGTTGTTATATGAAGTTCCGGTTGTTCAGGTGTCAATAATTTTCCATATATTATCTTAGCACTTCCTATGTTTTGGTGCTAGGTTCAGCCATGCTGTGGTTGTGTTGGAAATGGGCAACGTAGGTGGTGTGAGCTTGTGAATGAACTTCCCAAGGAATGGTGTATTAGTGTTCCCTCTAATCCACAGAGCACTGGTTGATCTGAGATAATTCGAATGTGTGGAGATAGATCTTCATTTTTTATTACCATAAACGGATATTAACCATATCTGTTGCTATTCAGCTTATTGCATAATTCTGAATCAAATTATCCTCCAAGCAAAACTACTAATACAGTTACAGACAGTGCCCAATCCTATACCTGAAAGTCGTGGCGCAGCTTATACTTCAAAGTGAAGTACAGGGTGGTTATAATTAAACTGACCTTACTAAAGTCCTCTGCAACCTGTTCTAATCAGTATATCTTGATGAAACTTGGTATATTAGCAAAGAAACAAATAGTTCAAAATCTTGCCACTAGGTGAAAATTTCAATTTTCAAGAACAACAATTATAAGACAAAACTTTATTAGCACATTAAAATTTAATTTAGTTGCAAGCTTCCCTACTCAATATTGATCGACATCTGAGTCGACAAATGGTAATGTGGCGCTATAATAGTCGCACGAAGCATTTTGGGTGACATGCCGTGTTAACAAGCTGCGTTGTCAAGAGATACATGCCGCGTAATGCTGGCCTTCAGCTCAAACTAAAAAGGTATACGCTTCCCTGATATACGATTTTTGAGGAACACCCAGAGTCAAAAGTCACAGGAGTTCAAATCGAGAGAACGGGGAGGTAAGCATTAAGAAAGCTTCGGGAGATGACACGGCCATCATCGAAGTTAACACAAAAGCAGTATGAGTTGATCCATCTTACATTACGACAGTTGTATTCAAGTATCCTCGTTCTTGTAAATCCAGTGCTGTGTAAAGAATCTGCAGTATAACTTATACTGTTCACTGTACACCTTACTAGACTTCAAGGTTTCAGTTCCTCAAAGAAAAAGGGGCCTATATAGAAGGAAATTGACGCTGAATCTGCGCCATACAATAATATAAGCAGAATGTATTGACTTTTGTTGAACCTCGTGGGGATGTGAGGAACCCCCCTCATATGCGGTAATTCTGAGTGTTCATGGCTGCCTCTAATAGAAAATATTCCTAGTCTGTTCAAAGAATATTCTAAGCTCACATGTCCACAGCCATTCTCGCTAGAAATCACAGAATAAAATCACATCGCATAGGCTTATCTTTTTTTTGACGTTTCATCTGTTCAACCGTTCGTATTTTGTAAGTGTGTCATTTTGATGTGGACCCAAGCACCTATTACGCACCGTGGACCAAAGGATGGACAGTTCACGTGCTATTGATCTACCACTTTCTGAAACATTTGGGATACGTGCAGTTCTCTGTCAGATACAGTCTCTTCGACAACCACCTCGGCTGTAATTGAACGCTTTCCCTTTCCTGGGGACATGTTCAAATTTCTGGTTGTTTCAAATGTCTGAATCATGCTTTTTATTAGTTTTCTAACATTGATGTATGATACATATACATGGCATACATCCATACAGCTTTCACGCGATGATATTCTTAGAGTACAGCCAAGTCATTGCTGCCATTCTGATGAAACTTCACCAAAGGCGAGAGTTCTTTCTTGTCTAAAGGCATAATGATCAAAGCAGAATAGTTCTGCAGCACAAAATCTTCCCTTTTTATAGAAACAACACTTTGTTTTCTAATTTGCATAACAGTTTTGTTGAAAGGGACATCTAGATGCTACAATTTGAACTATTTTTTTCTTTGCTGATGTCTTTCACATAGTTTATCATGGTATCTCATGGCACGTACCAAGTTTTACCAAGATCTATTGATCAGAACAGACTGCGGAGGTCTCTGAGTAGTGCAGTTTTATTATAACTATCCTGTATTTCTAGGAGATAGTGTAAAACAGGTCTGGCTCATGCGCTATCAATTACAGAAAATTGCGCAATAACAAAAACCTTACGCTTATCCCCTTAGGAGGTAAGTCCCGTCAACTCCCGACAACTATTTTGCTTATAACACATATAAAAGTGTTTAATCATCCGGTTCAAGAATATTCGGTTTTGTGAGTCAGTACATAATTCTCATCAAAGTTGGTATAAAAAGATAAGGCGCCAACAGAGTAAAAATAAAGCTTGTCACTAAGAAATTAGAATTGTTTCCTTATGTGGTAGATCCACTTTTGACAGAGATAGAAGAGAAAGATTGTTTGTGAACATGTTAAAATCCTCTCCATCTTACAATTGAAGTAACAAAAAAATAATACAAAGTTTAAGGTGACAGAATTCAGTAACAATTCAAATCCGGTTGATAGAGATGCAGAATTTTCACACAAGTGCTTACAATTTGTAAAGCATATATTTTCGCACCCTCATCCAAATGCCATTGTAAAAATTCGCATCCTTCTTCATACCAACAGGACCAAAAAAAGAGCAACATTGTTTTAAATGAGTCGTTCTTTGTCATTCCACATCTGATTTAAGTAAATATTGAACGAATATCCTTTTCAGAACCACACCGTGTCGAAATGAAGTTAAAATCATGATAACACTGAATCAAATTAATTTAAACACGTCATTTCACCATATGAGAACGCGATACAAAACAGTATAAAGTGGTTTTATCATTTGTAAACCTCTGAACAAAGCTAATTGCCGAATAGACTCCATTCATTAAGAATAACACTCACACACACCGAAATCATTACTTTGTACGCTGCATAAACTTCAAATGCCTCGCACATACACAAAGACTTCATTAGCAGCTATTTACATAAAGGTCTCTGAATATTCCACCACGCGCTTTAACAAGATCTAATTCGAACAAAGGGTGTTCCATTTTAACTCTCTTACATTTAATTGCAAAGCCGCCTTTAAGAATCAGTACCAGGAGCATGTTCCTCGACCTTGAGAAAGGTCGATAGGGGCAATATAACGATCCTCAATTTTTATGGCCTCTGAATTAAAGTTTAAACGTTTGCCGATTCTATTTCGCAAGGAGGCTCCTTGTAAACGAGAGAAGCTCAATAAAGCTTTCCTTTTTCTCACGATATTGACCCACTGAGCTTTCATCCAAGATCGCCACACCTTAGAAAGGCTGCGACCCTCTGGCTGTTTGATGAGAGTAATATGAGTTGGGGTGGGTATATTACTTCCCTCAGTAGGCTGCATACAGAATGAATACATTAGCATAACTCCCGCTGTTTGCTTTGACACTGTAGCACCGTTAAACGAGGCGGTCTCATAATATTGGGAAATCGAACACGCAATAATGGGGCCCGTTGTCGTTATATTGGGGAGTGGATGCGAAACTTAATTCGGTAGTGAGTTTTAGGGTGTTCATAAAAAAAGATCTGCAATGGTAAACGATAGCCTAAGGCTGTTGAAATAATTGACTTTCCTTGTAAGCAGTGGATGAGCTCTGAAATTTTGTTTGTTCTCCAAACTAAAGGCAAGACTGTCTCGAATATGTAAATTTTGAAGTAATTTATGGTATAGTCCTAATATATATCTAATAAATCTATTGAGAAAAGGGCGTTACCATTTTTAATTAAATTCTTGTACGCAATCCAGTTTTAAAAGAAATCAACTCGTAATAAATTTATCAAAATGTTATGCAAATAAATAGATAAATCTTAAAATCCATAGAAATAAAAAAAATATTTAAATTAAACTTTTTTTCAACTAGCCAATTGACTTGGTATTAGTATTAGAGGGAGCATCGATATGACAAGTTTGACATGTATCCTAAACATACCAACTGCGAAAAATCTGAGTAATAAACAATGGTAAATTAATGTTTCATTAACCTCCTCATATTACTTTATAAGTATAACGGTCAATAACTTATTCATACGATAACCTAACTAAAGTTCTTCGATACAATGCATTTTTAGCTTCGTTGATAATAACTAATTTCAAAAAGATAAGAAATGTTTTAAAAAATCGGCTATTAATTTATAAATAGTATTCTTGTATACACTTCTTAAAATAGGTAAAAGTTCCAACGTCCAATTTAAAACAGTCACGATTCAGTTGATGGAGAACATGTTCCAGTGATGCATCTCCAGTTAGGAAATGGTCCCGATAGGAGAGCTGTAATTAATATAAACGATGAGCTGACGACAGACGAATTGATGCAGAACAGATTGAATTAACTGAATCTGGCTTAAAATGACACCGAGCGAATGATTTGTGGGATTCCTAACTTTGGAGAACTGTGACACACACATTCCTCCCATTAAATAGCTTTAAAGCAAATTGGAGACCATCAATGTAGAATTTATATATAATTAATGCAAGATGCAGTAATTTTTTCAGCGTTGTATGAAAAAAGGTTTAATCTTGCCTAACTCAACCGTATGCAATAAATAAAACGCTTTTTAGTCGTTTTTCTTTTCTTTAGTTCTGATAGATTTATTCTTTGTAAGGCAGCAATTTCAAAACTGATGGTTTGCTCTCTCTCTCTCTCTGTTCCGAGAGTCTTGGGTTCGAACTCTGGCCAGGGCACGGATGTTCGCAGTGGCTTGGAATCTACTTTAAGCCTACATCCCCTTTTCCTTCATGTAGAAAAACTGAACAATGAGCAACAAAAATCAAACCAAATATTAATGTTTCTTTCAGTTCCGTGATATAAATACAAAATTTTCAAAATTGAGATCAAAACTGAATTTGCGGCTACACCCGAATTCATTGGCGGCAATGGTAAAAGTATTATGTATAGTTGAATCCATTTTATTTCTTAGAAAATAGAGAAATTTCAGTGAGTACATGTACAAATTATACACATATTACTGGTCTCCAAACTGAAATTTCATTTACTAATTTTACATGCTTAGAAAGCATTTAAGGCTTACTGCAGTTTTTCATTTCATAACAACTATAACAATGTTTTGAGATATCCCAGTGTAATTTTATAAGAATTCAATATAAGAATTGGCCTAAATAGAAGAAATTTATAAAGATATTTATAATTTAAAAATTAGAAAACATTTTAAGAGTATTTAAGGCCTTCATTCCTAAATGTGTAAAAAGTATAACACTTTTACATGTTTAGTATAACAGTTAAAAGTTTAGTAAAAGTACACTGCTGGCCACCGTAAATGCAATACCCTGAAGGAAGCATGCAAATAATATGAAATTTACAACATGCATTAGCGGAGGTGAGATATGCAAATGATTAGAATTTCAGCGCAGACGCACATCACGCGCGCCTGTGGCGCCACTTCAAAGCGCTATTTAAGGCTTGGAGATTTCAAGTACGGCAATTGTGTTTTTCTTGTGGTTTTTTCAAAAAAACGATCAATTATGCCTCGTAGAAAACAGCGATCATCTTTTGATCAAGTATCCGAGTTCGACAGAGGAAGGATAGTGGCCTACCGAGATTGTGGATTATCTTTCAGGGAAATCGGTAGTCGTGTTGGACGAAACCAAACAACTGTAATGCGGATATGTGATCGTTGGATGCAGGAGGGTACGACGGACCGACGTATTCGATCGCATCCACCTCAGTGCATCACTTCACGTGATGACAGGCATATTGTGCGTATGGCAGTGACGGATCGCTCAGCCACATCACGAACCATAGCACAGCACATTCAGTCTGTACCGCATCATCCAGTGTCTGCGCGTACCATTCGACGCCGTTTACAGCAAAGTGGTCTGTCCGCAAGACGTCCATTGCTTCGTCTACCCTTGACGCAGAACCACAGACGTTTCCGCCGCCAATGGTGCGATGAAAGAAGGATGTGGACGGCAGAATGGAATGAAATTGTCTTTACTGACGAGTCACGCTTCTGTCTGCAACACCACGATGGTCGGATTCGAGTCTGGAGACACCGTGGAGAGAGGATGCTGAACAGCTGCGTTATGCACCGCCACACTGGTCCTGCACCGGGTATTATGGTATGGGGCGGTATTGGATATCACTCTCGCACTCCTCTAGTACGCATTGCCGGTACTTTAAACAGCCAGCTCTACATCTCCGAGGTGTTGGAGCCAGTTGTCCTTCCTTACCTTCAGGGCTTGCCCACAGCCATATTTCAACAGGATAATGCGCGACCACACGTGGCACGCATTGTCCAAGGGTTCTTCGTCAATCGCCAGATTGAATTGCTTCCCTGGCCAGCTCGCTCTCCGGATCTTTCGCCGATAGAAAACATGTGGTCCATGGTTGCTCAACGATTGACCCAGAATACATCCCCAGCTGCCACACCAGATCAACTTTGGCAACGTGTGGAAGCTGCTTGGTCTGCTGTACCCCAAGAACACATCCAAAGTCTCTTTGAATCAATGCCGAGGCGTGTGGCAGCGGTGATCTCCAACAATGGCGGCTACTCTGGCTACTGATTTTGGCAGGAACCACACTTCACAGAAGTCTATAAATTTAATCATTTGATACTTGGTCAACATGTTATCTACAAAATAAATTTTGTTGTGATATCTCTTGTCTTTCTTGGTGTTGCAATTTGGGTGGCCAGCAGTGTATATAACATAGTACAATACTTTCACTTTTAAATGACATGCATCGCTACTTTAGGTCTTACAATCAAAGCAATACTTTTGAAATTCGGTTTATGTATGCATTAAATAAGATTCTTCAAAGTTTCATCGAAATTAAATAGAATTTGCAGCATTCCTTCTTACATCTTTTTTTTTTCTAAAAATTTGGTAATATCTTATTTGGATGTTTTCCCTTTCTGTAAATCTTAATTATTGCAAACAAACGGCCGTAGAGCAAACACCGATCAACTAACTGTTGCCATTAAGTGATTTAATTCATTGTTTAATGTGGCCTAAACTAAAAATCTTAGCAGCCTATAGCTATACGAAACTATTCTTCAAAAGAATAAAGGTGAGTGCATGTAGAACTTTGATGCATCAATTGATATTTGGAAAGCATCGTGCAGACCTTTTTACTTCTCAGACTTCCAGTACAGCATTTTTTTGGTACATAATTTCTTGTAAAAATAAGAGAGTGGAAAGAACTTTCGAGATGGGTAATGACTGGTCATACATTTAAAACCAGTGAATTAGAACTTTTTATCCATTAAATCACTTCTCTTCTGGCAACTTCGACAAATTGTAGCTAAATGCCCTTTAAAACCACAAGCGGCCCAAAGCTACAGTAGCCCTTTCATAAACTCTGTAATTTCAAACACGAATTTCGGGGTAAAAAAAAGGAACTTGAAATTTTTTCTTTCTGCAATAATATATACTTACAATCATTGGAAAGCAAGAGTCACGATAAACGAGATGTGATTTAGTAGACTCACGGACAAAGTATGCTATTGTGCGTTCTTTTGCCTCAAACGGAGAGAGGTATGAAAACTACAAACGGATCTAGTTTTCTGGGTCCCATTATTTTTTTTCTATTGTGAAGAGTTGTTCTTCGCATTACTAAACGTTTTAGCGCTCTAAACGTTGGAAGTATTTTTGACAACTTTTAAGTTATACGTTGAGGGTGTAAATTTAAAAGAAAATGCGTCAAGACGAAACGCAAAATGTACCGTTACAAAGTCCAGGTGATTTTTTGAGTAGTAAACTAGGTTTAATTCGTCGCTTTTCACTACCCGAGAGTTAATTAGACCTATTCTTCTATGTACGGTGTCGGAACCGTTCCGGAATGTTCCCGTTCAGAAATGTATCCGAACTGATATTCTGATATCTTCAAACACATTCACCTAGCTCGATCATAAGATAACTATTTATAAACGGTTTTTTTCATGTGTCGGAGAACTCTTCTCTACATGTACGCCTGATAGTAACATTCTCATTTCATCAGCTTAAATATGTCATCGGCTTTGAGCAGAAACTCATTAACTGACGAAGATAATTTTTTACTGTTGCAGCTGTTTAAAAACTAAATTTCAATTTTAGGTCAAAAACTGAAAATTATAATCATTTTGATAGTGTTATATATCTTTTAAACATATTACAATATATGACTGTATTTCTCATCATCATGTTTTTAAGGTAGGTTGGTAGGTATTTTAATTAACGTCACACTGGAGCAACACAACCATGTTTTTATGTATTAAGTCCGAAAAAGTGTCAATTAACTAGCTTCTGTTCTAATTCGACAAAATGTTTGTTCTTTTCTATAAATATTATTAAATTTACTTTCTCGGTGACAATAAACCGTTTTCGAAATGTTTCGTAAGCACTTCAATTTTCCAATAAAAGATAATTCTCTGAATGCAAATTTCATTCTTCTTAATACAAAACCCCACTGGTGTTTTTTTTTTCAATACAAAAACAAATTATGAAAGTATCAAAAACAAAGCTCAAAAGATTTTTGGACCACACAGGGCGATTTTCCTAAATCAAAGTTTTGGGTGCAAAATGGCATTCGCTGATTAAGAGGCGGATTTCTTCGGTCGCAATAATTAATTCCCCAGAAATGAGACAAAGGATGTAAAAAAGGAGGAAAGAATGTGATACGGAGGTTTTCAAAGCAGTATCAGCACTTCATAATGAGATCGTAAATCAGCACCTTGCATGCGAAAATCTCCAAAGTTGCTTTCCTTAATGATCCCGTCCGTGAGCCTTGATGCACGGTAGCGATCTGTTTTTATTTTCCCCACGCAGGATTCACCTTCTTGGAGGTTCGTCGTGATCACGGTTCGTGTTAACGACTCGATTAACGGACCTCCCCGATGAATTTCGTTTAAATTAAGTACTCGGGGTCGTTAAAAACGATACTTTTTACGAGCAGTAATGGAACCGCCGCTTAATCCCATTCCCGTTCGTTATGTTTCATATCCATTAAGTGTAAGTTTTCGCTATTGATATTTGATTATATTACTTGCTGCTTGTATGCAAATCTATTATCATATTAGTTTGTTTTTTGTTGAAACATTAATTGTTCAATTGTGAAAAATAAAAATTTAGACCAATGAAACACTAGTAGATACAATCATATGGTAGTCGATTGCGTTTTTGAAAAGTGCATTAGACTTTCTTGTCTGCTTAAAACTATGCTACGTGTATTAAGTGGACATAAAGTAATAAATCTTAGAACGGTGAGATGGTGCAGACCAATTGGTCTAGTGGTCAGTGTGATGACTTCTGGATCGAAAGGTTCCTGGTTGGAATCCAGATTAAGGCATGGTCCGTCTGGAGTGAATGCGTGTTCACCTAAAAACGTGTTGTAAAAGGAATGTGTAGTATGTAAGGTGTAACGCGAACCCACCCCCTTGGTGCACCAGGGTAACGCTTAGTGGTTCACAATTCTGCCCTTGTAGTGCCATGATAAATAATGTTCAATTGGCAGGGCATTCGGGGAAAAAATGATGAGGTGGAACAAGTACGAACCCAATCGTTCACGTTGAACCATTTACTACCCTGGCCAAGTAATTTTGAAATTTTCGTTTTTTTACCACGTACTTTTTTACCATATGGTTTACACTCTTATTTGTTTAAACTTACCATTGATATAATTTAAGAAAATACTTTTCAACGTTATTTCAGCGAGTCGCACTGGTCCCACTTTTCTTGTTTGAAATGTGTTAGCATTGAGAGTGGGGCAAGGTATGTCATTTCATTCCTGCCCTTCTTTGGTCTGTGCAACTCCCCTACCGAGATTCGTAGCGCTCAAGTAGTGAAACTAATCAATGAGACTCCTTCAAGCATTTCCAGCAGGTGGCAACCCCTACTTTAATCACAGACGCGTTTTATATTCAGTGAATGCATTTACACCCACGAACACACTCTCCCCACCTCCCCCTACCCGTTTTTCACTATTCTTATTTAAAGATAATGAAAAACACCTTATATGAATGATATATTTGATTAAAGTCTACAATAACATTAAATAAATAGGGATTTAGAATAAAAGGTTTAAAAAAGATAGAAACTAAACTAGGATAACTAGATATCGAGGGACACTCAAATTATAAATATATTTTAAGAAACACGCATAAAAAGTAAATTTAAGTCTTTAATCACTTTATTGTATCTAATCTGTTCTATTAGATACAATTAAAAGCGCAAGTATCGTGATTTAAAATGTTTAAGCATGGTTCATAGAAAAATAAATAGGCCTTACTTGGCTAAAGGGAATATTTGTCAAACGATTTATTATATGGTTCTGATGAAAACTAAAATACATATACAAATATGTATATAAATATGTGCACGACTTAGATTTGCGTTATTTTCTTGGGAATAAAAATTTTAATAACAAAATTAATTAATGCCTAAAGAGAAATTGGAAATTTTAAGAATATGTGTAAAATGTGATATATGTACTCGACATATATTTCACAAGAGTATATCATGTTTTAGTTATTGTGTGTTTGTGTAAAGCAGTGTTCATTATTTCTAACTATTGAAATGCACCATGTATTCCAAGAATTAAATGTCAATCCACGTGTTTATCTATTTTACAATAAAATAAGTTTTAAATAATCTTTCGAGTGATTACATCATTTTATTTCAATGAATCAATAGTTTGTCAAATCAACATTTATCAATCACTCTTAAAGGTTAAAAGAACGAATGAAATAACATCACGAGTGTAAAAGCTAATTGCAATTGCTATACAGGCATAAAAATACAACGTAGTCAAAAGCAAGATGACATCCTTATTTTACTAAAATAACAACGTAGTGTCCATTGATGAATTTGTAAACCCTATACACTAAAATCAATCAAGTCTATCGTTCGGAATCTACGAAACCATCCTTAAACTACCACCTTTTTAAATATATAAATAACTTCAAACATTTTTTAATCCAATAACAAATAGAGGTAGGTTGGTAGTTCATTAACGTCACACTGGAGCAACACAACGGGTTATTGGCGACAGGTCCGGAATCAATCCGGAAATGAAAAATCCAAGGACAACGACTCATAATTTTGAAGCACGGTCAGATGACGAGAACAACACCTGTGAGCTGGCACCCCACTTTCTAAACTTCCACCCACTGCCAACGTAAGGATACTTGAGGAAATGACAGATTTAACATGTGCCTGTCCCCCCACACACGACGGTCTTTGGTTGGACCCAATTTCGCTCGCAACTCTCCGGTTGCTAATAAGTTTCTCTTCTAACTGGTCTAACATGACTCTAAGCAAATCGATACACAGACCCGTGGTATATATTCATGAATATATACCATGATTGTTGAATATACAATATATCATGATATTGTTAAACGAAAACACTGAGAAACATACACAAGTTTCTGAAAATCTCTAACGTAAAAGAACTTTAAAAACTTTCATAACATTCTTGAAAAATTTGTAACCAGCATTTTTTTCAACCAAATCCTCACACGCTTCGTTCGAAACAGAAAAGATTGCGATCAGCACCATATAACCCACACCACGCCCAACAAATCAGAATCGAAAAACAACCACAACTGCACTCCAGTTACTTCGTTATCCTTGCTGCGCTCTGTAATTTCCAAAGAGCGTATCTATTGCTTTCAGAGTGAACCATTGCTTGCTGCCCAAGAACAAATAGAACAAAAAAGTGTTCGAACGTCTCTTGCCGGAAGTTAACAAAAGAGTCACTATCATACATTCCCCTAACGCAATATTGTTACACCACTCCTTTTAGTGCTCACATTGAATAAAAGTTTCTAAAGAGTAAGGAGAGACAAGGGGAGAAAAAAGGAAAAATTGTTCGCTTGTTAGGGAATTCGGAAATGTTGAATTCACTTGTAAGAGGAACAAGGTTTTGCAATGGAGTTTTCGCGTAAATTAAGTTGTCGGATCGAACTCTGCAAGGTCTGCAATTTCACGGAGAATCTTCTCGCTCAGAGAACTCAAAACATCAGGATTTGAAAAATGCATTAGAGCTTGTTTAGAAATCTGAGTATCTGTTGAGCATAAAACTGGGATGAATTAGACATTCAAAAAGTGTTTTCCAGTTATTTCTCAATACTTTAATTTGTGGTGGACAAAACTGTCGAGCTAAATTTTTTTATTCTATGCCTTAATGAAATTTCAATCAGAATATGTAGGTTTTGCTCATAACTTCAAAACTGCACAGCTTATTTACACAATTCTTTGTGTCGTGTAAGGAAGATAAGGGTCTAAAGCAACGTTCACAAACTATGTTCCACAGATAATGAATAAGTGTTTAGTGATAAATTATCAAAATTAATGACTGACAAATATTAGAATTTAAATATTATTCAAAAATTATCCATGGAGAGAGATTGTTGGTTAAAGACAGAAACTTTAACACAAGGAGGGCCAAGTACTTCTATTGACGTATCTATGATTGCGGAAGAAATGTAATTACAAACTATGGTTTCTTCAAAATCTAATATTAAAGAACAAGTGTCACGAAAAACAGACTAAAACGGAAGTACGATGAAAGTCATTTAAATTTTGGATTTACGTGTATTGGCAATATAGATACTCCCTACTCAATGTGTGCTTAATGTAATAAAATACTTCCAAACTGTTCTTTGGCTCCAACTAAACTTCGTAGGCACTTCGAAACGAAATACGCTGCTTACAAAGGAAAATATATACATTTTTAAAAGGTGACGGGGCTTGGTAAAAAAATCTAAACTTCGAATTAGTTTAATTATTATTTATTTGAAATTAGTAAAACTATATATATTAGTTTAATTTAATTATTTATTCGAAATTTCTAAAACTGAAAACGGAGGAGCAACAGAGGCATCTTTTCGCCCGAGATACCGATTTGTACTTTATGGTGAAGATCATACAATTGGAGATACACTCATTAAGCCTTGTGTGCATCATGCATGTTAAACGAGCAGGCTTCTAAAAATAGAGGCAGTACGATTATCAAATAATACTATTTCACGCCGCATCAATGATCTTTCTGCTGACAGAGAAAGAGCTAAATCATCGAGACTTTGCAGTGAATATGCATTACAAATGGATGAATCTACAGATATCGCAGGACTCGCTGTTTTGCTAGTTTTGTTTCATATTTGATAAAAGCATCGAAGATTTTCTCATATGCAACTATCTACAATAAAAGAATGAATGCAACTGTAATAATTACATTACAACATAGGTTAAGTTGATATTTGTGCAGATGGTATTCAAGAGATGGTTGGAAAGGTGATAATAGTTGTAACACGTATCCTGCAAGTAACTATAAGAGCCACTAAAAGTAATTGTGTTTTGCATAGACAAGCACTATGGTTGATGAGTCCTGTGTCTGGCAGATATTTTTACAAAGTGCAATAAAGTTAACTTATTACTATAAGGAAAGAATATTACAATTTTTAATGCAAGAGATAAAATTGCTACCTAAAGTACTATGTAAGGTGTTAAGTGCTGTGTTATTCGTTATAAATTAACTCTTGATAGAGGGTGTTACCGTCACTTTACAAAAAGAAAATTTTCTATATGCAAACAAAAATATTATAAAAAGTTTGGCTATGGATATGGTTTGGCTCTGGCAAGTTGACATTTCAGTCACTTGGTTTTGAACGAGTCTACTGATAAAGCTAGGAGGCAAGTTAACCGTAAGAAATGTGTTCCCACAGTTGAAAAATTAACTAGATTTCTGGCCCCGAGTTTAATGTTTGGTGCCAGAAAAGATAACTAGTCGGTGTAACAAATAATCACATACGGCGGTTGTCATACACGATTTACGGCAATCCTTTCCCATGGCAGAGCTTATTATCTTTCCACAAATGGACTTTCCAAGGTCATCTGCCTTCTCACCGTAGCACATGTATTCAGCTTCTCTCTTGTGAGGAGGTCTGGCCGGTGTCAGACTTCCTCGTCCAATATATGTTAAAATATATTAAAGCAAAATATGTATATTTATGTCTCTGTCCTCATAACTATATGCATGTTCCCTTATTCGTATACTTTCCTTAAGTCTAATAAAGTGTAAGTTCTAATGTTTGCCTTAATTGAAAACATTCAAATAATAAGAACACCCCAAAAAAACCTTAAACGCTTGAAGAAAAAGAAAGTGACTGGAAGAGACCCACCACAATACTTGATTTTTTATTTGACTCCTTATACAACAGCTATCTTTAAAGCTGTTTGCTCTCTCTCTCTTCCCTAGAAAGAGCCTAGGATTCGAAATCCGGTCAGGGCACGGATGGCTTGGAATCTACTTAAAGTCAAGGTCCCCTTTCTGATTCGCCCTCTTATAGAAAAACTGAACAACAGCAAAATCAAAAAATCAAATCAATCAATAGTGTTTCGTTCAGTTCCTTTCACTACGGTTTTATTTCTTGGAAAATACAGCAATTCTAATTAGCACAAACGCAAATTATGCACATCTTAAAAAAATTCAAATAGTTGTCAAGTATATTGCCAAAACTCCTAAAACATTAAGGGCCACGGTGGCCCGGTTGGAAGAGTAACGGACTTGCAACCGAAGGGTTGCGAGTTCGAATCCAGCCAAACACCGTCGTGTACAAAGGGGGCTGGTGCACGTTAAATCTGTCGTGGCCTCAAATGTCCTCACGTTGGCGTGGTGTGGAAGTTTGGAGAGTGGGGTGCCAGCTCAGGTGTTGCCTCGTCATCTGACCGTGGTTCAAAATTACGTGGTGTTGTCCTCGGATCTTTCCCTTTGGGATTGATCCCGGACCGTTACCAATAGCCCGTTGCGTTGCTCCAGTGTGACGTTAATTGAAATACCCCCTAAAACATTAATTTATCAAAATTAAACTTCAGTCTCTTCTGAAAACTGAAGTTTCCATTTCTAATTTTGAATACTTAGAAAGCATTTAAGGCCTTCGTTGCAGTTTTTCTTAAGGCTTCGTGCAACTTTTTTCAGGTTTTTTTATAACATCCAGTATTACTTTATAAGAACTAATGGCTAAAATAGAAGGAAAAAATTACAAAAATATTCATAATTTAAAATTTAGGAAAATCGTTTTAGAATATTTAATGCTTTTATTCATATCCTTATAACATATTCCATATTATTAATATTACTTTTAATTTTTAATACGTATTGTTACTAAATATCTTACAATTAACAAGCTAGATATCTTACAAACTAACACATTTGAAATTCAGTTTGCCTATGAATGTAAATGAATCAGTGGAGCTATTTTTAATCATGCTTTCATTTTTGTTTTCATATGAAAATCTAGTGTACTATCCATATAATGTAATGTGCGTATGATCCAAACATTAGTAAAAGTGTGCTCCTTTCAAAATAGTATGGTCTCTTTTCTCAACTCTTTTTAACTATGATCAGGAAAAAGGCTTCTGTTTGACCTATTAATGAAATCAATCGAACTAATAAGAGAAAAAATATCCAAATTGTGATTTCGTAAAACTATTATTTGCAGATGGCAGGTGCAATGCGATCAGCTCTTCAGCAAAACTTTTCAATCAATTAGCAAAAACTTAAAGACATTGATTTAAGCATGTCAGAAAGAAATAAGCCAAACGGTGGCGCTCTACAAGTTATTATGCAATAAATAATATATTTAAAAAAATAAGGATTACATTCTGTATTTGAGGTATGTATCCGTTATAAATCTTTACCGAAAAATACAGCTTAATCTTGTTATAAGGAAGCATTAGAAAGTAATAAATACAATGTTATCAAGCCATAATTATAGATGTGCATATATTTTGATTCAAGCTCTCTCCAATTTCCTTCGGTTTTGGATAATGGGTATTTGGTATTTTAATTAACGTCACACAACGGGCTATTGGTGATGATTCGGGATCAATCCCAAAGGGAAAGATCCGAGGACAACACCACGTAATTTTGAACCACGGTCAGATGAGGCAACACCTGAGCTGGCACCCCACTCTCCAAACTTCTACACCACGTCAACGTGATATGGATAATGGGACCTAATCGTACAACTCAAAGTGGAAATCGAACTTTTTTAAGTAAAAATAAAATCGATTACACAAAAACAACCCATGGAAATCAAATCAGAAGAACTATGTGATACAATATTTAGTAAAGATATAAAGGAATTCTAGAAAACTTTAAATTAAGTTATTAAAAATTATTTTCGTTCACGGTACTTTTAATATGAAAGTTTGTAAAGCGAGATTTAAATTACAAGTTTACTTATGGAATAATAAATATATGTATGAGATCTCTCTCAACTAAAGAAATAAATTATTGGTATTTATATATTTACAAATGACATGTTCTTTTTCATATTAATTTGAGGATTCGGAGTACTCAAAATTCATAATAGTGCAGTTTCTATTTTAAAAGAGAAATTAACCCGATCACTTGAATGTAAACAAAAATATACATCAATAAACAATTATAGAACTTATCATGAATAATTGCCACACTTTCAGAAATTAGTTTCACAAACATTAGGACACAAAAATGTGGATCAGATGGTAAAGGTTCTACACCTGTGATTCATATACCAAATTTGAAACCGGAAAAAAATAAATAATTAACAAAACCTGACCAACAAAAAATTATTAAAAAAGCATTTGTCTATAATAATGTCATTAAATAACGAAATGTTCTGAAAACCCCAAATAAACAATGATTTCAAAGCAATGCATAATATTTTTTAAATTAAAAAACAAAGAGAATACTACCGGCTGGAAATGCAAAAAGATACTTGATACACAATTGTGATGGATAAGAACAGTTGATACAAGTGATCATCATAGGTTGAATGCACAATGAAACTGTTTAAAAATCAAAGACAATAACAACAATTTTTACAATAAGACGATAAGCTTCTTTCTGTCACGGTCGACCGTTTCTTTGGAAATCATTTAATGAAAACATTTAATGCGTTTATAAAGTGTCCGTGATTGTATGCTGTTCAGAATCCGAAAGGTCGAATATTAAGGGAACCCCGAGGATTTTACTATACAGTGGTTACACAATCAGATTAAACCAATGAAGCGAAACCCTTTGCTAATGCTCTTCATCACCTGCGCAGTTCCGCATATCTGAAGTTCATACACCAAAGGCGATCTAATATAACTTGGATATCGAGTGTCCAATAAGTTCCAAGTGAGATACAAAAGTATTCATATTATAAAGATATTTTTGTTGTACGCATTATGAGAAACGGGGAATATTTCTTCACAAAATTACGTACCGTTATTGTAAATGTATAAAAATTAACTGGATTTAAGGGAACTTGGAATATTGAACTAAAATTGGACCGATTTCTTAACCTTGAAAAATCCCAAATTTTTAATATTTTTTCATCAAACTTTTCGAGCTCAATAAAACACGTTTTTAATTTATATTTAAATTTTGTGGAAATAAAACTAGTGGTTATATAATTAAGTATTAACCACTAATAATTATGAAAAATAATTTTTAATTAAGATACACTGAAGTTTTCCATAAGATCATTTTTTAAATAAATACACTAGAAACATAATTTTTTATGAAAATTAAAGACAAGTATTTGTATCATTCTGTGAATCAGGATCATAAAAAACAATATTTTTAAGCTGTTATAAAAACTTAAAATTTTCAAAATACAAAATTTTAATAAAATTTAACATAGTTAAAGCTATACAAATTTCTAAAATATTAGGCCAATGATTAAATCCTGATTCAGAGAATATAAAACTAGAATTTAAATAAGTCACCAATTTTCTGGGTTATATAACCAGAATGCTTTAAAATATCCCATGAGAAAATATGTAAATCATAGAAATGTGATGAATACTTTTGTATCTAACACAAAAGACCACTTTTTCTATTGAGAGCGTAATTTTTGTCCAATTTTGATGCAATTTGTCTTAAAATGCCTCTTCAAAATATAAACTATCTTTTCAAACATTTTTAAAAATCTCTTTCCAAAAAGTACTACCTTCTTTTAAAAATCTCAAATTCAAAAAGTACAATCACCCCTTAAAAAGGATGATGTAGACTAATTTTCAAACACAAAACAGAATTTTGGCATGTGTTACTACTAAAATAAATAATAATTAATTTTTAAAAAATTTTAGACATCACTTCACATAATACTTCATAATTTAAATCTATCATACAAATATTATTATTCAAAAGGTAAAATTTTTATTATTAGTTTTTATAGAAGGTCTTTCATTAATATAAATTGTAAAATGGAGCTTAAAAAACTTCACAAATGAGTTAATAACTTATAAAAAATTCACTTTGTTACCATAAAACTGCTCGGAGGAAAAGAATTTTTACTCATAACTAATTATCTAATAATACATCTGGAAATACTTTTGTTTCATGTCATTCGAATAATAATAGTGAAACAATGTAAACAGATGTAAATATAATATTATTTAATATGTAATTGGTAAGCAGCTCAAATATTTAACCAGTAAACGAATCCTATACTTGAACAAATTATCGCCTGTCTCTTTTCTACCAATTTCAATAAACGCCTTACTACGTTTGAGAGACTTCTTGTTACACCTGTTAATCTTTAAGAAGGAACATGTTAATCTTTAGGGAGGCGAATAGAGATATAAAAATTAAACTATGTATTTAAAAAAAATGAAAATGAACAAATATCAGACTAAATAGATGTGTTATTTAAACATGTTAGCTGCTGAAAGTATAATAAACATAAGGGTTTAAAACAAATTATATGTTTTAAAATTTTATTTTTGAGAAAGAATAGGAATAAAGAATTTCGAATGTTTTTCGTTTGAAACATTGAATTTCGAAACAATAGACCATAAAAATTGACCACCCAAAAAACCCATTTTTAAGGACTACAGATGTTATATACAATTGTTTTTGTAAATTCATTCAACATTAAAATTCTATATAGGGTCTAAAATTTTCATGAATTAAAGGAATTACTTCAAAAATTCTTTTTGTATAAATTATGTTAATTGTACGTTCTATTTAATTAATACTAGTTATATTATTAAAAAGGGAAACTTCAACTTATATCCATAAAATAAAAAGAAACATTTACATTTTTCCATTTTCCATACTCAAAGTAACTTTTTCTACCCACGAGAAACCGAAGTAAAATGGAACAAGATAAATAATTTCAAGACACATCACACAATACATCTTGTGATTTTTAAAAAATACTCCAAGACTTCATGGCTACATTCCAAGTACAAAAATTTTCCATTATGGCCTTTTTTCATTTACATTCTAAAATAAATCATTATTAAAAATATGATACAAAAGTTCCTTTTTCAAATAAATTCGAATTCACGTGCGAGATCAAAAACATGTTACCTTACCTTTTTGTAATGTCGGTTTTGAGAACTTTATCAGAGTATCCAAAATTTAAGGAGCTCCCCAAGTTGGTCCCACCAACTACCCAAAGGACAACATGGTGTGATTTGTGGACAGACACCTTTGCAACCGCGTCGTTGAAGTGATATTCGCGAACTGACCGTTTTTCTCGCGCTGGACTTCGCCTGCTACTGTTCCAGGATTCAAGCGAACCGCTCTCGGTCGCCGCTAGGTGGCACTCCGTTTAATGGTTGGTGGCCAACGAAAACGAAACTTGCAGTTCTCTAATCTTCCCGAGCTTTCTTTAAAATCTTGCTGGGTCTTTTGGAGTTTTTTATATTTCGCTTTGTGATTGCATTCTTTATTTTGCATTAAAAAACTTCCCAAAATAGTCATTTGCAAACAAATGGAAGTGAAATGTGTTATTAAAATATTCACATTGGAAATTATTGATTTTTATTTTCTTCAGAATATCTTAACTTATATCTAGAAATAAAAGGGAAACAGAAAATTCGCTTTTACTTAAACTATATCACTTTGCGAGAACGATTCATAATTGTATAACATTACGATGCATATTTCGTTGGCTTGGTGTCAACGAAATAAAAATTCATTTCAAATTAATTTTAACTGCAATAATCCATATCCACGTATTTTTTTAATTTGCAAATTTTCAAATTTCGGTGACACAATGCATATATTAAATGAATATCTTTATTTTTGAAACTTGCTTGATGAATATAAATCATGGTTATTGTGTTTCCTTTTCCAAAATTTTGTGCTCATGACTTTGACCTTTTCTCGAGGTTTTGAAAGTCAGCTTAGCCAAGATGGGCGCCTATCGATAGAGAACAGCTTTTATCATACCTACATTCCAGGCCCAAGTATAGTGCTGCTCCCGTGAAAAGGTAGTTGAATCATGTGGTTTTAAACGAGTTTATTTGTTAAATTAGTGGATTGGTAGTAACGTGAGGATAGCTGGCGTCTTTAGAGCAGATTCTGTTTCTAAGTTTATGATTCGGTGTCAAGAGTAATAGTGATGATAACGAGTTGGCAGGGGGAGAAATATTCACGGAGATCGCCATTCATTCTTTAGCGTACGGCTGCCCTTCTTACGCGCTTTCACACCTATTCAAAAATTGACTGACCCAAGTTGACTGCCTTCTCGTCGGAGCCGTATCATATCAAGTTAGATGACTGACCCCAGTACCAGTTTAATTGAAAGATTCCTCATGAATCCCAAGTCGCAATGTAATAATATTTTCCCTTCTTTTTCTTTATACAATTGCACACCGTTATTATTATAAACACGGAAAGATTCTAAATTATTTTTAACCTGGAAAATAGATTGACATTACAGTACAAAAAATTTTCGCATTGCCGGGTCCCTCTTAACCCAGTCACACACTGGAGCAGCATGTGACAAAACATAGGACATGCGTACACCGTTTCTGTACAGATAAGCTGCCGGTACTCATGCGTATTTCAGCCAATTTAGTGTTGCAGGACTGATGTTGAACCAATGTGTGGTTTGCCTTAGATCACGGACTCCGATGTCATAGTACCTGCTATATTCTTATACGGATCCCTGATAGAGGGACAAATTGTTAGAGAAGCGTTTCCTAATTAAATTTAATCATGGAATCTATTAGATTTTGTAATTGGGTTTTCAGTATAGCGCATAAATAATTAATGTACCGTAGATGAAAGATTTTGGTTCAAGCTCGGATTTTTCAATGAAATTCTTAAGTTTGAAAAATAATCCAAAGTATTTTGCACCACAAGTTAGGATTAATTTATGTACAGTATTTACGTAGGTAGATGCTGTAATGAATGGTCGATTTCAGTTCTGAATTGCAATTACAGAGGCAGTTAAGAGCATGCTATGCAGTGTGATCTAATTCAAGCATAGTCTCGCTTAATGAGTCGGAAGCAGACGATGATATTTTTTGGTATCTATCTAGTATCTGGAGAGAGAGAGCTGTGCAGAGAGGAAAAATATAAGTTCTCAAGCCCCTGTCTTTTCTCTTTCTTTGTGAAAGAATGCCTTGATCATACATGAAATTCGATTTAAAAATGTGCGTGATTTACAAATTATTAAAAAAACTCTTGCTTTTCAGCTTTGAATATCTATATATTAGTTTGTTCAAAGCCTTACTCACTAGAGTTTTCTACATAAGTCATGGTAAGTAAACACTGTCTATAATGCCTTGATGCATTTAGCTTTTAAGCAGTTTTTAGTTAACATATTCTTCTATATTTATTTAATAAATGATACAAAATTCCAGTGTTTTACTTTCATAAACTTCAATTGATTGAATGCGGGGATAGTGTTCATAAAATAATTCCAGAATATTTCTCCTTCTCCAAAAATCTCTATTCTTTCAGCTCCAGACCCTAACTAGGTCTTTGCACGGTATTGTCTGGTACAATAAGTCCTTAGCTTCGTCTTTTATAGAAAAACCTTCGTTCCTTATGGCTGATTTAGTTTAGGCGATTTTCAGATTATGATACACTACTTAAAGTTTTGATCTTATGCAAGAACAGTCCCATCTTTAGATTTTAAGTTACAAATTTCTCTATTCACGAAGTTTTTCTTTATGTTGAATGCAAGTCGTTGTAAGTATACAATGTTCATAATGCTCTGACGCATCTAGTTTTCTATTGTATGCGTAGATTGCATCTCTAAAAAATTACTTTACATCAGTTAACTGGGCTGTAAACAGCGACAAGGTAAACCAGCATGGCTCATAAATCGGAGTGACATGTCGTAAATTCCATCCTCTCGGCTGTTTTGGTCGTTTTGACTCTCAGGTATTCACCTAGCGACGATGATAAAAGAATATGGATCAACAATAAAAAATCCTGATAATCCTCCTCATCTACCTGCTAAAGGTATCCCCTGTTAGATTACTTCCTGAGAATGCCCATAAAAATAGCATAAATCTTTCAAGCATTCATAAAACAATTTCAGGGATGGTCCTGTGATCTATCTTCCAATTCCCTACTCCAATCGAATTGCCATCCTGTCATCAGAATGTTTTTCAATTGTTTTCAGACCAACCTCCACATATTCTGTCCGGGCCCCAGTATCAGCTTAGATCAGGGGCGTCAAACTCAATTAAAACACGGGCCATTTAATGCAACTGGTAAGATTCAAGCGGGCCACATCACATTTACAAATTTTCTTACAATTATATTTTGAAGTGAAGATTCAGGAATATGGATAGGATAATTAAAACACATTATGTAATTAAGTGAATTTAGGTAATAATTTATAATATTGCTATATAATTGCTTTTATTTAAACGTTTATTTAATTTAATATATTTATAAAACCAAAATTAATTTAATTACTGGAAACTTGCCAGCGCTTTCCTCCTACTAGAGTTTTCCACAATAACTGGATTCAGAGACTGAGAACAGACAATCTTCATTATGGCAGATAGATGTTTATCAGTTAATCTTGATCTGTAGGCCGTTTTATTTAATTTCATGGACGAAAATAGTTGCTCACACATTTTTAACATGGCGAAATTGTGTGTACGGTATTGCCTCGATCTCCCCTAAGTGCTATTTTCTTCATAACATAGTGTTCTGTTTTCATTTTATTTCATAGCATCGTGGGCCACAAAAAATTACCTCGGGGGCCGCCATTTGACACCCCTGGCTTAGATGATAGGCCCCACTACCAGGTTAAATGTTCAAGCCCTAGCACCACTTTGATGGTCAGCAATACCAGGTTAGTTATTAGAATTGCATATTCTAAGTATGTTTAACTTGTAGGAATGCAATTTTTTTCTGATTTTCCTTTGCACTCTTATACACCTTTATTTTAAATACAACGAATATTCATAAATTTTAAACTTAGAAAAGATTCCACGTAACAGAACATAAAACTTCATCTTATCTGGACCCCCGCAGGCTTTGGATCCCAGTACCATTTCATACCCCCTTTCCGACCTATATAGATCCCTATTTCAGATGTCTACGTATATTTTATCAGTATGATTAACGAAACTCCGATTTACGGTGATTGAATTAGCTTTATGTATGCGAGATGTAAACAACAGTTATGCCTGAATGAATGAGGCAGCTTCAATACTTCTAGCCTGCGTTATGCCACGACGTACCACGGAGGTGGGTGAAATCCAGAACTCAGAAAGACAATAAGCAGCTCAGATGTTTGCCGATGACTATAGTCAGCGTATCAACCATTTTTTGTCATCCTGTATACTTCCATTCTGTTTTTGTTCTAATACATTAAATCGTTGTTAACTTTATCTGAAGTGTCTGTATCCTCCTCATTCCCATTGAATTGTGTCTGAAGTGTTGAACCACCAACAGATCCAAATGCGGTGAGTGTACGAGTATTTGTTCTTTTCGATGAAGTTAACAGACATACATAGTTTCGTGGAGAGCTCTAGGCCAGTTGCCCCTCTCTCTGAATTCCTCCCTGAAATATTTCATGGGATAGGTAGAAATTATTCCTGATATAATTTCTGACTCCTAGGTTGAAAGTTCAATTCTCGTATTTCGAAAATAAAGATGTATACCAAAATACAGCCAATTTGTTAACATGTATTCTGAGACTAACCTTGTTAAACAATCCATCTTAGCTATAGTTTTGTCCAAGTCATATTTGCAAACAAATACTGAAGGCTTTGAATCTGCAATAAATAGGATGAACTGTGTAGAAAGAGGTATCTGTCAAGGCTTTACAAACTGTTGCTTGTTTTGGCTAAAAAACTATGTAACTCATAAAAAAACAGAACAATCTCTGATGAGATATGCGTTGAATCATTTCAGGGATCAGAGCATTTGTGCCCCGAAACTTTGTAGAATTCGAGCACATTACATCTAGCAGACATTTTGGCTCTTCCTTGAAGAGGTGTGAACCAGGGACGTATTCAGACGGGGCCCGGAGATCCCGAAATCTCCCGAAATATTCTAGATGTTACAAAAATAAATGCTGAACAGGTTAGTTGATTGATGTAACTTAATTAGCTTAATTGATGTAAATCGAAGTTTGTTAAAGGGACAGTTATAACTTTCAAAACAAACTTTTGCAGTTATAATCTGATTGTTATGACATTTGTGTACAGACTTTGTTTTCGACAAAAGTGCCTAAGCATAACGTTTGGTCCACAAATTTTCTTTAGACCAAAATTGTTCGTCCCTTAAAAACAATCTTTCGACAAGAGCCGAAGGGCTTGGTAGGATAAAGATGCCTTTTGTAAATTGATTGATGTTCGGTACACAAATGTACCGATTCCTGAAGGGGCAGCTGTGGTTCAGTGGACTTGTCCATTGCGCTAAGCAACCTGCGAATTGTCTGCTTGTAGGTTCAATATTTATAACATGTATAAAAATATGTGTATTTATATCTTCAGTGCCATTAAAACTTTCCTTGAGTGTTTGTTTTCATCATTTGATGTCTGTCTTATGTTTGGTGCTGTTTGGCCCCACCATCACACGCCCCTACACCTAGGGCTTGGCCGGACCTGGCCATTGCTCCATAAAAAGTACCCAATCCATCTGTACCGATGCCTAGGGTCTATGAGAGGGGTATTCAGTGTAAACAAACAAACCAGACGGCCTGCGAAGATTTTACATCTGTTGTCCAAATGTTCACGCATGATACATACGGAGTTACCTTAAAATGTAGTTTATCGCCATCTTGTACAACGTTTAGCGTTTAGTCTAATTGACGTCAACCAATCATCTATCATATATCAATTTGGAACTTATTATTTGGAATTTTTATTGGGGGGAATGTTTAAATCGTATTAGAAAAACAAACCAACAGACGTCACGTTCAAAATACATACAGGAAACAGGTATTGCCGCAGAAACACAAACGCCACCTACATTTAGCTTGACAGAAAATCTCTCTCATATAAGTTCTCCACCGATTTCCCATGTAGCACGCCCACGTATTTAAGAAGTGTTAAGTATTACAGATAGATTAAGCGAATAAGAAGCTCAGATGTCAATAGTACAGTACCTTTTTCTCCCTATCATATTTACATTGTTTTCAGCGCGAATGAGACGAATAACTCAATTAGTGAGCAATAGAGCTCAATTAATGAACAGAGAAGATATTGTAAACGTGTGTTAAATGGATGAGACAGCTTCTCCTTGTTTCTACAGTCCAGTCGCGCGATACTCTTATGACAGGTTTCCCAGTCTCCCCACTTTTCCTTCTATAGGCTTCCAATATGCTGGGACCTGCTAATGACCCAAACACCTCAGGGATATGGGAGGGAATGGTGAGTTAGAGGGGAGTTGCTACTTGAAGTTACTATAGTAGTGAAGAATAGTTTGGCCTTAAGATAGAAACATAAAGAATGTATTTTCTATGTCTTTTGCAGTATTGCTTTGCAACGACTTGATGTGTTTGCAACACGTGGCATAAAAGATGCGGAGACATAATTGTTAGTATATTTCTGTTACCACAACGTGTATGAGACAGATGTGCTACCTGTTTTGCTAAGAGAAAGCCACCTCTTCAGTTTGTTGGGTTGGATGAGCAACTGTTTGTCTTCTGACGATGACAAAACGACAAGTCAGCCAGGATCACGGAACATATGTTAACCCTATTTATATTCGGGGACTCCCAAATTCGTAGAAGGACCGTTGTATCCCGGTTAGAAGAGTAACTGATCAGCAACCGGAGGGTTGCGAATTCGAAACTCGATCCAACTAAAGACCGTCGTGTACGTGGGGCTGGTGCACGTTAAATCTGTCGTGGCCTCCAATGTCCTCACGTTGGCATGATGTGGAAGTTTGGAGAGTGGAGTGCCAGCTCAGGTGTTGACCTCGTCATCTGACTGTGGTTCAAAATTACTTGGTGTTGTCCTCGGATCTTTCCCTTCACGGTAGAACCCGGACCATCACCAATAGTCCGATGTGTTGCTCCAGTAAGACGTTAATTTAACTACTTACCCAAATCCGTAGTGGTCCAACCGTTGGCGTGGTGTGCAAGTTTCGAGAGTGAAGTGCCAGCTCAGGTCATCTGACTCATTCAAAATTACGAAGCATATCCTCGACCGTAGTAATCTCATAGACGATATTTAAAAGTAGAGTGAGCAAAGGTAAACTTTTTATGTACCCAGGATTATATGACCAACACTATTTGTAACGTGACCCATAGATATTTTCATCTGCCTTGTGGAAATGAACATTCACCATTTGATTTGTCCACGGAACGGGTGAAGACGACCATCCATTGATTCATCAGCAGATTTAGTATTATCAAGACCCTAAACTTGAACTTATGAATCACAAACCACTGAAAAAAGTATTCTTTTCAGATGGTAATGGTAATTAATTAACGTCGCGCTGGAGCAACAAAACGGGCTGTTGTCGGTCTGGGAATCCGAGGGAATCCCGGATAGTCAACAAATCTTGAAGGGAAAGATCCGAGAACGGCCCCTCATAATTTTGAACCACGGTCAGATGACAAGATCAACACCTGAGCTGGCACCCCACTCTCCAATCGTCCACACCACGTAAACGTGGGACATTAGAGGCCACAACAGATTTGACGAGCCCCCACCATAGACGTAAAATATATCGCTTTTCGAAGAGCTTCAAAAAGTGTCACCAAAATGTGGCTAATAGTCACGTGACTGCTACTAGAAAATTCAGCTTGGTTGATTGATTTGATTTTTTATCGCTTCTCTTGGCAACATAACATAAAAAGTTAGAGAGGCGAATGTGTATAATACTGCATAGTTCTTGAATTTGAGTTACGTTTTAACATTGTTAGGCGATGCGAATGTGCATACTACTGAATATTTATTGAATTTGTGTAACGTTGTAATGTTTTTAGAAATTTGAGCTGTTATATAATTAGCTCAAGTTCTCATTGGGATCAAGTTTAACTAGTAAGTATACAACAAAAATCCGTACATGTAAGATAAATACGTTGTAGTGAATAGATTGATTGCAGGCCCGGAGTTCAGATACGGCCCTCTGGACAGGTTTAACCGGCCCTCAAGCCGAATAAGCCCTTCGGATATGTTTACCCGGCTCGCAGACCAGATATAGCCTTCCAAATTTTTATCAGGACCGCAGTTCAGATACGGTCTGCGGACAGGTTTACCCGGCCCACAGTCCATATACAGTCCACCAAGTATGTTTATTAGGACAGCAGACCAGATACTGGACATGTTTAACCTACCCGCTATCCAGATACGGCCCTCAGGACAGTTTTACCTAGCTCGCAATCCAGATACAATCCTCCAAATATTTTTTTATCAGGCCCAATCCTCCAAATATTTTTTTATCAGGCCCAATCCTCCAAATCGGCTTAACCAGCCTGCAGTCCAGATACAGTCCTCCGCACCGGTTTACCAGACCCGCAGTCGAGATCGGTCCTGTAGTGCTGGTTTGATTTATCGCTGGACTGTTACCTTCTGCAATTGTATATTAATAGAAAATGTCAAAAGGGTTAGGGATGCTCACAAGTATATCGTCACTGGTTAAAATTTTATGTAAGATAATTGTCCTAAACCTGACCTCCTTTACTTAAATATATTATATTTTTTGTACAACTGTATTAGGTGTGAAAATTATCTTAAAGATTTAATAGCAGAAAATCATTCAAATTTCCTTCTTTAAACTTAATGAGGTTAACACGAGTTGGAATAAGTTGAAAAATAAATGCACAAGTTAAGAAATGACTGCCTCAATAAATATTTTACTGATGCATAAAATAAAAATAGTGAAAACACAGATAAGAAGGTTGCGTGCTCAAATCACTTCTGGGTCACCACTGAAAGCTTTCATTTATATTATGGATCATTAATTGCTTATGTTTTCGTAAACGCAAATTTATTTTAGGACAGTTACGCATATTATTAACATGAAAAGTTATACATATAATCTTTACAAGATGGAATAACATATTTGAAGTTAGCTATTTTGCTCAATATTAAATTTCTGGTTCAAAAACTAAATAAGTCACAATAATGTCTATATCTGGATTTTAAATTTATCAAATTGATCATGTAAATAACTCTTGACAATTTTCATGATCTTAAGTGTATGCAAAAGTGCACGATTTTTAATATTAAATTTGTATTACTTATTGTGTGTGAAATCAATAATTTATAAATACGAAAGATAAATTTAAATAAGAAACAGTAAACTTATAAAATGTATTGTCAGATTCATCACATTTTAAATCCACTGAATAAAACTCATATAGAAACATGTAGCCATTTACTAGCCACCTTCTTTCTTCATCTTTGAGAAAACTAATAAATGGAACAAAAAAGTTTTTAATACATAAGAACTGAATAAATGAATTTTTAGCAGTTACACATCTTTACAAGTTCTTATTACAAGTATATATAAGTATAAATTGTTTTATTTATAATTCTAAAAATCAGAAATACAAAATTATGTTTATAGTTTGAAGGACAATACCTTACGAATTTAAGTTATCACAAATTTAATGCTTGAAATAATATTTTTTTCAGTTTAAAAAATTGTAGAAAATAAATGTTTCGCTCGATTGAGGAGCATGTTTTATATGTGCATAAATTTTCACAAATGTATTTAATTCGCTCAAATACTGTACTTAGAAAAAAATCGAAGTGTCCCCTTTTGAGTTAGAAAACAAAAGAGTGAAGGATTTCATTTCGCTGTGGAATGTGTTTTTATCACTACCGAGCTTATTTATCGAGTTAAAGGATGATATAAACATCGAAATGTTCACAAATATCGTTCGAAACAACCTAAAATTCAATATTATTTATCTCAAGATTTGAACGTGTAAGGAAGAAAGATGAATCTGAAGAAGAAAGTGTAAGAAGAAAGATGAATCTGAAGAAGAAAGTGTAAGAAGAAAGATGATTTAAAAGTAGAAAATAATTGAATTTAATGTTAGGTTTATTTAAACACTAGCAAAAAAATCAGGGTGTCAAGCAGATGTTTTTACAAAAGGAACTTTTCCAGCTGCGCGGATTGTTTGGAATTAATACAATAGAAGTGTCATTTCGTTCTCTAATTTTTTGCTTTCCCAATTTGCTATATTGTATGTTTCGTTAACAAGAATAAAAATGCGCCAAAACAGGTAAAGTATTTCAATTTCCGTTCAAGCACTGTTTTTGTTTTTCACATAAGAGAACAGCAATTGTTTTTCCCCGTTCCAGTAGAAAGTTATAGGTTCAAGGGAAATTATTTGAAAGAAAAGCTCTTTTGTCAAATGCACAATTTTATAATGAATGATTTTACAAATATTTTAAGGGACATGAACAAAAAAGTTCCCTAAAGCACATAATTGTGGTTCACATTTATAATACAGTTTATGAAATGATTCAATCCTATTTTTAACAAATCGATTTTACTTAATTTATAATTCTTAAAAGTTTCAAAATTTATCTTTTATTTTAATTATTATTCTAATATAATTTCACAAATGGGTGAATAAAAAACAAGTTTATTCATCAAAAAATAACAATTTAAATGATGTATTTAAGTTCATGTTTTCAATTCATAATATTTTTATCGTTTAAGACATGAAAGAATATAGTGCTCCTAGTTGGTTTAAAAAAAATCATCGCCAATACAGGGAACGATTTCACACAAGTTTTTAAAGTTCGGTTTATTATTTTTTTATTTTAAACCCTTATAGATGTACAATTTACAATAGCAAACGCACTAGAACATCAGTTAGTTTATTTTAAACATCATTTTAGATATATATTGATTGCAAATCAATGAAATCTTTTTTATAGAACGGGAAATGTCAGCGGGTTGTATAAAGAATTCTGAAGTTAGAACATCTATTTTTATCATACTAGCAAATACTGAAAACACTCAAATGTAAAATACATGTAAATCGCTCACTTGTGAAATGTAATGTTTCCCTTTTAATAAATTTGGAATTACATCCGTATACACAGCACCGTAGAACCATGTTAGTTTTCACTTTCAATGTATTTGCTATGGAAGAAGGAATGTGCAAACTACAATATATGCGCCTTGGAGAGAAGAGTCTAAGGATCACGTGACTACTGTTTTTGGTCACATGATAATGTGGACATAAAAGGGTTGCCATAGCTCATTCTACTTTTATATCTCCTCTATGGCCCCCGCACTACAGTCACTGATTAGATCGAGTTTCGAATTCGCAACCCTCCGGTTACGAAAAGAGTGGCCACGATAGCCTAGTTGGTAGAGTTGTGGATTAGCAACCGGAGGGTTGAGATTACGAAACTCGACCCAATCAAAGACTGTCGTGTGCGTGGGAGCTGGTGCATGTTAAATTCATAGTGGAATCAAATGTCTTTACATTGGAGTGGGGTGCCAGCTCAGATATTGACCTCGTCATCTGAACGTGATTCAAAATTTCAAAGTGTCCTTGGATCTTTCCCTTCGCGATTGATCCCGGACCCCTCACCAACAGCCCGTTGTGCTGATCCAATGTGACTCAAATTCAACTGCCTAACTACCAGTAAGGAAAAGGGGCCGCGGTAGCCCTGTTGTAAGAGTAACGGATTAGCAACCAGAGGATTGCCAGTTCGAATCCAACAAAAGACCGTCGTGTACAAGGGGGCTGGTACATGTTAAATCTGTCGTGACCTCAAATGTCCTCACGTTGGTGTGGTGTGGAAGTTTGAAGAGTGGGGTGCGAGCTCGTGACCTCGTCATCTGACAGTACAGTGAAACTTCGATTAACCGTCAGGGTCGGGACCGGGTCGATTAATCGAATAGACGGTTAACAGAGAAACCTTAAATAACTCACCCCATCCATTGCATAACGAATGATAAAAAATGCACGTTTACGAACTGGAATACACTGTACATGTATTTTATTTTACAGAGACAAACAATATACAATTTACATTAAATACAGTATAGTACATATTGTTACATGAACTTACACTCTAGACGTACATACATATTCAAATTTTAAAATAGTCTGTCATTTTCTTTTGTTTCTTCGAGGCTCGTGCTTTCTGAGCGGCAATGTTCCGTACTTTACGTAAGAGAAGTATCTGCTTTGCGTTTACCTCTTCTTGCCCTTCAAACCACTCAATGCATTTGATAACATTGTTTCTGCTTCTGTATGGCTAAACTTAGTTTTTTCATTCAAAGTATATCACTAATCTTCGTCAATTTCTTCTTCGATGTCAATCCCACTGGAAACAATTTCATCGTCGTTCAAAATGTCAAAGCCTCCGTCCAATTTGTCACATCCCAACCACTCTGTTACTTCTGCTAGCATATCTTCAGCATTCGGTACATTATTGCACAGTTGCACAATTTCGTCGACACTAACATTCACAGTTTCCTTAGGTTCGCTATCATTAGCTTCAGGCCAGTTTATTCCACCATTTTTAAGATTTGACACTTGAAGATTATCTCATGCAGTAGCAACATTGGAAATTGCATCTTATGTTGTACGTTTTCCAAACTCTTTTACAGACATTTCATCATCAGATGAAATCAAATTTCCAATAAAATCTTTCCTATAACGACGTTTCATGTTTTCGATTATGCCCTGGTCTATAGGTTGGGTTAGTGGTGTGTTTGCAGGAAGGAAGAGGTGTATGTTATTTTGACATCATCACTTTTAATTCCGCAAGTGGGATGTACTGGAGCATTGTCCATTAGCAACAATGCTTCCTGTAGTAACTGCATTTCAGCCAAATGAGCTCCAACTTGTGGCACAAATACTTTGTGGAACCCACAGAGTTAATAGCTACGAATATAGAGGGATCACTGCCATAGGAAGCAATGGTCTGATAAATAACATGGGAAATTGCTTAGACAGTGGCGCCCTCGGTGGTAGTCCAGCATCACGACCATGGCAACCGATTTCGCTTCGTTTCCATAACAACCGAACTAGATTATTTGTTTATTTATTGTTTTGGTGTTTATTTATTTCGTATGTACATTTTAAGTTTTATTCAAACAATGTCAACAGATTTGCTTGTTTTATTTCTGAAGTAGATGGGGTCAGGACTGCTGTAGCACAAGCTTCAAATATACGATAAAGCAGCGAGAACATCCCTATCCCATAGCTGTTTATTTACATTGGCTGTTTCATTCCCTACGATTTGAAAGGCCATTTGTATTTTTGCTTTGTATTTCTTATTAAAAGTTAAGTACGTATTCTTTATATATTTTTAGCATAAATGTTTTAAATTAGCAAATTTTAAATGTCTTCTGAAATTAAAAAGAACCTTTATTTATGAAAGCCATTTGTGAATTATAAAATTTTACTAACGTGCGAACTTGTTTCTTCAATTTTAGTTTATTCTTTTTAAAGTGAACGCTTGTTAAAAATACGAAAATATTCCAAAACAAGCCCTTTCGATTTATTATTTAGAAGATTGTTGATCTCTGTAGTCTGAAAAATTATTTGAACAAAAAAGAACATTAGAAATATTTTTATTCACACATAATCAGGTATTTAGTCTGTGATCAGGTACATCATCCATTTTTGAACGAATTGTACAATTTGAAAAAGGAACAGAAATGAAGTATTCTGTTGGAGCGCATAATTAGTTTAATTTTATTTAATTTATTTCGTTAAAATCATTTGCACATACTTTTATGATTAGGCTCAGCGAATGAGCTTAAATCAGAACATCAGTTCTGCTTCCGTTTGCACACAGCGAATGAGCTTGAATTATAACATGAGTTCGACTTCATATCTGAACGATATTTTTCCTTGTTCGGGTTCCTGCAATTGGTTGTTAAAAAAAGGGACAGCGTTGATTTTGCAACGGGGATAAAATGTCATTCGCTCTCGGCTCCTAGAATAATGCTCACCTCACTCGCCTTGGATGCAGCTAAAAGGACTTGTTTTGACATTTGTGCACTGCACATGTATGCTTTTTAAATAACTTTATTAGATGCGTTGTTATTGTTGACGAGTTTACCTTTCTCCCACCTCCAACATATTCATATCCGGAACTAATCAGAATGTTGAATATCGTTCGCAGTTGAGTATAAGGCCCCGTTCACATGAGGCGTTTTCCAACGCGCGTTTTACGTCTAAACAAAACGCGGGTAGCCAAAGTACATAGAGTTCTACTGGAGTGTTCACATGCAGAAATCGCGAGAATCCAAGCGCTAGATAGCTTCGGCGCTTCAACAATCTCCGGTCGTTCTCGCGATTAGAAGGCGTTTGGAGAAGCATACATTTCTACTGCGCCGTTCACATGACACGCGTTTGGAAGCGCGTTAGGGTTTTTTTATTCACTAGTCAAAGTTTCTATCTTCGCGATCGTTAAAGATAGAGTGAAAATTTCAAAGGATTTGAAATCTGCGGAAAATTTTACACCAGAACGATACCTGAAATGTGATTTTCTTTAAATAAATAATTTTTCAACTGTAACTTTAATATTTTCGCGATACTCATTTGACTAATATATCCATTACGAACACAAAAGGGAGTATTAATCTCGTTTTTATAGAAAAGATATAACTTGATTGGAGTATTTTGTCTTAATCCACTGATTTATATTTATGGCCATTAAAAATAGGATGAGAAAATTTAATCGTATTCGATTTATTGAAGAAATGTACCCTGCTTTCACACAAAACTTGTAAAAATGTGACAGTTTATAACTAAAGGGTATAGTGGGTAATTTTATTTCTTGAATAACGTATACCGACAACTGCCCGTTCTAGTTTTCATGTGCAGCAAACGTCTTTAAAATAAAGCTTAAATTAAATATTCAATTTAAAAGCTAAACTTTGGTTATTTTTTTATTTGTCCTCAACGGGTGAAATGAGTAAGATAAGTATCAACTTTCATACATTTTTCACATCCTCGTGTTACATTGAACTCGATATCACTTTTGAAAATTAACTTAATTTACTGTGAGCTTATTTTTCATAGAATTTATATTTTAATCTTGCAGTTAGTGTTATTACTCCTTTAATCGAAATTTTTATATTATATATACGTGTAGACGCAAATTCTATTAGCAATCTCCTGGTTTTCGATATATACTGTTTTTTGGTTTTTCTTTGAGATTTTTTTAGTTTTAACATAATTTTCTCGTTTCATCGTGCGGTTTAATCAAATTTTAGTTGAAATATTTCCCAGTCATTACTCCATTCGTGGTTCCATTTGTGCTACAAAACCCTTGAAAGAGAGTAGGTTGGAAGGTTAGTATTCGTTTCGGATAATCGGAACTCAAGGAAAATTGTGTTTAAAAATTAAAAAACTAATTATTGTTATATATGTGTTATTTGTGCTGATACATTAAAATGTTTAGAGATAGGTTTTAAAAAAGTATAGAGATTTATTTGAAGGAAAATTAAATAAAAATTAGCTATAGATCGTAGGAAACACGATAAAACCTGCAAAAATAACATAAAAAAAGAAAGGTTATCACCGGTGCAGGATTTTGTTTGTGTGGCATCATTTGATAGTACTTCGAAGACAATGCCATGTAAACAGAAATTTCGTTTCCAATTTCCCGGTTCTAGAAATAAAATTTTTGGGGGGATATATTTTTACTTTACACTGTCAATTTTAAAATTTTAAGGAAATTGGTCATTTTCCAGTTAGTTTCGTTTTTAATCAAAGTTTTACGGAAATATTCCAATTTTTCATACGCAGTTTCGCTTTTACAATAAAACGCATTACAAATGACTCATCTGCTAGCTTCTTGAGCCCAAAAAATCCTTGATCACCCCTTAACACAAAATAAATCCTTCTTACTATGTTTTATCGGTGGGTGAATCATCGACACTGGAGAGTGAAGGTTATAGGGTTTCTTCCTCTAGTCTTAACAGTAAAAAACGAATACTTTAAGATTTTAGAGTTAATGAAAATGTTAAATAATGCCATAATTTGAACTACATAAAGTACTGTTTCTCTGATCCGCTGGCTCTTATCGGTTCCTAGGCCCAAAATATCCCGTCATTCGAAAAATTTTGAAAAACGTACGAAAAGTTAACGTTCAAAAATTTACAACCGAGGTTGATGGCATTGGCATTGCACTGGAATCCATCGTATACTATACGCTACGCTGATTTGAAATCCGTTGAAATTTTGACTATCTTTAACCATTCAAAAAATAGAAACTTGGATTAAGGGAATAAAAAACAATTTAATGCATAACGGTAACTGACCTTGAAAAACGCCCAAGAGGTGTTCACATGATAGCGCTCGAAAATTCTTATCAAACGCGCGTAGGAAAAAGTCCATGTGAACGGGGCCTAAAGAAGAAAAAGTTATATAGGTATTAGTCTTTTCCGTTGCTAGGCGCCACAGTTCCTCCGCGCGCATGCGATTTCCTTCTCTTATGTAATCACTAGAACTCTAATAAGGGCAGTACGCATTATGTAGTGCAATGAAATTGCATGACATATTGTGCCTAGTCATTTCTTGTAGTCTCTATATTGTGCCTGATCATTTCTTGTAGTCTCCAACTAACTTGTAAATATATTAATGTTTTAATGTCAATAAATTCATTTATTTGAACCTTGAGAAACCGTTGAGTTGCTCAACACAACACAGCCACTGGGAAGGGTAGTACGGAACATAAACTCCAGCTTGCAAATGTCTGGCACTTCGATGTAGGAAGAGAGGGAACAGGACACGTTAAGACATCAATGCATCCTGTCAATTTAGTCTGGCAGTTTTTCCACTGAAATTCGACAGACAATCGCACTTACAGTTGGCCACCAAATCCACACTAGTTGCTCCATTTTCACACGGCTCAAGCATCTGGCACCCTCGAACATAGTGTTCCCTGCATTAGATAACAAATTATACAATAACATCACAAAAGGGAAAAATTTATTAGATCTTGACATAAACATAAAAAATACAAATGTATATAAATTAAACGTGAGGTAAAGTTAAATTTTTTTTAGAATTCTTATCTTCGAATGTATAATACATTTAATATTTTTACTTTACGTTAGACCATTATACGACCAAATGCTGGCACAAACTACCATCTGTGCAGTCATTTTATGTTCTTGATGGCTTGAGAAAAGTGAAATTCAAGTTCGAAGAAGAAGAAAAATCAGGTTATTAGCAAGGTTCTTAACTACAAATACTCCATGAAAGTATGTATAAAGCATTACAATTTTGCACATAAATCTTTATAATTGTATTTATAAAATAGGTTATAATTCAGAAAAAGATCAATTTTAATTACATAAAACCAGTATGTAAATAAAATCACCAACGAACAGCACAAAATAAAATATATTAAGAAGATCACAATTGTACAGAATTCTGAATACCACATTTTTCGTAATTTCAATTATGATCGATTTTAATTAAATAAAAAAAATGAAAAAATTAACACTTTGAAAGATTGTTAACAAAAATCAATAATCTTGGGCGAATGCCTTAACACTAAATGGAACTATTTCGTTTTTTCTTCTATCAAAGAATTGGGATTTAAAATAGTAGCGTAATTCATTTAACTTGATTGTAAAACTATTTTTAAAATGTCACAATTTCACATTAGTAGTTTTGTAATTTATGAAAAACTAAAAAGAAACTTACCTTTCAAGAGAAGCGGGAAACATGAACAAAAGTCTCCGTTTACATCAGCAACAAAATGGCTACTGCTCTGAGTGGAACATGTCAAACTCCCCCCACAATTAGGGACATCGGACCCGCACCGAGGGCGCTGTAAGTCATACCTTCAGTGAAGCCTCTGTATCTTTTACTCTGTTGGCGTGGTGTGGAAGTTTGGAGAGTGGGGTGCCAGCTCAGGTGTTGCCTCGTCATCTGACCGTGGTTCAAAATTACGTGGTGTTGTCCTCGGATCTTTCCCTTTGGGATTGATCCCGGACCGTCACCAATAGCCCGTTGTGTTGCTCCAGTGTGACGTTAATTGAAATAAATAAATAAATAAATAACTTTTACTCTGTGGTGGAACCAATCGGAAAAAATATCTTGAGACATCCAAATACTCTTTTGAGCGTAATAGGTAGCAGGCAATGCGTTCAAATTAAAATTTTTGAATGCACGAGGTGTAAATGAGATAAATACTAATGGCATTTTCACTTTTTTTCAAACGTTTAATAATCTCAATTTTCTGGTTGAATTCTAACACGGCCGTTTACGCTTTTCAGTCATTTTTTAGCTGTTACACAAAAACCAAAAAAAAGGAACTTTAAAAACAAAGCTTATTGGTGTGAATGTCACTATCATATGCTGACACTCCTTTTGTAAAAACCTTGCACAATAGCTTCTCAGCCACAACTGAAACTGACCATGTGTGCAATAGCTAGGCGGGCCAGAACGTGACTCATCGATAGTACAATAGTGCGCCACTTCGGCGCCTTTGCCGCTCAGCAGTAAAGTGAGGATGATTTTTCGCGGCAATCTGGTTACTGTAGATAGAGTATAGCATAGAGGAGATATAAAAGTAGAGTGAGCTATGGCAATCCTTTTTGTCCACATGATCATGTGACCAAAACAGTAGTCATGTGTTCCTTAGACTCTTCTCTCCAAGGCGCATATTGTTTGAGCATTCCGTCTTCCATAGCAAATGCATTGAAAGTGAAAACTAACGTGGTTCTATCGTGCTGTGTATATGGATGTAATTCCAAATTTATCAAAGGTGAAAACATTACATTTCACAGATGAACAATTTACGTATATTTTACATTTGTTTTCGTGTTTTTCAATATTTGCTAGAATGATAAAAATACATATTCTAACGTTGGAATTAATAAATACAACCTGCTGTCATTTCCCGTTCTAATAAAATGATTTCATACATTTACAATCAATATATAACTAAAATAATGTTTGAGGGAGTCCGGGACTCAAAATTCTAAAATCTTCAATTTTAAAGTTTTTGTTCTGAAATTTTTTCTGTAGTATACATTGTATTTTGCAATTATAATAACTATTTTATATTTTCAAAACTTCAAATTTTTTTTATTAAAATTAAAAATTTTGACGATGGGCAAAATTGATATATCTTAAAATATTTTATAACGAATCACTTCATTTTTGCACTAATTAACTCCTAAAAGTTCATACTATAAACTGTCTGCGTGATTTTTGGTTAAAACAGTTAGAAAAAATTTAAAAAATATTTTGTTCAAAAACTACATAAAACACATAGTATGCAAAGTTAAAAAAATTATAGAAAAAAATAATATATATATATATACACAATTGCTGAAGACAAATTAACGAAATATATTTGAAAAGTAATTGTAGAAAATTTCATTCATTTATGACAAGTAGTTTTAAGTTATAACCATTTTTCACTATCGAAATCCCATTTAACAGAAAAGGAGAAAAGGAGCGTTTAAAATTATGAAAATATTCAAGTTATTAAAAAGCACTTTTGCATACTTTATGTTTGTTTAAAATCCTCCTAGTTAGTATTGTGTATTACTTCTTAGTTTTACTGCTTCATTTAATTTAATTTTAGCAAGTAGGACCTTTTTCCTATACCTTTTAAAAGTATTTGTGGACTTCCTGAACCGCCTACAGTCCTTTTTCGAAAGCGTTATTGAAGTATATTGATAGTACAGAAAATTCAAAAACGTGCAAATTCAACAATAAAAACAGTGAGAATATTACGATGATCAATTCAGATCACTTCAAAAGTGTTCGTAGCGTAGTTTATTTGAGTTAGAAAAAAATAGAGCTGAAACAGTAGAAAGTAGACTCCGAAACAGTTTGTTTACATTATCTGATAGGTGAGGCTCGTTTGATTTGCAGCTGTCATGTTATAAAAAGCCGAATATTTCCGGTTCTACTGATGGTAGAAACAAAATTCAGGTGTCATATTCAGAAACATCTATATTATTTTTTAAGTTAAAAAAATTGGACTTTTTTCATATTTTGAGTCCCAAACCCCCTTAAAATAAAATAACTGGTGTTCGAGTGGGTTTGCTATTATAAATTGTACATCTATAAGGCCAGGCATACACGTTACGATATATACCTGTCAGGTAAACCGGAAAGGTATACCTGTGCAGGTTAGAGCACACACACGCTACGGTAAACCGGAATATTTTAACTCAGATGGCGAGCAAACAAGAAGACGACGCGATTGCTTTAGTCGGTACATTACTTCTTATATTATTTATTTTTTAACTACAGATTTTTTTGTAGCACCGGGTTCTAACTCCTTTAATTTAATCACAAGTCTTTCATAGGCTGCATCTCTCTTTCCACGGTCGTGGTACTCTTTACTTTTTACCCGCCACAGACAAGGTTCCGACCTATATATTTCGATAAACTCTTCTATCACTTGGTTCCGTTTTCGTCTTGACATGATGATCACAAAAGTCACTAGCACTATCGTACGCGTAGTCACTAGTTAACACTATTGTACACGTAAATACAAAGACGACGGACGCTCTCTGCTCAAGGAACTAGCCACAACTAACCTAAAAACTGTACAAGCGTGCTGGAGTGACTCACACACACGCTCAGGTCTACACGCCTGCGCAGGTAGAAAGAATTGAATTTCGATTCTTCTCCGGTCGCCTGCGCAGGTCGCTACGTCTGTGCAGTTTGGACTGCAGCGGCTGGCACACACGCTCCGGTTTACCTGTACAGGTAAACCTCACCGGTAAATCGTAACGTGTGTGCCTGGCCTAAGGGCTTAAAATAAAAAATAATAATAAATGGAACTTTAAAAACTTATGCGAAATCGTTCTATCTTGGCGATGATGCTTTTGGTGCCAACTAGGAGTACTATATTCTTTCGTGTCTTATACGATAAAAATGTTATGAATTGATAACATGAATTTAAGTTCATCATTTAAATTGCTATTTCTTGCTGAATAAAATTGTTTTGTATCCACCCATCTGTGTATTTACATAAAAATAATAATTAAAATAAAAGATAACGTTTGAAACTTAAGAATTATATATTAAATAAAATCGATTTGTTAAAAATAGGATTAAAGCATTTCATAAACCATATTATAAATGTGAACCACATTATACGCTTTAGGGAATCTTTTTTCTGTTTTAAAGTATGTGTAAAATCTTTCACATTATAAGATTGGATCTCACAAGAGATTTTCTTTCAAATAATTTTCCTTGGACCTATAATTTTCTACTGCTAAGGCGGAAAACAAATTGCCGTTCTCATATGCGAAAAACAAAAAGCAGTGCTTGAACGGAAATTGGAATACCGTCTACCTGTTTTGACGTATTTTTATTATTGTTAATGAAGCACGCAATATAGCAAATTAGAAAAGTAAACAATTAGAGAACGAAATGAAACTTCTTTTGTATTTGTTCCAAACAATCCGCGCAGCTGGAAAGTTCCTTTTCTGAAAACATCTGCTTGACTACCTGATTTTTTGCTTCGTATTTAAATAGACCTAACATTAAAATTTAATTATTTCCCACTTTTGAGTCAGTTTTATCTTTCTTCCTTATATTTTTAATCGAGATAAATCATACCGAATTAGATTGTTTAACAATATTTGTGAGCATTTCAATGGTATATCGTTCTTTGACTCGATAAAAAAAGTTTGGTGGTGATAAAAGCACATTCCACAGCGAAATGAAATCCTTCACTCTATTGTTTTCTACCTGAAAAGGGGACACTTTTTGATTTTCTCTCTCTAAAGAGAGTATTTTAACGAATTAAGTACATTTGTGAAAACTTATGTACACAAAACATGCCCCTCAACATTTATCTTCCACAATTTTTTTCAGTTGAAAAACTTTTTAAAACCGTTAAATCTGTGATAACTTGAACTTTTAAGGTTCCGATCCTTAAAACAACAAAAATAATTTTGTATTTATGATTTTTAGAGCTATAAATAAAACAATTTATATTTACTTCTAATCAGAACTTGTAAAGATGTGTACCTGCTAAAAATTCATTTATTTAGTTTTTATGTATTTAAAGTTATTATTTTGTTCCATTTATTAGTTTTCCCAAAGATGAAGAAAGAAGATGGAAAGTAAATGGCTACATGTTTCTATGAGTTTTATTCAGTTGATTTAAAATGTGATGAATGTAACAATAAATTTTATAAATTTACTGTCTCTTATTTATCTTTCGTATCTATAAAATATTGATTTCACACACAATAATTAATACAAATTTAATATTAAAAATCCAGCACAAAACTTTTGAACACACTTAAAATTATAAAATTTGTCATTATTTACTTGATCACTTTAATAAATTTAAAATCCCTATATATACACAGGTGTAACTTATTTAGTTTTTGAACCAAAAATCTAAAATTGGGTAAAATAGCTAAGAACTTTAAGTACATGGGTTAGAAAGTTGCTTTCCATCTTGTAAACATATGTATAACTTTTCACGGTAATGATACTTCTATGCGTAATTGTCCTAAAACGAATTTGCGTTTGCAAAACAAAAGCAATTATATATCCATAATATAAATGAAAGCTTTCAGTGGTGACCCAAACGTGATTTGAGCACGCAGCCTTCTAATCTGTTTTCACTATTTTCATTTTATGCAATTGTAAAATATTTATTGAGGCAGTCATTTTTTATATGTGCATTTATTTTTCCATTATTCCAACTCGTGTTAACCTCATTAAGTTTAAAAAAGGAAGTTTGAATTATTTTCTGCTATTAAATCTTTAAGATAATTTTCACGATGCCTAATACAGTTGTCAAAGAAAAATATATAATATATTGAATTAAAGATCAGGTTTCGGACAACTATCTTACACAAAATTTTAAACAGTGACGATATACTTGTGAGCATTCCCTAACCCCTTTGATATTTTTTCTTAATATATAATTGCGAAAGGTAACAAACAGTTCAGCGATAAATCAAACCAGCACTACAAGACCGATCTCAACTGCGGGTCTGGTAAACCGGTGCGGAGGACTGTATCTGGACTGCAAGCTGGTTAAGCCGATTTGGAGGACAGGGCCTGATAAAAAAATATTTGGAAGATTGTATATGGATTGCGGGCTAAGTAAAACTGTCCTGAGGGCTGTATCTGGACAGCGGGTAGATTAAACATGTCCAGTATCTGGTCTGCTTTCCTAATAAACATATTTGGTGGACTGTATATGGACTGTGGGCTGAATAAACCTGTCCGCAGCCCGTATCTGAACTGCGGTCCTGATAAAAATTTGGAGGGCCATATCTGGTCTGCGAGCCGGGTAAACATATCCGACGGGGCTTATTCGGCTTGAGGGCTGGTTAAACCTGTCCAGAGGACCGCATCTGAACTCCGGGCCTGCAATCAATCTATTCACTACAACGCATTTATCTTACACGTACCGATTTTTGTTGTATACATGCTAGTTAAACTTTGATCCCAATGCGAACTTAAGCTAATTATATAACAGCTCAAATGCCAAAAACATTAAAAAGTTACACAAATTCAATAAATATTCAGTAGTGTACACATTCGCATCGCTAACATTTTATAAGTGAATGGTGTCGCCAAGAGAGGAGATAAAAAATCAAATCAATCAACCAAGCTGAATTTTCGCGTAGCGGTCACGTGACTACTAGCGACACCTTGCTCCCACTTTTTGAAGCTCTTCTCAATACGATGCTCAGTCTACTTATATTTTACGTCTATGGAGTACAGTATGCATGTGTGTACGGGGGGGGGGTATTTCAATTAACGTCACACTGGAGCAACACAATGGGCTATTGGTGACGGTCCGGGATCAATCCCAAAGGGAAAGATCCGAGGACAACACCACGTAATTTTGAACCACGGTCAGATGACGAGGCAACACCTGAGCTGGCCCCCCACTCACCAAACTTCCACACCACGCCAACGTGAGGACATTTGAGGCCACGACAGATTTAACGTGCACCAGCCCCCTTTGTACACGACGGTGTTTGGCTGGATTCGAACTCGCAACCCTTCGGTTGCTAGTCCGTTACTCTTCCAACCGGGCCACCGCGGCCCTGCATGTGTGTACGTACTAATAACTTCTAATATTTATTGGGCCACGGTGGCCCGGTTGGAAGAGTAACGGACTAGCAACCGAAGGGTTGCGAGTTCGAATCCAGCCAAACACCGTCGTGTACAAAGGGGGCTGGTGCATGTTAAATCTGTCGTGGCCTCAAATGTCCTCACGTTGGCGTGGTGTGGAAGTTTGGAGAGTGGGGTGCCAGCTCAGGTGTTGCCTCGTCATCTGACCGTGGTTCAAAATTACGTGGTGCTGTCCTCGGATCTTTCCCTCTGGGATTGATCCCGGACCGTCACCAATAGCCCGTTGTGTTGCTCCAGTGTGACGTTAATTGAAAATACCAAATACCAAATACTAATATTTATTTAATTAACTTTTAATAACGTACTGATGGTTAACAGAAACTGAGGGTTAATCGAAGTTCCACTGTAGTTCAAAATTACGTGGTGTTGTCCTCGATCTTACCCTTCGGGTTTGATCCCGGACCGTCGCCAATAGCCCGATGCGTTGGACTAGTATGACATTAATTAAATACCTACCGTAAGAAAATATAAAAATACATACAACTGGTTGTTAAATTGTAAACAGTTCATACCGACGTAACTGTAACTGTAGTGTTATAATGTTTTCATTTTGATATGCTTGTCTCTTCTCAGCTGATAATTTTAATAACACTTTCCTTGTTATTTCCTTGTCGTTAGTGTAAGCTAGCGTTTCAACGCAACTTTAAAGGAGCACTTAAATTGGGAATATCCTTGATTTTGCAGCTTTAAATCAACGGATGGCGAAATCTCCAGTGTTAATAGAGTTTTTCTACGATATACTTTCTCCATATTCTTTTCTCGCATTTGAGGTCAGGATGCAAAAAAATTATTTTCATTCATCTTTGAATTCTATATACTTGTGATGCTTTTGTCATAATTTTTGTTGCATCTTTTCTGTATTCTAAAAAATCCGGTTTTTTATTACACTTATATGTCTTTTAATTTTTCCTGTCCTAATTTGTATCTCAAATATAAAACTATACCTTTATTTCTATGTTAATCAGGTTTTACATCGCTATAAACCGATATGGAATATCGACATCAAGTTGAAACCTATGCTTTTATTGGGAGTTATGAAAACCTCAGGTATTAGTTTGCTTTTTTCTTTTACTCTTTATTCCATAACTTCAAAAAGGAATATCACTGTATACATACATTAAACATGTATTTTTGTACTTAAGAATTGGCAGCTTATTGAAGTGATGCCAAGTAACTGTTTATATTTTTACATATGCTTTATCTCCATGCATCATTACTAAAACACTGGAAATCAACTCTTATTGCTGACATGGTAAACCAAAGGTTGGTATCTCTGTATTTTGCAATTTACCAATTATTTTATTTTGTAATACTTTGCTTGCCAGTGTGATTCAGTGGATATCGATCAGTCTCAGAAGTGGAAAAGGGGCTGTCGTGGCTCAGTGGGTATGCCCTCTGTACTAGCAACCTTTGAATTGTAGGCGGCGCAGGTTCGATTCCTGTCAGGTGCATTCCTCTCTTCTGTGACAGTAAAACTTTCATTGTGTGTATCTATTACTTGATATTGTATGTCTTGTGTCTGGCGCAGCATGGCCAAATATGGCCCTTGCGCCATTAAACCCCGGACAACCAACCAGAAGTGGAAAATGATAATATATTATGCTTGTGCTATTTAAGTAAAAGTTACTTTAGATTTTATTTGGGTTTTTATGATTTTTTCATACTTTGGAGAAAGTGATATTTTATATGCAGTGTTTTACAACAGCTTTTGCTTTACATCACATTTATCCAGTTTTCAGATAATGATATTCTTATATGTCGTATACTCCAATAAAAATTTGTCCTCATTGTTGTCATTTAAATATTTAAAAACCAATGGGGTTTGGTTAATTTAAAAGTATTACAATTGAAAATATGGTGTATATTTGAAATTATACTAAAATTACCCCTTAAAATATATATTTTACCTCTGATAAGTACCTTAATATTCCAGAATCGCCCCTCTTTCTCTTCTCCCATTAGCTTTTGACTCAGTGCTATAGCCATCTGGTCCCTAATACATCTTTATACAACTTTAATCTTCTGAACTTCCCACCTCGCTAACCATAGCTTCAAACGGCTGTACTCACTCAAATTGTTTATTTCTTTTCTAATCACCTGTGCATTCTCCACCATTAACACTGGGTCCATCGTGGCCCATTGCACTATCAACCTGCAAGTTGTAGGTGGCACAGGTTTGATTCCTGTCAGGTGCAATCCTCCCTGGGTCTATTTCTGTTTTGTGTCAGTTAAGTTAGAATATCAAGTAATGGGTCCACAAAAAGAAATTTATGTCTTGTGTCTGGCACAGCATCACCAAACATGGCCCTTGCGCCATAAAAATTGGACCAACCACCATTAACACTTGAGATGTATGGCCAACTTTTATAGAAATCCCCTTTTCTGCCAATTAACTTTCTCAATAGATTCCCTTATCCAATAATCATCATCTAAACCCTTGGTTCAGGGGGTTTGCCCATTGCTCTAGCAACCTGCAAGTTACAGGTGGCACAGACTTAATTCCTCCCTGGTTGTATTTCTCTTTTCTGTGTCAGTTAAGCTTTTCTTTGTGTGTATTCTCATTTACTTGACTTTGGTGCAGTTTGGCCAAATATGGCCCTTGCATAAAAACAACCAACCAATCCTTCAAATCCTTAATCCCTAGTAGATTAATTTTTAACTTTTCATTCTTTCACGATCCCCTTAGAAGCAAGTGCTCAGAGCTTTTCCAAACACCATTCAACACAGAACCCCTCCCATATACTATGATATGTTACAACTTGTTTACAATTTTCCAATACCTGGATATAATTCATGGCACTACAATGATGGACTTGCGATCAGCTACCAATACCACTTCTCCAGATTTCTGAAGCGATCTTTCTCTACTTCCGTCTCTCCATCTTTCTTTTCACAATTAACTTGATATTGTCTGTCTTGTGTTTGGCTTGGCTTTGTCAAATGTGGCCCTTGCTGGCATAAAAACAAAAAAACAACTAACACCACTCCTGTCATACCTGCAACTTTAATTTTTGTTATTACGACATATATAATTTATATTATAGTTAAATCTTAAAAACCAAATAGAAAGAAAGGCATTCCATACTTATTTTTATTTTTTAGGCAATTCACCTCCACTTATGGTTCCCAATAAGGGTATATATATGGCCCAAGATTTAAAAAGACTTCAAAAGTATTCCCAGGTTCCTTTATTTATACCTAAGGTAAGAAAGATTCCTGTGTACAACTTATTTATAACAAAACAATTCACTTTATTTTACTGCAGCTTCTCCCCTTTAAGTTATCGGGGATTCTGTTTCTGTAAAAGTTATTATGAATGACTTAGAATGAATAATAGTGTTTATAGAAAACTATCCAAATCACTATTCTACAAAATAATTTTACTCAAAATAAAAAACTAGAATTTGTCTGAAGCTATTTTTGTTAACTTTGAATAAATTTGTATTAAAAATTTGATATTTGATACATCTGATATTTATATATTGCATTGGTTACAAAATTTATATCAAATTGTTTATTTGAAATACCTATTTTTGCTTTTCTTTAATTTGAACTAATTTCATGTCCTATCTGGAATATTGAAAGAAAAATTGTTTTAAAAATTGGTTTATGAAAAACTGAAATTATGAAAACTCAAAAAATCTTAATATAGTATTCTTAAAATATTGTATGGATTTCTTTAATTTGCCATTTATTGTAGTCTTACAAAATGATTTAATTTTACCTTCTCACTAAAACAATATTCAGCCTACTTTTCTAGTCACACAAATTGGTGCAATGTTAACATGTTGCTAAATATTGCACCAAGCAAACTAATAAATTTCACTTTGCTAGAGACAGTTAATTTGTCCTTATTACTGATTAGTTTCTACTGTGGAGTTTGCTTCAATTGTATGATTAATTTTTCTATCAAGTTTTTACATAATAATTGATATATGTTTTAAAGTTATTGTGTTTATGATATTCTTGATGAGTGTGCTGTGTTGAAGTAATGTGATTTTTTTAAGATGGCTTAAAATTGAAATCAAATTTTTTCTTTTGATTTTTCACCAGTTCTAGACATTGCACGAAACTCATAGGAGAATACTGCCATACTACATAGTATTTTTTACTACCATCTCTTATAGTTTTAGCTTTTGCACAAAGTATGTAATTTCCTTAGCCTTGTGTCCTCAAAAAATCTGAAGACAAAATTATCTTAACCCTCTATGGGCCAGTGTAACTTTCAGGTCACATGCTAATATAACGACATTTTACCACATAATTTTAGTTTTTTCACAAGATGACGTATACGTCTTAATTATATAATGTCTGAGATAATCAATAACAATATTGATAATGGTTGGCAGCACAATCAACCTGAAATATCAAAGTAAATGCCATGCAAGTTGTCTGCAGATAGAAACCAACGGAACCATCTTGTGCAATTGATATTATTTGGGCTTTTGTCGGTGTTTACTAAACAAAAAAAGCATACATAATAGCTCTGGGTTTGTATATCAATAACAACGTATTTGTTTGCATTTCAATAATCATTTTGTTACTATTTGTATATGATACAGTTTTGTGACTTTCAGGTTACAGTGGGCTATTATGGTAGATTTAGGATAATGCTTGTGCTTTCTTCTATTTTCAGATTTATATATCATATACCCAAAATATGGATACAAAATCACATAAAAAATAAAAGAGGAATTAGACACATTAGCGGTAATAGATCAGAAGATTCTTTATTAGATTTTGAGTCTGATGAAGATCATCCAGTTGTATTTACCTGACGACGCATAAATATTATTGACAGTGATGATGAATTTAGTACTGAATCATCATCAGATGAGGAAAATTCTGGACCACAAAAAATTGTTTGGCAATCAGTATCCCAGACGAATAATAGTTGTCATCGCCCTTGGAAAGGAGATTGCCCTGAAGACCCCCGAAGGACCCTACTCTCCTGTGACCTATTTTTGAAACAGGTGGACAGGCTTCTTCTGAATTCTGAGATTAATTTTGTTTCTTGACATCATGTGGCTGTTTTTGCATACTTTCTTCAGGTCTAAAATTGTTCTTACTGAAGATTGCAATATAGCTCTACACCTGAGAATTTATTGATGTGTTTGATTGCATACAATATGAAAAATTAAAGTTTGTTACCATAAAGATAACATTGTAAAAAGGAACTTTCATTAACTATTAACATTTTACCACTTCAGAGAAACCACTGGAGAAACGTTGAAATATTTAATTCTGCTGCAGAAAATTCTAAATCCGTCTTCTATACTGCTTGACGATTGCTAAGAACAGATGTTTTTCATAACTCATGACGGACATTGTTTCAAGAAATGAAACTTGCCAAATATTTAGAGATACGATGATATCTTTATCAAGCAAAATGGTATATATTTCGCACCAGGGAAAAACAAGATAACAAAAGCAAAAGACTGAACATCTTTGAACAGTCACTGTAAATCCTCCCTCCCACTGGAATTAAGACAGATGTGGGTATCTAAATAGGGAATGTTACCTGAGCTTTTGTGCACCTTCCATGGCCACCGTCATGTCTTTGCAGAGCAGCTCCTCTAGCATCAGTTTTTTAATCTTGAAATGACTTTTGGACACGCCTTTTGTGACACTTTGTCCTGCCTCATGGCATCAAACTACCTGTTCACAATCATACGCAATTAAATTATGTCTTAGAAACATCCTGTAGCCAATATTTGCTGCCAAAAGTGAAAATTTACAGCAATCTTCAAAAACTTATGATTTTACCTTCAAACTTCACTTCTGATTTGGAATGAAAAACAATCTGTGAGGTACTGCCTAACAGCATCCTCTTCACCTAACAAGCATTTTTTCTGCGACTGCACACCCCTTAAGGAGGCTACATGGCAAAAACCAGTTGCTCCTTAGCAATTGCTAAGCAGTGTATTTGGCTCAGCTTGTCTGTTATTGGACCTTGTGCCATAAAACCCCAGACGACCATCTTCTATTTATTCTAGATCTTGAACCCAAATTTTTACTCTATTTAAAACATCACTACTGTTACTTGGCAAACCTTGTTCATAACTCAAAACTAACTGCTATCCAAAGATAGACTTGATTTTAAAAATAAACTTCAGTCATGTTTAATTTCTATATTGTTTTATCCAATTGATCAATTGACAAAACAAATGTGCATCTGCTTTATACTTAAAACTCACCAAAGTACAAAAGTTACAATTTCTCATTGTAAAATGTGGGTTTTGGCCAGCAAAATTGCCATTGTGATAGAAGCTTTACATATGACTATTGTTAGCATTGAAAAATTGTCTTTGACCTATTGTAAAGAATACCATCTGACATAATTGTTATAAATTTATCTAGCATCGTTGACAGCAAGTTCAAACAAATTGGGTTGATTCCCAGTTTAGTATAACGCATGGATGTTCAATGTGTAAGATAGCTTCAATGTGTAAAGAAGTAATTTATTAATGGATACTATTGTTGTTTAGCACTGTATAATTAAGTTATTTATTGCAATGGTAGATAATTCTCCAAAATAACATTCATAAAGATCCAAAGGTAACAGATTTCTATAAACCTGCCCTATAATTTGAAGTGATATTTTTTGCTAAAACTTAAAACAGTTTTTAAAACCTAAATCAGGTTTAAAAACCTAATTTGAGGTTAGAAACCCAGGGCCTAATTATCTACTGATTGTTGATATTCGAGGTTCAACATTTCATAATTCAATTTTCCTGTAGGAAGTTCTTGTATTAAGTGTTCTCTTTCTTGTTTTCTTAATTACTTAAATGAACAAAAAAATTCTTTTCAGAATCTGGTGGACTTGATTTTCAAAAAAGGTTCATTAAATTCAATGAGGTTTGTTACTGCTGTTGATATGATTAAGCCAGAGTATGTGGAATCAATTACTAGAGCTTTATGGCTGCGATTGTTCAAAGAGGTAAAGTCAACTGTGGAAAGAATTATTTCATAGGAGTTTTGTGCTAAAATTCAAATTTTGCTTTTCCTTTTTTTAATATTCATTTTCACTTTTAAAGTAATATTTTTATCACAAATAATATGGAAATTGTTTAAGAAATGTTAAATACTATTGTAAAAATAATTTTGAACTTTTTATGAAGTTATTTTTACTTAAATTATTTAAGAGATATACAATTTTTAAATGTAATTGGAATATTTTAGAATTTTTTGAATGGAAAAGGATTAATAAATTCATTTTCTCTTATCTTTTTAAAATGTAACATGAGAAAAATTGTTAAAGTTTGCAGATAGAATTCTTAGTGAAAAAGCAAAACGCATTTAAATAGTATCAATATCAGTGTTATATGTGTATCGATTATCCTGAGAGTTGTAACCAGATAATATATAATTGACAGTGCCTTCTATAAATTTTTCAAAAGCTAATTAATGCAAAGTTCAATTTCTTTGAAAATTGGAATTGCAATGATTTCTATCTTGATCAGTTGTGTGGATTTTTTAAATTAGTAGTTCTCAAACTAGTGCAAAAGGGTCATTCGATTTAAAATGTTACTTGATGTGAGAAATTTTTGAGAGAAAGCAAAACATTTTTAATTCCTTAAAGATGGGTCACCTTTACAGTAGTGGTTCAACAGGAATGCAATTCTCTATTATTGAGCATCTATATTTTCTTCCCATTCTCTCTATTGCCTTCACACTTTTGCACCTCAGCCACTTCATGTTTACTTAACTGCTAAAGGCCACATAGGATAATCAATTGGTTGAAATCATCCATTGAATGGTCATGGATACAGTAGTATACCCATGATGTCAATACTGCTATTTCACATTGGCAATCAGTCAATTAGTAGTAGCATCTAATTCATCCACAGCTAATTCCTTGAGTCGGAGTACTATAAGGAACAGTCTCTTTTGTTCTGCAGTTCCAGATCAGTTTTTGTTTTATCCATCCTAATCCAAAAAGATAAAATTTAGGCTACTAAATCTTTACATCATGAAAATAGGTATGTAAAATGAAATATTGATTAACTTAGGAATATTTTGTTTTACTGTTAAAAATTAAAGGTAATGAATTAACTGTTAACTAGTATTCAGTGAATTTAAACTATTAACCTCTGCACTAGGCCAGTTAAATAGTGATAATATAAAAGGCCATAAGTGACTTTACGAGTTAGACATCTACAATTTCAGAATTGAAGTTTTCTGTAATTTTGATATGAGTATTTGTAGAGTAGGGTTTAATTGGTATAAAGAACTTATCTTGTATTTGCTGACAGAGTTGACAGCTTATTGCTAAGAGGTTCTAAAAAATAAGTTTATTTTTCAGTTTCTTCACAACTCTCGTTTACCATGAGTTTCACATTGCTCAGACACCTTAAAACCCTATTCTGATTTGTCCTGAATACTTATCCAAAATGTACACTTACAACAGTTGTAAGGGTTATTTCCATTGAAGAAATTGATTTAAAAAGATGTTTCATATTAGTGTTGTAACATCCTTAACAACAGCTCGGTATCAGAGGTCAACACCACTGACTTCCGGCCGAAAATTCCCGAAACATCTATCGGGATGGTCTATTTGCCGTTCAGATGGTTTTAAGGGTGCACGACGCCCCACTGTGATTGAACTTTTCTCAGAGAAATCTGATGACAAAAACTGTTGGAGAGCTAGAGCTGAGCAGGTGTTGTTTTTGTTCTGCTCATTGGGTGCCACGGCCATTGAGTAGTCCCATTTTATGCCTGTTTTGTAGTGTCCACAATCTAGGAATACAAATCCCTGATTGTAAGATATATTACATATCGTATTGTGAAATAAACGCTTAGTTTATTGTGATTTAGGCTGTGTCGTTGTGTTCATTGGCGCATCACTAACATTTTCAAATCAAAAATTTGATTTGAATAAAAACAAATACATGAGCAAATGAAGACAAATTACAGTGTAGAGATAACATCACTACTACCCATCACTGAAATTTAAAAATAAATATATACTCTTGTTTTATTAATGCTAAACATTTTACCATAAATTTAATCATTTTATTTTTGTTTCATCTGCAAGTAATAACTAGTTACTTTACAAGCCACGTTTTTAAATGGAATAACCCAGAAGGGTTGTATTGGGGACAATGAATGAATTTTAAAACCATAAAAAAAACCATTTTGCTTTTTCCAAGAAAAAATGGTTTGGAAAAGATAGTTTTATGTTTCATCTTTTATGGTTTAACAATAACAATTTTCTTCTATTTGAGGAACAATTATACTCCTTTTTTAAAACTTTAGTTAAGGTGTATATTTGTCAATTAAAAGGGAGCTTAGATTTAAAATATTCGAAACCTCTGGTAACATTGTAATTTTTTAATGAAAGCCTTAGATTGTGTAAATTTAATCTTGCATTTCATAAAATACTATTTATATTAAAATTCAATTGTACTGTTTTTCAGCACATTGACATTCAGGAAGTTCAGAGCTTTAGAGAGGTATGTCCTTTTTGATTGATTCATTTATTAATAATTGTGCATTTTTCATCATGTTTAATTTGCTAATGTCGATTTTAGGCTGGCCAATCTATAGGAATGAAACCAGAACACTTGGAAAAAGCTTTACAAACCATGACAGATCAGGAGACAAAGCATAGGCTTCGGAAGTACACAGATGAAGCATTGGAATATGGTGTATGTTTTTCAAACTATTTATAGACTTGTATAATGCTTTACTTAAGTACTGAAAATACTATACTGCTTGACAATTGCTAAGGAACAACTGATTTTTGCAACGTAGCGTTCCCGACAGCCGACCAATAACAGTAAAATTAAATGCAGAGGGCGTAGAAGAGCAGGACCTGTTATCTGTATAAAAGGCAGTGCACGAAAGCTCTTTATTCATTCGAAAGTTCATGCAGTTAGGTTTTTGACGAAAATAGCGCCGTACGTTGTTGAACTTATTTCTGTGAAAATCAGTGTGGTATGGCAATAATTAAGTGCAAAATGTCTGCAAGACATCATTTGAGTGCTTACGATCGTGGACGAGCAGTTGGACGGCTGGAAGCAGATCAAAGTGTCACTACTGTGGCCACAGTAATATGAGTGTCAAAAAGTATCATCTCGCGATTAAAAAAGGCCGCTGAAAGTGGAAATGCTATGCGAAAGCATGCCGGTGGTCGTGGAAGGAACACCACACTTCAAGAGGATCGATATGTATCCCTAGTGGCGAAAAGGAACAGATATCTCACTCCTAGTCAGATAGCTGCAGACCTTGCTACCGGACACGTGTCTCGCCAGAACCATTTCTAGGCGATTAAATCAGGTTGGTTTGTATGAACGGAAGCCTGTTCAATGCATCCCACTTCAACCACGCCATCGTCGAGAAAGATTACGTTGAAGAAAGAAAAAGAACTTGCCCTCCCCGAACCGTGCAAGAACCGAAAAACGCCTTGAGACGAGTGGGACAATATCCCTCAAGGAATCCTCAGTAGTTTAGTAGACAGCATGAATAACAGATGCAAAATGTGCATTAGTGTCCGAGGAGGTCACACATCTTACTGAGGTACTCATATCTGTTTCATTCTGGCAGGAAGACCCATTTTTCGTGGCTGTTTGGAAATGCTCCAAAGAGCATCTTTTTTTTCGTTTTCTTTTTCCATGTGGCGAAATCTGTACCATTTTGCAGAATAATAAATGCACACTACCTCTACTAAATATGTACAAAGTTTCATTTCTTCAATCAATGTCTATTATGAATTATTCCGAAAAATACAACTGTTCCTTAGCAATTGTCAAGCAGTGTATTAAATCCCTTGGTTTAAAGTAATGGAGATATAATTATAATTTGAAATAGTTTTATGTATTGAATTAACCCTTATTTTTAATAGCAACGAAAAGTTTCAGTAAAATTGTTCACCTGTTTTAAAATGTTTCTTGAAAATAATTACCTTTCATTCGTAGGGCCATTGTGGCTCAGTGGGTTTGCTGACTGCAAGCAGCATGAGAGCTATAGACGTAGCAGATTCGATTCATTTAAATGTTTGAAACATGTTTGCAGTGTCCAAAATACTTAACTTCAACCTTTAAGTACTTTTTCTTAATAGGCATAAAATGCAGATGCAATTAAATCTGTCCAGTGTATAACTGAATTAGGTTTGGGATATTGTAAGAATGAATGCACTTTTCAAAATTAGTGTACCTGCAGCACATGTTTATATGGTTTGAATCAATGACATTTTATTCTTCAGGCGTTTGGAGCACCAATGATAGTAGCACATGTAGGTGGTAAACCAGAAGTTTTCTTTGGATCCGACAGATTTGAACTTCTTGCTCATGTTTTAGGTAAATATTTTTTGTATTAAATCATTTTTAGCTTTTTATATATAACAGTAAAGTAAATTAAATATTTCTTTTCAGGAGAAAAATGGTTTGGACCTGTACCTGAAATGTCATCAAAGTTATAAGTAGATAAATATTTACCATAAAGTGTAAATATTTACCATAAAGTGTACTTATTTTCATATTGACTTTTTATTAAGTTTTCTTTGTTTCTTAATTTTAAAATTGTTGTATACATAAGAACGAATAAAGTTGTTGAAAATAGCTTTTACTCTTGACATATATGAATGCAAAAATCAAGCATTTTAGAAAGGGTTTTTATCAGTAACAGGGAATGCCAATTTAAATCAAGTGATTTTTATTAAAAAATTGATTTAAATCAAAATTTAAATTGATTTAATTAATTATTGATTAAAAAATTTTAATTTTTCGTATGTTTAATATTAAAAATTAAATACTGAACAAGTACATGTTATTTTAATCAAATAAGATAAGAACTTCACTAGTAGAGTTCACCCCTAAATTATATTGAAAATCATCCTCTTTGAAGACACTAACAGACAAGTATTTCCATCTTGGGCCATTGACCAATGTCACTTACAAGCTTGGTTTGTTGGTGTTGTCATGTGACTAAATCACACGTGGCCAATTTTTAAACCATTCACCATGTGATTAGTAAAGATGCTCGAAATAAATTCATTCAAATTATTAAAATTGTGGTAACTTGCTTTCTTTTTTAATATTTTCTCGTTATTTTTTTAGTATTGTAGTTCATAAAAAATAGACACTTACAACAAAGATTTTCTGCAGTATCACTAAAGCATTCCAATTTTGCACATAAATCTTCATAATTGGCAATTTTAATAGTTTCATTTTGTTTTGTGTACATATTGGTTAATTTTTATTTCAATGTCATCCATCGACTCACTGCTGTTTCAAACGTCTGTCAACATAGACCAATCCACTGTTATGTTGTTGAACTTGTACTACGACTGTTTGACTAAGCATAGCCAAGTTTCAATACAGATTTTTTAACAGTCATTCAAGTATATTGACATGTGGATTTTGCTTTTCCTTCAAGTTAACATAAATCGCTTGGTCGTCATCCAAGTGTATTGGAAGTTGCTTGACCACTTCATCCACATGGCAGTGCACATTGACCACTTGGCCCACAATACAGTATTTGCCCTCGTAATGAAGACATCTGCATAAACGGTAGTTGTGGAGATATTAGATGTTTGCTGAGTGGATCCAACGGCAGCAAGTTTGTTGGCTTCAGTTGATACCTGAATCCATTACTCTTACTCAACGTTGGCATCTTTTCTTGCTTTACTGATGTACAGCAGTTTGAGCACAACATAAGCTGTTGAACATCATCTGTGAATTGCTGCATTGGACCGTTTTAAATAATTTTGGAATCATGATCATATACTCCAAACAAAATCCAACTTGTTGCCATAGAATGATTTCAAAGTACTCCGTCAGACACCAATGGGTTATAAATGCTAAATCTCGATTCTCAAGCATACACATCTAATCTTGTATTTCGTCACATTCCATTGGTTCTCTCACTATCGACACCCATTGCCTGTGAACTTGCGTGCGACTGGTGCTTGCCTCAACTTGTCAATTCTGCCTCGTCCTCCACATTCATTCTGATGTCATAGGGGCCTTTTTGATTCCTCATTTTATAAACGTTTATGATAGGGATTTACCTTCCTGTTTTGAAGATAGTTTGAAATTTTGTACAAGTTCAACACTTACTATTGCTATTTTATTTATAGTACTTGTCGAATTCTGTTAAATGACACCTCACAACATCCTTCATGTATGCATTCCTGAGCTATACTAATTTTGCCGCAAAGACGGCAATTTTCTTCCAACTTGTCAACCATCTTGTAGCAGTGTGTGATGTTACACAATCAAGGTTAATGGCCTGTAACATTCTTCCATCCTTGCTATTTTAAACCGTGTATAGATTATTTGGATTATGCGTTATAGTTTTAAAGTGGGGTAAAACCCATGGGGTAAGTTTTATGCCAAAACAGAAACATTTTAGAAAAAGAAGTTATTACTTTTTAGTAATTCCAGGTCAAATTGAATGGCCTTGAAAATAAGCTCTAATTTAATCCTATAGAACAATTAGAGGTACAGGCAAGTTAGTAATTCTACAATCGTGAAAAATTGCCCAATTTTCCATATAGAAAAACTATTCTAAGTAGGAAGCTAATTTTTTTCTTTATAAGTGGCTGGGCAACAAATCACCAAGTTTGAAAACATTCAGAAATGCCATTTTGTGCAGTTTCACATAGAATGACTACTGTACTTTCAACCAAACACTTCATAAAAATTTACTAACCTGTTTGCATCATGTGCTGTAAGCTAACATTGTTCACTGAACCCTTAAGTCGATTTTGCATTATCATAACTATTTTTGTGGAAACTAAACAAAATAAGTTGTTTGTACATATAAAATTTCAATATTAATTAAGCACATGAAAACATCTTTCCATTATGCTGTAAATTGATACATTTGCGGAATTAGAAATTTATAGAACTCAGCAAGGAACTTTCTATTTAAAGTGGTCAAAAGAAACCTTAGCTGTATGAAATTTTATGTAAATAAAAATTATATGGAATAATGTTGAAAATTTGAAATAAAATCTATTAAGGCAATTTTTATATTTATTGTATTTTTTTTAATTTATCTTGCTTCAAATACACAACTCATAAAATTTTAATAAAGATTGATGTGCAGTTGCAATAACAATAAATATCTCTAACATAGGATTTAAATAAAACAATCAACTGTTTAACAGATAGTGATATTTGAAATACTGTTCAAATTTATGTAATTAAGAAATAAAACAATGATCTTAACACATCGAAATATTAAAACTGATGCATCTTAAAATAATCACAATTGTCTAATAATCATACAAAAAACCCAAGCATAAAAATTCAACAAAATAATGTAGTTATTTGAAATCAAAACTATCCATGTTTCCTCTTGCAATACATTTTAATATTCTTGTATGTCCTGTGCTGGAGCTGATTGCTAAGAAGAGGTCTTCATTTGTTGATGAAAATACTGAGACTTTAACAACTCCAGGAGCATTGATTTTCTGAATGACTTCAAAACCGTTGTACCCTCGATATTGTAGAACATATATTGTTTGCAAATGGCAGCTCACGGCAAGAACATACATTTCTCCTGGAAAAAGACAACTTTCTTTTGAATAAAATATAAAGGATTAGTTAACATGCTACACGTAATTTAAAATTAATTCGACTAACATTTAAAAATAATATTAAAATTGAGGGGACTTAATGTAACAAATTATATATTCAAATTACATAAGTGTATGGAAACGTACAAAATTTTGGTTTGCAAGTACTCTTGTTCAAGCAGAATGCTTTAATAGTAAATAAAGTGGGAAAACATTTAATTGCTTTAAACCCTATGTAGAGAACCGCTCCATTAAATATAAGCAAGAATTGTTGAAAATCATTTAAGAATGAAATGATTTTTGAAATGCAGTTATATTAAGATCTTTTCCGTTAAGTAATGATCATTAACATTTAATGACTTTTAAAGAGATGCTGAAGACACAACATAACCTTTAAAGATTAAAATATTGTGTTAATTAAAATATTATACAAAGAGCTTACCATCAAAATCAAATCTTTCAAATGAACTGATGCCTTTTATGTTTATTGTGTGACTTAATTCAAATGTATCCCTTTCAAGGACATGAACTTCAATAGGCTCAGTATATACATATGCCCAATTTTTCTCCTTCTTAATTTCAGTCTTTTCTTTTGCAAGTAGCAGGAATACATAGTCATCATTTCTTACCCACATTGCAGCAGTTGATACTGATTTAGGGTACATTGTTTTTAATTCAAACTGTAAACAAAGTTTTCATATTAATGATTTAGAAGTATAGAATTTCAATACATACATTAATAAAACAAAGGTAAAACGTCAAACTGAGAATTAAATGGGTACTTTACAAAATGACTAATAGAATATGCTAAAATAAAAAAATTATGGCCATTTCAAAACTACATGCCCACCATCATGTGTTTTGGGTTCCAATGATAGCGGCCAGTCCTAAGTTAGCCATAGGCAATTTTAGATTTTAACATCTTTCGTTAGTTTTGTCAAGACCTTACTGATAACACATTACAATTCATATAAATCAAAGCTTACTTTGATATCTTGCAAATCCCATAGATAATGATAAATGCCAGGATGATTAGCACTAGTTACTGCTAAATGGATTCCGGGAGGCAGAAAATCACTGATAAAAATTACATCAAAAGAGGAAACATCCCATTGATGGAACGGGTAAAGAAAGGACCAAACATCCTTTTCTGAATCATACTCATACAAGAACATTCTATCTCCATCACCTACAAGGATTAAATGCAATGCAATTATTTTTAAAAAGAGATTACCACATTGTCATTCAATACATTGCTGACCTGTTACAAGTAAAGTTGCATTTTCAAGGACAAACGTTGATCGGTAACTAGTTAAATCATTTGCGCATGCATCAACTTAAGCAATTATTAAAGCAGGGTAGAATGTTTTCATTATAGTACTGTTGATTGTGCAGCAGTTTTTATTTGTATTAAATTGCATTTTAATTGTGATTTTAGTTTTCGAAAGGGATGCTTCACAAGTGTTGTTAATAAGAACTTATCAGTACAGACACTTGGTCTGATTGCCCAGGTGAGAGGAAAAAAGTGAATTAGAAGGTGAAGATTCTGATATTAGGCCACAAAACAAGCAGAAAATGTTTTATAGAATTTAATAACAAAAGTGATAATTGCAATCTAATAATTAAAATACATCTAAATATATGATGTACAAATAAAGTTTTTGAAGCATATTTAGATTATATATTTTCATATTCAATCATGGAAAAATGGCCAATGACAGTGCTAGTTTTTACATGAAATTGCCAGTCTGCAATGCTTTAAACAGTAGCAATCTAATAGTTATTAAAATTAAACTGTATTTAGTCTATATACATTAAAATATTTTAGTTATTCATTTTATAACCGAATAACTTGATTAACTTCTTTAAGAATTTAAAAGCATAAAGGGTCACGTGGGGGCATTTCAGACATTCTCACTTGACCTTCGATTTTGAATTTTTTAGAATGCTCCTTAAATATCTGTTTGAACTCATACAAAATTTTAGCTTTATATAGAATCATTAAGGCACTAGTGCTATTTTGTGAACATCACTTACTTTGCAGAGAAGAGAAATCATTGACTTTAATACTTGGCTGCTCAATCTAGGAGAGTACTAACTAGGCATTTGGGTTCAATTTTATACATGAAATCCATATGGTCAAAAGACAATGTTTTCATCACAATATGCCTTTAAACTTGCTACAAATTCTCAAAAGGATTAAATAAGATCTTAAGAAGCTGATTTTGGACTATATTAGACCAGGGATGCAAAACGTGCGAGTGCTGCAGGCTGGATTGTGAAAAGCGGGACACACATTAGTTTGAAGAGAAGGTGTCAATTGAGAAACTGATAATATTCTATTTTAGGGGGAATTATTTATTTATATGAATGTGACATGCTATTTTTTTAACAAGACAAAAATTAAGAGTTATATATAATTTTGGTTTACAAATCCTCATATTTGAAATTCGCCTACAATTTACACTAAAGAGTCGTGATTTCTTTTTGGAATAATTCCATAAGCCAAAAAATTTGGATCAAAATGTGTGATGAATTCTGTATGAATTATTTAATCTTTATGTTAATCTATGGGTTGTGCAAGATGGTGCATTTATTGCAAGAAATTAGATGATGTATGTATTGCAAGTTTTTAAGTCTATACAGACATTATCATAAAGAGTAGGTAGAGAGTAATTATAATAAAATTAAAACAAAGTATAGTAAATATATTAACAAAATAGAAATGCTGTTTAAATTAATGATATGATATATGCATATCTAACAAGTTCCCAAATGTGATATGGCCTCTTTCCGAGCTTCAATTAACTACCTTTCTGGTCCTTGAGCTATGCCTGTTTATACATTGGTTAAATACCTAAAATTCTTTGCAAATAATCGGAATTACTAGTTCCAATAAATTATTTTCTTCCTTACAGGGTATGCTAATTTAAATCAGCTTGATTTAAATTAAATGATTTTTCTTTAAAAATCATTGATTTAAATCAAAATTTAAAATTTCATCTTCCTTTCTGTATTATGTTTAATATTGGAAAATGAAATAACTATGAACAAGATACATGTTATTTTATTCAAATAAGTTAAGAACTTTGCTCAAACTCAGTTCACCCCAACAATTATATTGAAAATCATTCTTCTCTTGAAGACACTGAATAAACTTTTTTGATAGGGATCATAATTACCAGACAACTATGTATTTCCCTATTGGGTCATTAACCAACAGGTGTCACTCACAAGCCTGTTCATCAGTGGGTTCTGTTTTAAACATTCCATGTGATTATAAATTGTGCATGGCCTATTTTGAAACATTCTCCATATGTTGAGTGAAGATGCTCAAAATATACTCACTCAAATTATTGAAATCATGGCAACTTGTATTCTTTATTAAGATGTTCTAATTATTTATTTAGTATTGTACAGAAAAATATTTATAAGACAGTTAGACACAACGAAAAGGTATTCTGAAGTATCACAAAAGCATTCCAATTTAGCACATAAATCTTAAAATAGGCAATTTTAATATTTTCATTGTTTTATGGTGGTTAATTTTCATTTAAATTTTATTGGAAAATTTTATGCATTGATCCCTTGGAATTCTTTACACAGCAAGCATAAGTATTCTGTATTTATGAAATTGAAATTTGCAAAGTAAAAGTTAATTCACTTATCTGATAATTAAGTATGTTGAGAAAATAGATTATGGATTGCAGCAGAAAGCTATTTCAATGAGTATGATGATTGCAATGAATTTTTTATTGCAAGCTCAATTTGGGTTAATTCTACTGAATTAACCTGTTCTGGGGACATGCTATTACCCTTGTTTTATGCTGTTCATAGAGAAAAGATTCATTTTCTTGTACGTTACATATAAGCCTTTTTGTTTGATTGGAATGTTTCACAGAAATACTAGTCAATGCTCAGAGAATTTGAAAAAATATTTTCAGTCTCATTTTTTAGTGTTTACTTAGAAAATAAAAAAAAATTTCAGTTATTTTTGCAAACTAAATATTAATGAGAAGTAGAAATGTTTTCACGATCCAAATTCCTTTTATTTTCTATTGGTGATATGATTTTTTCTCAAAAACAAGTCTTCAATCAATTAATTATTGTTTCAAAATAATTAAAGAAATTCTATACATTTTATTCATGTATGATAAATATGTAATGGCAAAAAAATTCTGAAACTTATGATTGAATGAATTATGAATTTTGATTGATTGAACTTTGTACAAAGTTATATGGTGTCGGTGGGATCCCATATAACCTAATTTATGTCTAAAAATTTCACATCACTGGTTATGGGTTAAACTCAGTCATCTAAACCACTTGAGAACCAGATGATAAAACATTGTTTATGCTTGGCATTTGTGGCACTGTCCTATTTACTCTATCATGTGATTTACTTTTCTAATTCCTATGTCAAATTTTAATCTTTTAAAAATTTGCCCAGCTATCTTTCCTAATACAGTAATACCCCGAAGTTACGCGATGGGTGGGTCCGACGAAAATTGCTTAAGTTGAATTCGCTTAAGTCGGGGTACAAATTTGCATATATACATATAAATTTTGTTTAATTGGGACCAAGGACTAACAAAAACACTAGTTAAATATTAAATAAAATTGCAGTTCTTTATATATATTAATACAGAATATTAAAAAATAAATGAGTTACGTAAAAAGTTATTTCGATGTCAATTAGCTTCATAAAACCTAACAAATTCGTCTGACACCCAATGCCTTTTTTCATGCAGAATTTCTTCGTAGCAAGCTAATTTTTTAATTCCTTGCTTTGTAGCTATAACGCGTTCTTCGTTGAAGTCCGTTTTCTAAAATTTGTAAGCCCTTTTCAATTGAGCTGAACTTCTGTCAAGCTTGCAATTGTCATGTGTTTTTCTGGTGGAACTGGGTCTGAAGTGTTGGATACTTCATTGACGTTTCATTCACCTGCTATCATAGCCTTGAGTGCCTCAGTAAAAGACGCAGCTTCTTTATCGGCACTTGCCGCCTCTCCGCAATGCTGTGCCAATTACAGCAAGTTTTAAATCGGTTAAACCAACCGTTACTAGCTACAAAATTTTCATCTCCGCCTGCCTCCCTAGCTTCTTTCAACCTCTCAAAAATCAGCTTAGCTTGATAGCAGTGTTCTGATCGACTGGACAATTCTTCACTTTTACTTGATTATCACACCATAATTTCAGCATTGTTTCCATCTCAGCAATACCATGACGTTTACGAATTATGCTTGAGTTCAAGGATTGAACATTTTTCACCGCTTCGAGAATTCTTTATCTTTTATGATTGTTCTTACTGTGGATTCTGGTAGCTCAAACGTCTTTGCCAATTCACAAATTTTTATTCTGCTATCAAATCCTTGATAATGTTAAGTTTACATTCCAAAGATATCGTTTTCCTTTTCTTACTAGGAGCAGGAGAATCAGATTTACTTCGTTTGGACAATATAGTTTTTAAGAGTTTAGAAAACGTATAACAAAAATCTTAACTTTCGTTGATCGCAGAATCGTAATCGTGCATGCAGAGTTCATGCGAAAGGCGTCCAAAGCGTATCGCAGCATGAGAAACACTGAAGATAGCGGGTGGCAGTGTTGCCAAACAAAAAAAAATCAAGAACCGCGTAACTCTGAGTTCGCGTAAGTCGGGGTATTACTGTACATTAATTTTTAACATAAATCAAAACTCTAGAAACTACACTGATTTGCATGTCTCATGTCCAACAAATTCAAATTAGTATGGGCAAGGAATTAATTAAAATCATAAAAATCCAATTTAAATATTAAAAAAATCTGATTTAAATTAAATAAATCTGATATTTATTATTTTTTTAAATCATGATTTTTTCATACCCTGCTTCCATATTGTTAATGCAAGAATATTTGTAACTATGTTTTCCAATATCCAACAGATCTCTTCTGGCAGGCTAATAAACAGATAGCTCACTATTCCAACAAATCTCTTTAGCAGTCTGGTGAAAGGACACCAATATTATCTTTTCAAATATGAAAGGTAGAGATTGGCACAAACAGAACATTTGAAGTTCAGATAGAACATTTAAGTAATAACTCGAGTAAACAGAACTTATGTAAGCAGTTTCTTGAATAGTAAACTTTAAGTGACAGGCAAAATTTGCTTCATTTCAAGACACTGAATAATCTGGGAACAAGTAAATGCAATGCAATTAAGGTGAGCATTCAATAGCATAATTGTAAAACATAACAGTTGTGAACACTGTTATACTTGATAAAAAACATGAATTAAAAATACATAAAATATGTTTCTTTAAATCAGTTTGATTTCATAAGGAAAATATAAAACAAAAACACATTAGAATTCGTTGTAAATGGCTTGGTGAATAGAATATGGGTTATCAACTGTCTATATGGGTTCACAATTACATTTTTTCCTCAACACTTATTTTACTCTTTTGGCTTGGTGTATGGCTTTTCTCATAAGATTTACAGCTACTAATTACATTAATCATTTTAATGTCAGTACTGTTTTTAACTCTGTCAGTACTGTACCAAATTTTGAAAAACTGTTTTTAAAAAGCTTTACTCACATAATATAATATGGAACAATAGTCATTAAGAATTGAATTTTTTTGCTCTTAATTAAATTTAAAACTAACTTATACAAGCCATAAAATGTGCTTTTCACTCATCAATATATACAAGCAAGACCCTTCAGCACAGATCGATTTGTCAGAATGAATTCATTTAAGTTTAAAACGAATTTTAAAATTGTATCCAAGTTTTACAAAATGTAATTTACTGTAATAATTTGCAAGATTACAAACAAAAATTCTTTTTGTGTAAATTAATGTTAGAAGCTAAACAAATTATATGCATGCTCACCTTCGAATGTGTATGCCATAAGCATATAGATGCCTTCTTCTAATTCAAGAAGCTGTGCTTGTAGTACTGTATAATTTGACGGAACATTGATTTTATTAATCGTTTCACCTCTTCCTTTAAATATTGTTTTCAAAATGTTACGGCTTGGATTTGTACAACTAAAAACCAAATAGTATAGAAATTCACAAAGTTTATCTTTATATGGAAATTGATACATAAAACTATTTTGATTAGTAATCCATAAAATACTGATTGAAGCCCTCGTTACAAACTTAAGATCAAAAATTATAAAATGCTCTAAAATTGTCAAATTCAAACTGGTGAAATAAATAAAAATGTCCACAAGTGTTATCACACTTAAGTACAAATGTTTTGCAAATGTATTAATTACAAAAATTATTTCAAGCATTAAAACAGAACATTTAAAAGTTATATTGCATTTATTACACATCACTATGTCCTAAGCATTAGCATTTGCACAAAATTATTTTAAAACTGAGAGTAAGAAAAATTACTACTTTAAAACACTAGAGCACCTAAATAGAAATTATTTTCCATTTAGAAAGGCTTTGAAAAGAAACTAAATAAGAAGATTTTTCCTAGTTATTGCATCATTCCATTTCAAATGAGCTGATAACTTGACAGTAATAAAAGATTTAATGGCAAGTAGACACAAGTAGAACTATATTACTAAACTAACAAAAATTATTCTTGACTAAAGCTTTTAACGAACCCTGATTATTTCAACCCACTGAAACTACTCAAATTTAAACTATAAATTTTGACCTTTTAAGTCTTAAGAGTATTTTATGATCTTGCTTTCATCATGTAGAATATTTTTTGTTAGTCAACTCCTTTCACAGCATTAAAGATTTATATAAAACATTTGATTGGGCAGATAAAGCTGGAAGTTGCAGTGAAAGTTATGAAGTAAAGTATTTTAATATTAAATAATCATAAATAGTACTAAATATAAATTTATTAAACGAGTTTGGTAACATTGACATATTAACTTTAAAAATTAATGTCGTAACAAATAAGATTCATATAGCTGCATCTAGTGATGGATGAACAAATCTATAATAAAATCAAAATACATTTTACAAAACTAATTACTCAGAGTATTATATTTATTATTTATCATAGAACTCAAACAATAATACATGACTCCAGGGTTGCTAACTGTAAGGTATGATTTGGATCCCCTTTCAAAGTAGTTATTTTTACATTTTGGAGCAAAGGTAATGAGTTTTGGAGCATTTTTAGAGCAGCTTTAAAGTATTTTGGAGCAAATTCATGAAAAATTTATTGCAAGAATTGTACTGATACTAAATACTTCGCCCACTGGAATAAAGCTACTTGTCATAGATTTAGCTTTGTGATCCATTTTAATGTGAAGTACAACCAACCTCCCATTATGAGTTTTAATTCATTACTCACTGCAATAATTAACAATATCAAGTATGCATTTTGGAAATTTTAAGGTTAAAAGCTAGTGATTTTATAATGATCAGAAAAACATGAGTGAAATCATGGAGAAATTATAAGCATCAATATTTAAGAGATGTTTGATTATAAAATACAGATGAGAAAATTTTTTTAATTCACCAAAATTAGTACCTTGTTAAAAGCATCTTTTGCTTAATAAACATCAATTTCAAGATACACTTTCTGGCTTTACTTTCACCCAACACTGCCTTCATATTAAATTAATGGAAATAATTAAAGATACCTTTATTAAGTAAAAAGTTAATATATGTTGAAAATTAAATGTGCTCATAGAAAATTTAAAATATATTTCCTTTTTATCTGCCACTACACAAGTTACTTTTACATCTTCCATCAGTTTTATAAATTTAAGGCAGTCTTATTTTACAGATATTTGTTACATAGATTCATTAGATGATAGCATTCCTTTAGATGATGCTTTTGTATAACAGGAAAACTGTTTCGAAATTCTAAGGTTTAAAAAAAATTAAAAGAGGGTTGGTCACAACTAAAGCAACAATAGCTTTAGTAGCATAAATGTGAGGTATCAGAACTCCCTCGTCCCCCAACAAACACAGCTGCTATTGAGACAAAAGGGAGACTTGCAATGACAGAGCTCCATGCTCAATCAGAGGTTGGTTATTTTTGATGTTTTATGGTGCAAGGGTCAAATTTGGCAAAACTGCAAACACAAGACAATGTCAGAGTTCGGTGCAGCAAAAAAGTAAAAAAATGTCATGAAAGGGGAAAAAGAGGGATTGGAAAACAGAGTAGTGGGATGAAAGCAAAAAAGATCACTTGGGTATACCAGGAGCACGACCCCTGTGTTTACTAAAGTCAGCACACCTGATGAGAATAAAAAAGATCACTAGAATGCCTCAAGTCCATGAAGCCTGTACACACCTAAAGGAGATGTGCCCCTGAGGACAATAAATTATGGAAAAGATAGAACAGCACTGATGATTGAATGGAAAAGACAGTGTGGCAGACAGCGCACATACACAGCTAAGATGTACACCAACTTCAATTATACGGGCATAAGATGGCCCAATCTATCTCATTTTTGTAAACAATCGGTATTTAGCTTAAATTAATTATTTTAAATTTTAATTCATCTCTTTACTTACGGAATTGTGGTCATTGTGTCCTACATAAATTCATAAATAGTATAAAAAAATAGACTCCTCTAACGCTTATTTCAGTAAGAATTAAAATAGTACTGTATATGAGTTAATATAGTATGAATAAGGTGTTTGAGAACTCAGTGGAAGCATAAATATATATATACAGGTAACCCCCGTATAACACGGCACTTCTATAGCACGGATTCACTAACACGGTTCAAGAATTGGGAACATCCCCGTATAACACGGTGCTTTTATGGAATGATTGGAACAACGATGCGAAAAGGATGGGCATTATGAAAGTTTAATTTAAACGGTGTAGCATGGGAATATCCTAAGAACTACACATGAGGATATTATCTCGAAATAAATTAAATAAAAAGTAACTTAGCTTAGAAGAGACATGGCGTCTCTTAGGGATCCCCACTCATCATCGAAAAGAAAAAATGGCAAGAACGCTTAATGAGTTTCTTTCTCACAAAACTGCAAGGTCATTGGACTGAGGCAAACAAAAGAGAGCGTGTTCTTCCTCTCCACGCTTTTATCAGTTTTTCAGGGGGTCGCAAATCAGGGGAGGTTGTCTTGTCAATCAAGGGAGCTGGATTTCCTGATTCACTTTTCTTAAACTAGCTCATCTGTAATTTGTTAGACGGACACACATGACATGGCATGACGTAACTTTATGGAAGATTCTTAGCATAGTTAATGAGCGTCACTGGAGTGAGAGAGAAAACGGAATTGAGAAATAAAGGACTTAAAAAATAAATGGCATCACTGATCTCGTGGCTGTCACTCTGAATTTGATTCAATTAGATTGAAGTGGTGTGTTCGTGAACCGACACACAACAGTAAATAGTACTCAACCTTTTTTAAAGAAATAATAATTATGTTTTTATTTTTATGAATTAATCTGTAGCCTTAAGCTATGTCTGGCGAAAATAAAAAAATGTCTCTTAAAAGACATTTCATCTCCATGGAAACAAAATTATAAATTTTAGATCGGCTCAAAAATATATGTCGCCAAATCGTTGCATTTAAATGAAGCGACAATATGGACTATAAGGAAAAATTAACAGAAAATTGAGATTCCGTTGCTGCAGGCTGTTCTATCTCCTAAAACATGACATCTTGTCCTAGGGCAGCAATAATTGAGCAGATGGAAAAAGCCCTTAGCATCTGGATTGAAGACTGTTCAAAAAAACGTATTCCACTGAGCACGAATATTATTAAACACAAAGCCTTGAAAATTTATGACTACTTAAAGGAAAATGGAGAAACTGCTACTAATCCAGATTTTGTAGCCAGCAAAGGGTGGTTTGATTGTATGAGAAAACACTTATCACTACAAAACCTAAAAATAGAAGTGAAAGTGCATCAGCCGATAAAGAAGCCGCCAAACTTTATCCAATGGAATTGAAAAGAATTATTGAAGAGGGTAGATATTCAACACACCAGGTTTTTAATGCAGACGAGACTGCTCATTGATGGGAAAAAATGCCCAAGAGGACATATATTTCTAAAGACGAAAAAGTTGCACAAAGGTTTCAAGGTATCAAAAGACCGTGTAAGATTACTTATGTGCAGCAATGCTTCAGGCAATCATATGGTAAAACCAATGCTGGTTTATAAATCTCTCAATCCTCGTGCAATGAAAAACCTAAATAAGAGTAATTTACCAGTATACTGGGCAGCAAATAAAAAGCTTGGGTGACTACTGAATTATTTAAGAAATGGTTTTTAAACTGTTTTGTACCAAGTGTGGAAAACTACTTAAAACAGAAAAATTTAGATTTTAAAGTTCTACTTATATTGGATAATGCACCCAGCCATCCACAAGATTTAAATAACCAATATCAAAATAATTTTTTTTTACCTCCAAATACAACTGCTTTACTTCAACCATTAGATCAGGGAATTATAGCTACATTTAAAGCCAATTACATAAGGAGATCATTACAATGGGTTTTGAACAAAATCGATGATGAATCTATGGACGTCAAAGAGGCATGGAAACTCTTCACAATTTTGGACTGCATTAATCTAATAAACTCATCCATCAGAGAAATAAAACCGATGACATTAAATGGTTGATGGAAAAAAATATGGCTGGAGTCAATTGAAAGTGAAAATTTGATCGAGACAGCAGAGAAAAATGCAGTAGTAGAAATTGCCAAGTCTCTAGAAGGGAAAGGTTTTGACGATATGACTGCACAAGATATCCAAGAATTACTGGTGGAAGAAGAAATTGATGAAGCAGGTTTGGTAGAAATGATATCTGGAATCCATGATAACTCAGAGGATGATAGCATAGGTGAAGACAAAGTTAAAGGTTTACTCTACAAAGCATAAAGAAAGGCCTAGGCTTAGCCGAACAGTTAGAGTCATATTTCTTAAATGAAGATCCTTGAAATGAAAGGAGCACAAAGTTTAAAAGAGAACTTCATAAGTGCTTAGCACCATATGAGGAAATTTATAAAGATCTTTTAACTAAAAGCAAGCAATCTAAAATAACATTTTTCCAAAAGGTAGAGCATGGATCTGAAGATAATGCAGAAAAATGCTCAGAGGATGAGGATATCTCGCCAAAAAGAAAACACCCTCGGTTAATAGTGCTTAGTGATGACGAAGAAAACATTGTTTAATTCATATTAATATGTATTACTTCTTAAGAAAATTTTAATAAAGATATTTATCTTAATTATGAAAATATAATAGCATGTTTTTTAATTTTTGGAACCTAACCCCCTTTTCATACTAGTTCTTTGTTTCGTATAACACAGCAATTTTTTGGAACAACTCCCGTGTTATACAGGGGTTACCTGTATATATATATGAAATTTTCAAAATTACTGATATTTTCTTAGTATGAAATTTGAATTTCCTACAATGCCAGAATTGGCAATGACAGTTCCAGCTGTAAATAATATTAGTAAATAAATTTTTCTAATTGTAGCATTCCAGTCCCCATACGTACAATATGCTTCAAAAACTCCATACTGATTCTGGCAGAATTATTCAAAACTTTCCTTTAAAAAACTTGATTTAATGTTTTAGAGTGAAAATAAAAAAAGTTCTGAAGTCTTCATGAATTCAACCGCAATATTTACTGCTGTTGTAAGATTAGTTACAGCGTCTAGTTAGCGCTACTGATGTTGCAATATTTTGAAAACAAAAGGGCACTAAATGTATGAAAATGCTTCTGAAAAGTCACAAAAATTCCCAATAGAATCTTCGCAGATGTTCTTGCCATGAAAAGATGGCAGTCATCAAGAAAAAATTGAAACAAAGTCCCTTAGTTGTGTTGTTACCCTGTTAAAAAAGTGTAAATGTAGTGAAAATTGCACCAAATAAAGCCTCATAAATATTTTTTAGTAGTTTATATAAATATGAGCAGCCTTGGTTTGTCATTTGCTTCTGTGTGCAGTTGTTCCAACTGATTTGGAGATATTTATAGCAAAATGGTGAAAAACATGCACATATTTAAGATTGTTTAATCTACGATTTTAGATTTTCTTTCAAATCAATGGTAATTATAACATTAAATCATCGACTTTTATTAGAACTTATGATTTGGCATTTTTTAGAAAATGCACTTTTTAGAACAGGAAGAAGCATTTGGTGCAGAATTCATATCCCTGTAATTCAGATAGTGAAATTAAAATACTAAATGGACCTTATGATAAAAATAGTTTGAATACAATTTAAAATAGCCTCTGAAACTGAGGGAGATATTTACAATAATTAGCACAAAACCTATTACAATTGCATCATAAACTAAATCCAGTAGAATATGAATAGAATAATGATATAAATAGTGTTTTAAATACCACATCCAAATTCTACTATGAAATAGATAGTATAATATTAAACGCAAGAATAATTTAAATAATCTTTTGAAAATGGTTCAGAGCTTAAGACTCTTAATTCTTTTAAAAACTGCACTTAGATATACTTTTATAGTTCATTCCAATATTATTTAGTTATAATACAGAAAAATCATTTTTGAAATTATAAATATATGAAAAAAGCTTAGCTTTACAAATAAAAAGTATAATCCAAAAGTTATATAAAAGAACCAAATATACCTTTTAGTTCTATCTGTATGTAAAACGAAACTTTCTATGTCACTGTCATATAATCTAAGAGGAAAGGGAAATATCCTCCCTTGAAATTCCTTTGTCTTTGTGAGAATACCATCTGGACTTACATCCATTTCAAAAGACTTGTAAGGCCTGCAAGGCTCATTTCGATTGACCCACACAATCATCTTGGAAGTTGGCAACTCATAATAGTCCCTAAAAAAGCACATGTTTAGAAAATATACTAGGTATAGTATTAAAATATTGTAAAACAATAAAGGATTGGGATTAACAGTAGCAATAAAACTTGCCATAGGATAGATCACTGATATAAACCTTACATCTATCAACTACAGCAAGGTGAATATACAGAATTGAGTCACATTATGACCACCCCTACCTCAAATGTCAACAGCGCACAGCCAATGAAAAAAGCATGTGGCGCTAGCCGGCATGGTGGGTATAAAAGTTGGAAACATAGGCTATCTTGAAACATATCCTTCATTGCTGTGATGGGTAAAACGCGTGATTTATCTGACTTGCAAAAGGCGATGATCATTGGTTTTCGCGCCAAAGGTATTTCGGAAACTGCAGTTTGTGAATTGTTCGCGTACTGCTGTGGTGAAAGTGTACAGTGACTGGAGTAACGGCACCATTCAAAATAAATGGCGTGGAAACTGCGGTGCACCACGTACCATTGATGAGAGGTGAATGTCGGTTACGACAGTGTGTGAGGACTGACAGGCATGCTACAGTTGAGCAACTAACATGTCAAACGAACTAGGACTTCCAGACGTGTGTCTAAGATGACAGTACAATGAACCCTGTTATGTATGGGGCTCTGAAGCAGATGGATGGTCACTGCACCCATGATGACGAAGTTGCATCGGCTAAAATGGCTTCAAATTGCGCGGCAATACCAGAACTGGATTGCTACTGATTGCAAAAGATTGCCTTATCAGACGAGTCACGTTTTCTGCTCTATCGAATGGATGGACGTTCATGTATCCGACGAGAAACGTCCGAGAACAAATACCCTGCAACCATTGCTGAAAGAACACAATATGGTGGCGGCAGTGTTATGGTGTGGGGAATGTTTTCATGGCATTGCCTGGGTTCCTTCGTACCTGTGGAAGGTACACTCAACGGATTGGGTTATGTATCCATTGTTGCCGATCGTGTACACCTATCATGTTGATTGTTTTTCCTCAGAAGGATGGGATCTTTCAGCAGGACAATGCCACGTGTCATACGTCCAGAATTGTCCGCAATTGGTTGGAGGAGCACGACGAAGACTTCCAAGTGCTCCACTGGCCCCCAAATTCACCAGATCTGATCCCAATCGAGTATCTTTGGGATCATCTTGATCACCATGTTTGCAGTATGGACACTGCACCATGCACCCTGCCACTGCTGTCAGACGTACTGCAGTCTGCATGGCTCCAGATACCTGTATCAACCTTCCGCATCTTATTGACTCACTCCCACACAGTCTAGCTGCTGTCCATGCTGCAAAAGGCGGTTATTCTGGATATTAACAGGTGGTCATAATAATGTGACTCGACCCTGTATAAAATATCAAATTATTAGCTTTGCACCATTCATTGAAACTAAAACTTAATGGTAAGATATTAACTTTGCTTGTTCAGATTATTAGCTAAGGCACAAAAACTTTAGGAGTAAAAACTACAGAAAGATAAATACTATTGATATCAATCCATCTATAAAACCAAACAAACCATTCTACTTTCATTCAAATTGATACATTTTTTTGGCACTCTAAGAAAATCTAAAGTGTTAAGGTAATCATAAGTAGCTGACCAGACATCCACTAGGCTAGTCAATATTTCTAGTGTCCACTTCCATAACAAAAACAAATAGATAAAACAAAAAATTTGCCCTTAAATTATCCATTAACATGATTCTAAGATAATTTTGTATTGGTAAAGGGGGGGGGTGATATAGCTCCAGTGGAAAGACAGATAACCTATGGGAAGTCCATTTGTACAAAGGGGTCAAGATAACAGGGGAAGGGGATTTCATATTCAAATTTATGCATGGCGATCGCCAAAGGTGATTTATGTTTTGCCAACTTACAATTCCTGATATCAATCAGCTCCTATAGATAAACTCAGTCATAAACCTTGTGCCAATTGTGAGAACGAAGTTTACATTTAACTTAAATGAACAATTAACTTGTCCAGAACCACAAATAATAATCTCAATAAAAAAAACTTAAAATAGTGATGTGTTTATGAAACTTCATATACTTGAAAGGTAACTTAACAATTTATTATCCATATTTATAAGAAACTTGACAAATATAAGTTATGATTTATATGAAATTTCGAAAGCTAAGAATTTAAAATGGGAAGGTTGATTGGTGTATTGCTCAATGTCATCTTTTGATACACAAGGCCTAATTTTATAACTTAAGTGGATTCGAAACCACTACAAGTGTTTATGCCTAGACCAAAATTTAAAGAGCCTGTTGAACTGTAAAACAGGAAGAATTTTCAGCTCAAATGTTTATCATATTCAAGATAATTAACAAGGATGGGACGGATGTACTAAGTCAATGTACAAGTTAAGAATTTATTACATTGAAAACTTTATTTTTCATTAAGAAATGCATATTTTAATTTAGTCATTCTTAAATACATTGAAAATTAAGTTTATTTCCATAAATTCTACATTAGTTAAAAGGCTTATGCTACAAACAAAGCATTTTTCTAAACTGCAAATAACATTTTACCCAGAGATTCCAGATTCATATATTGGTAAGAATTGTGCTGTTGGGCCAAGATGCAATACTTGATGAAGTTCAAAAAATCCATAGAATGGGAAGATATCTACGTAAATAAAAAGGATGCAATAAAAACGTCACTTTTCATAAATATTATCTTTAAGCTTAAAATTACAGAAATGAAAGAAATTAAATATCTTCATTCAGAAAACATACTTTACCACGAATTCACCATTACATACTAGAAAACTTACCTTCAATTTCATCTTTTACCTTCGAAAACAATTCCTTTACTTCCCAATTAATATATGAAAATGTCTGAATGATTGTCTGTGAGTTTTCTTCAATATTATCGATTTCATTCCATAGTTCATCAAGAGAAACATTATTTATAAATTCAACATTCAAAGATGAAGTTTCAATACCTGTAAAATTAACCTAAGGAACAAACGAAAAAATGTAATCAAAACTGCTCAGGAGCATAACATTTTAACAAAACTCTCCATAAACGAGCAAGAATCTAAAATCTTCAAATTCTTATTCAATCATGAAAACGCAAAGAATTTAAAAATTTAGGTCCCCATAAGTTTTCTAATTGAATGTTTTGATGATAAAGTACATTCATGGTTCAAAGGAGCAGAAAAACCTGCTTTCTAATCTTAAACAAAATTGACATTTTCAACCTTAAAAGTTGTTTTCCAATCATGAATAAGAAAAATGAAATATAATCTACATAATAAAGCAAGGACATTGCATAGTGCATGCAGTCAATATATTTAACAAAAAATGCAACTATATAACCATTGTGCATGCATGATAATTCTGATGTCTTAGTGTGAATATTTCCCTAATTATAAGCTATACCCAAAATATAACCAGAACTCAGAGAAGTTCCAAAATCTACCCAAAAATGAAGCATTCCAGAACCAGGATTATTATACTTCATAATTACATATAAGTTCTAATAATAAATTCTAAATTGCCAATTCGTTTCATGAATTGTACATAAAATATATGTATCTCTAAATATAGTTGATGAGCAAATTCAATAGAATATGAAAACATCCACATTCCTTCAGCTTTTGGGAGACATTGAGCTTCAAGTATAGTTATGGATTCCAGATTGGAACAAAATTTTCCCAGAAACAAATACAGAACTAATATTCGTACCAGACTTGGAGAACTAATTGCTTTGATGAGAAATTAGTATTCTTATGATGTTCGCAAGTACGTGCATTAAAAACTTGTTGCTAGCATTTAAAAATAAGAGAATAGGTTTAGCATAAAAAAATGACCAATTACCTTTGAACAAGGGAATGGGATGAAATTGAAGTAGACGTTCAGAATCATATTGTGGTTACATGACTGCTGTGTGCTTTTTGCCATGCATTTTATTTGAAATAAGAATTAACACCAGTAAAAGTAAACGAAATGCTGTTATAAAATATTTTTGGGTAATTTTATTTCATTTAGAAATATGAAATCCTTTTATGTGAATATTGATGCGATATTCATTATAAATGGATTGAAATAAGATGTGAAATGTAAGTAACGACTCTTTACCATGAATAAATAAGAGTAATTAAGAATGGTTAGTACATGGTAGGTTTGTGTGCTGGTTTTAGTAAATTCAAATCGTTCACAATTTGCCTTGAGGCCACTTTTAAGAGGGTCTGTTAATTTTATTTCAGAATTAAGATTTAAGAATTTGTATAAAAATAAAAATTATGTTTGGATAGCTTACCATACTAGTAATATATTCATTTTCGTCATTTTGACATATATTCATGAGTAAACCATCTATGGAAATACGGTTGATTAAATTGCGTAGAATCAAGTAAGGCTGCAAATCTAAGTTCCTTTCGAATGTTTTTGATCCTTGAATAGTATAATTGCCAATCCTTTTCACAGTATTTGTAAGCATGATTTCATTTACCTGCCCTTTTATCACCAGGTCTGTAAAAATTTGAAACCAAAAAGAAATGTATAAATATTAACATAACAAAAATATATTAGAGATAAAATAAAACAATTATTAAGAGCTTATAAACAATGAAAATGAACAGCATATAGATAATTCTGTTTTCTTTATCTATTCCTTCCTCAGAAATAATCAAATCAAAAAACGCATTTTGCTAATCTATAGTAAAAGGTATAGGGACAAAAAAGCTTTTGTTTGCTTTAATTTCATCAAAATAAAACTATTTAATTAGAAGTTTCGACTGCAAATGAAACAAATTCAGATGGTCGAGTTATTTGAATAATTTGGTATCTTTCATCAAACCAAGTTGAGAATGATTTGTTGTTGCTTATTCCTCCTGGTCTATTCCCCCTAGTTTAACAAGTCATTCATCCTCAAAGAAATTTTGTCATCGGGATTCTGGAATACGTATGGACTCATTCCAATACAGGAAAGAATGTGATTACTAGAGGCATGTTTCTCCTTAAACTTAAGACAAACTGGAAGATATTTGGAGGATGGCTTATCTAGAGGAATTACATGTTCCTCTAGATAAAGCCATCTGATTTCCTCTTTATCCTTTGTAAAACAAGGATGGACATAGATTGTTTCTTAGGTACCAGTCATGATTGGGAGGAATTTGCTACATTGTATTAGTTGAAATTTTTACTTTGAACTCGTGAAAAGTAACAGAATTAGGCACCAGCAGAGCATCTGAAGAACAACATGTAAGAACTTAATGGCTTCCTTTGATAAAAGTTTAATTATGACTGAATCTATAAAAATCTACCAAAAGGCGATTTGTTAATTTAAATCTAAGTGAGATGTCAGTATCTATTTTTAACGTCTTTGATTTCCTCCACAAAAGCCAACAAGATAATACAGATGCCTGATCATTTCAGCTTTACCATTTTCTTATTATTATCTTATTTCTTATTCTTTAACTACACCATCAAATGTATGGTTAATGGTGTTTGTCATTCACAATAGTTTCAGCTCTTCCCCATACCTCTGTCAAGATAACATGCAGTTAGTCCATACATTATCTATCATTCTCTCCTCATTTTCCACCTTTTAAAAGACTGGCTCAAGCTTTAAGACAGCATTTGGATCATCCAATCAGCATTGCTAAGACAAGGCCCGATTGTACCTTTCGGGTTCCTTTTCAACTTAGAGAACCAATAATGATTTTTGTTATCTTTGTGAAGACAGTAAATGGAGTTGGCATTTATAACACTTTTTGCTTTCAATCCAATCTCCGCACCCCCAGTTACCAATGTTACAAAACACTACTGATACATACAGTCAATTAAAGTTCAGTAGATCAAGTGCTCTTCTGAAGTCAAGACAGTCAAAGTGAGAACCACAGTATGTACCACTCTATTGCATTTACAAAATTAAACTAACTAGTCAAACTATCAAAGTAGCCTATTGATGCTGTTTTGAGCAGTTTGCCTTAAGTTTGTTAGGTGATATAAGCCATTAGAGAAAATCCCCCAAAAGACATTCTACATTTAAGTACAAATCACAATTGCTGCAAAAATAAGTCAATAAATCAATAATGTTCAATAGATAAATCGATGACATGATCTTAAAGAGAAAGAATCGGGAGTACTAGAAATTTTTATAAATTTGCTCATTTTCCAATTCTATACTGGTGATCAACAAAATAAGGCTAAATAGTGATACATATGAATTATGAAATTCGAGAATTCAGACTTCCACATCAAAAATTCACTTTTGAATTGAAACAGCAAAAATTATATTACCTTTTAAATGAACATCTTTCAAGAAAACTAAAGGTGCCATTAATGTCTCTGAACTGCTTACAGTTACTCTATTATTTACAAGGTTTACAAGACGTGCTAATGTAACGTCATCTATTGTACCATGAATATTGAGATCAGAATTCATATTGATTGAGGAATTAAAATTCATTAAAGGTATATATTCTTCTGTATAGGTCAGCACAACTTCGTCAGGCAGTTTTATCTTATTCAAAGCACCTGAAAAAGATTAGACAAATAGCAAATAATAAAAAAAACTGTAGAAACTAAAAATTTTAAACATATATTTCTGCACCTTGGTAGAAAAAAGATCAATGTCAATTTTGCAAGTTTTGGGTAATAGTTGACTTAGTAATTTTTTTAATACAGCATATAAAAATTGCTTTCCAATGTTTTAATACTTTGATAATGTATTAAAAGGGCATTGGCATTTGTCTTTTGTATTTTCATTATCTTGAAATACTTTGAGGACATAACTTAAATTCAGTGAATTTGGACATAGGCTGCTTTTTTTTCTACCAAGTACCGAATTTAAATGTGTACCAGCTACAACTTAAAAAACAATACATCAGGATTGCAACTTGTAAACCATAATAAAAGTAAATATATTTCAGTTTTCCATAGAAAAATAAATCAAAATTTTAGATTATCATGTTGGAATGCATTTGAATAAACTCTAATCTTTTAAACATAAAAAACATAAATTAGAATTAGTTATACATGTAGAAATAGATACTTTAAAGCATTTAAAAGTTAATGGAAGGAACTCCATTCAATAAAATGGAAACATAAGAACTGAATGATTTTATAACTAATTTGAGTTGAATAAAAATATTTTTAAATCATTAAAAATATTTTTTGAGTTGAAATTCCAAAAATGGCACATTACTAATAATGTTCACATACAGGAGATAACAAATGACACAAAGTAAAATAATTTTATATAAGGAGGATAACTTTTAACACTCAGAATGCACTTGACACATTGGTTTAAGTTAAACTGGCATCATAAATGGATACCAAATTCAATAGCCATTTTTTCTACACAATAAATTAAAATAACAAAAGAATGTACTGTTTAAAAACAGGATACCAGGACTAAAATTTATTGCTAGGATTAAAATTGATTTTGAGAAAGAGAATAAACTTATTTATCATTGAAAACTACACAAATGTTAGTTTTCTACGATAAATTGTTTTGGAGTTCATTTGAAATACTGTATATTGAAGTGGTGAAAATCACATTTATATTTGACTACATCTGTTGTACTTTTTTCATTTGGTCATTTTGCAGATACAAATATTTGCAAATATACATGGCAGTTAATAAGAGAATATGTATTTTCACATCCTTCATATTAAAGACAAGAGATACACTACATTTCATAATAAATCATTATAGATAAATTGATTTAAAGCTTCATTAGTAATTTAAAATATTACTATCTTTGAATAAAAGTTATTTAAGCTAAGATGTATCAGTATATCTCAAATCACTAGTTTTGATTATAACATGGATCAGAATTAGAAAGTGATAATTTTAGCTCTTATGAATTATGCATTGATTATTTTAAACTTAAATAAGTCTCTTTCCAGTGAAATCAAATAATTTAAAGTGATGATTGGTTGGTCTAGGTTTTTATGGCACAAGGGCCATATTTGACGAAACTGTCAAACACAAGACAGACAACATCAAGTAATGGACATAAAGAAATAAGAAAAGTTTACTGAAACAGGAGAGAAATACACTCAGGGAGGAACCTGACAGGAATTGAACCTGTGTCATCTACAACTTCCATGTTGCTAGAGCAGTAAGTGAACCCACTAAGCCCTTTAGAGTGATGAAAAAGAAAATATCGAACTTACACTATCTGGCCATTCGTCACTGGATACCCCATATTATTAAGTTAAAGCGGACCCAGCATGACAGCAGTATCGTGAAGGGCCACCTTTCACCACAATGACATCTGCCACTCTTTGAGGAAGATTTTCCACCAATTTTCGATACGTTTCTGAAAGAATCTTGCTCCATTCATCCTTCAAATTGGCAAACATCTCAGTGGTGTTTTTAGGCCGAGTTAGCCTGGCTCTCAACCGGCGCTCTAACTCATCCCAAAGGTGTTCCAAGGGGTTGAGATCTGGACTTTGGGCTGGCCAATGAAGTTTTTCCACACCCATTTCCTCAAACCACGTGTTAATAATACCTGCTGTATGACATGGAGCATCGTCCTGCTGAAACAGGTATGGACCAATACCAAAGTGTTGCCACAATGCCTGTAGTGTAGAATTGTCCAGAACTGTTTCGTACACCTCGGCATTCATGGCTCCAGGAATTAAAACAAGAGGATCAAAACCATATCACAAAAAGCAAGACCAGATCATGACCCCACCTCCGAATTTCACTGTGGGTACGAGTCCTGTAAATATAGTTTGCCGGACATTCGCCAAACCCACACACGTCCATTGGACTGCCACAACTTGTAGCATGATTCATCACTCAATAGGATGCTTTTCCATTGTTCTACAGTCCAATGACGGCATTCCTTACACCACTGTAATCGAAGGGTCACATTGAGACATGATATTTGGTTTGTGAACTGCTGCTTGACCATGAAAACCAAGTGCCACGATCTCCCAGCGGACGGTATGATTACTTGCATCATTAGACGAAGCCAATCGAATTTTCCTGCCACCATTTCTAAGGAAGCCTTGCAGTTTGATTTCACCACGTTTCAGGCTTCGACGGTCCCGATCTGTCAATTTAGTCGGTTTACTGGGTCTGGGTTGGCATATTATAACCCTCTCTCACTTCCATTTCAAAATAGCACCACTCACTGTGGAGCGGAGTCTCTGAAATTTGTTGGAAATGTCACGGACTGAATGCCCAAACCTGTGGGCTCCAAAAACCATTCCTTTCCTCTGCACTAAGTTTGCGTCGTTTGTTCATATTCACTGCAGTAGCTGCTATAAGAATATTCTAACTGTTCAACGTCTTTTATAAGTTGTATGACATGCACGGATGATGCTAAGGGCTTTTCGAGGTGTGTTAGGTGACGAATGGCCAGATAGTGTATGTAAACATGCATAGGATTTCTAACAAATGACTATTAATTGCAATATATTGGAGTTTATCATCTAAAATAATCACTTCGTCATTTACTATAAAAATTTATTACTTATTGCCACATTTAAGTACAATATGTAACACAGAACAGGAATATGAACAAACATATTTTTCTTGTATGCTGTACAGAAAAAATACAAATGCAGGCAATAATTGTAATTTTCATGTTAATATGAAGCATGTATTTATGATTACAATTTAGACTGCTTTGTAATTTATATTGCTTTGTAATTTATATTGCTTTGTAATTTACTTTTCAAATGACAGTAGTATCTTTGTTTAAGCAAACATATCAAATGCAAAAGAAATACTAATTAAAATTCCACAATTAGTAACATATTGTGAAGTAATTAGTGTGTGAACAAATGTAAAACCTTGTGTTAAATTATTTAAGTGTATGTTTTGAATATTCACAAGTATTGTAACGTACTAAGGTTCAGTGGAATACAGGTGCAATAGACAAGAACATGATCTCACCACAGCTGTAAATTCACCATTTTCTTCATTCAAAAGCAGCACTATCATTTCCCAGATTATATACACTAAATTTATTTTTCAACTGGCTTATAATCTCAGAGAGAAAGTGCTATGGTCTGCATTCCAATTAATTATAAGCTGAAATTTAAACAAAGCATACATTCTTAAATTAAGAGTGCCTAATTTTTGTGCCTGGTTTTCCAAACTTTTGATTATGAGTAGATTTTCAGAAAATTTGTTATATTTTGTGTTCCTTATATATATTAACATTCATGAATTCAGGTATAACAAAAAATGTTTAAAATAAAACGTTAGGTATAAAATTTCCATGTCAATTATATAGTTATACATTTCAATTCTGTGTTCTCTACTAAAATGAAATATACCAAAGCCTGCAGATTTTACATTGCTTACAAAACTGCTACATTTTGAATGTCGTTCATAAAATTAATATTTTAACAGGTCTATTTTCAGCTTTATAAATAACTAGCAGTACCTGCGCGGCGTTGCCTGTGACATCATTCTTGTTTGTCCTCACTGATTCTGAAAACATTAAAAAACAATAATTTTAAGAATGAATCCCACCACCAGCAGACATGGGCATGTCGCCTCATTCCTTCCATCTCACTGATTCTTGCTTAGAGCTTCATGATACACTATGTTGAATGTTCTTCCATTTGGAATATAAAGATTCTCGGCTTTTCCAACTCTTGAACAACAGTTGACCTTGGGAGAAACACGGTTTTATGAGATCGAGTCCTACAACTTTCAACAATTGTCCATGTGCCTTGCTGATGCTCATGGCGAAACTTAAATGAACAGGGAACTGAAGTCGTTTAAACTGGAATGGGAGATCCGAAAGGATGATTAGGATCCTAGGAATGAATATGTCTTCGCCTGCAGCATGTCCAATCACGATGGTGGTTTCAATAATATTCGGCATCAGTTTCTTGAGTCTTGTTCCATTGCAGAGTGAGGTGGATGCAGATTTCTGAGAAGCATAATCGGTGCCACAATTTCTAGTTGTAATATGTGTGAGGGTACTCCAGATGGCTCCAATGTGTTCAAAAATTCTGCTGCGTAGTTCACAGCCACATCTGTCACATGTAGTGTCGATAGATTTGTATTATACAGAAATTATAGAAATTCAAAAGTAAGTTATGATAAAACCACTACTGAAATAAAAATGTGATTCAATCTTTAAATATAATGCTATACTTTTAAAAAGTCTTGTTACCTCACTGATTACGACAAACAACCTAAATGAATCACAATATCAGCGAAATCAAAACCAAATTAAACAGTAATAAACACTGTTACTTCATTTCATGTAATTTATTAACTGAGTTGCAGAAAATTTCATGATGGTAGGAACTTGGATTCGAACATGTAGGGGTGGAGTTTCAGTTGTTTGCTTTTCATTGATGGTACGAAGAACAAAACAGTGACAATACAGAGAAACCAGTTTCAGAATTGAAAAGGCGGCATAAAATCAATTAAATTTTTTAAAATAATTGTATTGAATTCAAAAAATAAAAGGATAAAGTAAAAGTAAGTACAGAAAAAATTGGAAGGATTAGAGTATATATTTATTATTTTTAAAAATATAGAAGCAAAAAATAAAAATTATCAGTCGGCTGGGTTTGAACTCAGGAGGCCTCCCTCCAAAGCACTGACCGCAACTTCAGTACACTGCTTTACCCACTACACCATTATTTCAATGTGGGGAAGGGTGTTTTTAGAGAAGAGATAGCACATGCGCGATAAGTATCTGTCAGATCAGTCTGCACAGATACGTCATAGTAGAGGAAGGGCTACATGCACAGCACAAAATATTAATTAAAAAATTTTCTAAATTAAATTTTAAAATTCGGGCTTCAAGGGACATTCAGTCACCTTTAGGACTACCTGTGTGTCGAATTTTATGGCTGCAAGTGCTATAGATTCGTCTGGACACCGCAGACACAAACACTTCCTTTTATAATAGTAGAGATAACACTAAGCCTAAGCAAATTTTAGTATTCAAAAGTTGAAGAGTTTAGATTTTTACTAGTCAACTGATTATGAGTCCACTGTAATGTTTTAAACTCAGCAATAACTATTTTCCAGATGTTTTATTTTTCTCAAATACAATTATTTCCAAACATAAATTGTACTTGGAAAAATTAAAACTGTTTCTTTCATGTTTCAAGATTATATGAAAGAAATGGGTGGTAGCAATTATCACAATTAAGGTATTAAAACATTTTACAATATTGGAAATTGAAGTTGTGGTAATTTAACAGTTAAAAAATCAATGCATCAATTATTTATATAAAAAAACTAACTACAAAATGAAAACTTTACCCATTATAATAACATTTCTTGCTTCAACTTTATGTAGATTTCTAATGTATATTTTTTGTTTTTTCTGCTTGCTCACATATTTACTGTACAAGTGAGGTATGTTCAATCCACAGAGCCATGAGCCCACCTCCAGAGCGTTGATGGTTGTGTTGCTTGAAACCAATTTATTTTTAAAAATTTTCTTGCCTTTAATAATCTAACAGAAAGCATTAAATTATAAGATATAAAGCCATTGAAACACATAAATTCAATTTCACTCAGATCGAGTTTTAAAACAGTTCAAGTTAGATATCTTAGTTGAAAATCTGAAGGAAAATGAGAAATTAAAACAAAACATTTGTTTATAATTTAATTACTTAAATTAATCACTTCAAGACTGTTTCATACATTAACTTAATGAAAAAATTTTACTGAAATTGGATATCACCATGAGAAAAGTAACCATGCATTGTATTACTTTATTAAACTTACAAACCCAATTTAAAGGAAAATATTAATATAAAAACTTTGTAAATTCTATATTCAACCTTACATTTTAAAAATATTGAAAATGAAAAATATATTGTCTGTCAAATTGATAGATATATTTCTTAAACTTGATATTCATGCTTAAAATGTTTATTTTTTTCATTTTCTGAGAAGCCTTAATATTTTGTATGCTAATAAAATTTTCATAAAGCCCATTAAACAAATAGAGCACACATAATTTAATATTTAATTTCTAAATAAGATAATTGATGTAAAAATAAATAGCTTAAGGATGCAGAAATAACTTGCATGCTTAACCTCGTTTTAAAAAATTATGGCTGGTGTTTAATAACTACTATGAATTCATTATATTTTCCACATTTGTTCTAAAAATGTAAAACTAAATTTTAAACCAGATAATACAAATTTAATTATACTCTACGCCAAACAAATTTACATCAAACAAATATTTAAAAATTTATAAGAGCTGACCTTAAATATAAAATAAGCATAATTTGCAAAAGAAATATGATCATAATCATACCAAAAAAGAAAAAATTATAAATAAAAATTAGTCATACCTCAAGTTCGTGTTGCTTTACAACATCTCTGATTAAGAAGTTAACTTTAATGTCATTTACATCACTGATTTGTAAATGTGTTGCAATAACATTTGAAAAATGAAGGTTCTTATTAACCAAATCAAAGTTGGATAAAACTTCAAAAATTTTATTTCTAGGTACTCCATTGACTATACTTTCAATAAATAGATTGCCATCCACCTTTAATTGGGTTAGATGCTTTACAGCCTTGATCTTTGTATAATTCTTTGGTAAAGCAATATCCTGAAAAAAGTAATGCGTCAAAAAAATTCCAAAGTGTGAAATATAATGTACATAACTAGACACACAATCTTACCCATAAATCACATCCATTAATTTCACCATATATATCAACATTCTTCAAGCGAATTGTAGAAAAATGAAGGAAATTTGAATAAAAGTTCCAGTTCAACTTGATCAAATCATCAATGTCAATACCATCAATTGTTGAATACCGAGGGATCTCAACTAAAGGATATAAATTGGTAAGTGGTTTTTATAAATAAAACTAAACGAAATAAAAAATAATTAATAGAAATATATTTGAAACACTCATTTTTACAAAATTTACATTTACATAAAATTTAAAAGCAGTATATAAATCAATAGGTTAAAGTTGAGTTCTACTCAAAACTTACTTGTTTTAGCTTTCAAATCAGCTAAAAATGTCACAGGATGCAAAAGAGAATTATTCTTTCCTTTATAAAGAGCATATTTCTGTAAAGCTATTACATCTACTTCTTCTAGTTTACCATACAATTGCATGTTTTTAACAGTTACATTTCTGTAAAACATTTCAGAAAGTAATATTTACAAAAATTCATAATTTTATTCATTTTTAAACAAGTAGAAATGTTTCAAAACAAAATAAATCAAGCAATATTTGTTGAGTGTAACAGCACAAAAGTAGCATTTTCAAATGTATCGATTTATTGTAAAAGTAGTAACATTTTAAAATAAGAAACTTCAAATATTATTTTAGGTACAAAAAAAAATCACATTTTTATAACACAGTTGGTATTTAAAAACTAAAAATATATTTGAATAAGCAGTTAAGTAATTGTATAATTATGAAAATGAGCCAATTTTATTGAATATAATATTAGAACATTACAGGGTTCATTAAAGCTTTTTCTTATTGCAACCCAAATGTATAATCTAAATAGAACTAAATCTGACACTTACCCTGTAAACTTTTTACTTGATACATTATATTCTGGGGTAACTTTTGAAACAACTTTACTTAAGTCTACAATATCAAAATTTATGATGGATAATGCTTTCATCTTTATTTCTCCAAAGATAACATTTGAAATATTTTGTTTGGTGTTTAAAGTTACAACAGATTTACGCATTTTTTCAAATTCTTTACCATTCAGAAAGCCTTGAGTTATCATTTCTTTTCCTATAAAAAGAAATATAAAAATTTTCAATACCTTAAAGTATATTAACTCTGGAAAATTTCATTCAAGTACAACCCAGAAAAATTCCAGCATAAGCAGATGACCCAAAAAAACACCACACAGAAATCCATTCAAACTGTACTCGGCCGTGCCGTTTGGAGGTTTAATATGATAAATGCTTTATGATTAACTGCAGTCAAAATTTAATGTGCTGTATTAACATATACAAAAATACACTGTCATTTTTAAAGATATATCTTTGATTTCCCTACATTCTGATCAATCGATCAATTAGTCAGGGTGCTGGCTTCTAAATGGAAAGGTACCCAATTCAAATCTGGTGGTAAGGCATGGATGTTTGTCCATGTGGAGTGAAAGTGTAGCCTAGCTATAAATGGGTTGTGCCTAGAACGTATGTTATATATGAGAGGTGTAACATGAACCCCTACCAGGGTAACGCCAAATGATTCAAATTCAGCCCTTGTAGTGCCATGATGAATGATATTCAAATTGGCCAGGCATTGAGGTAAAATTTTTCCTATATGAAAACTAGATACTCAAACATTTTAACTATCCCTTATAAGATTTCAGATGAAATGATTGAAATTGCAATCTGGAAGCTTAATGTTGCAATATTCAGAAGAAATAAAATACATGTTGGACCATAAAACATTTCCCTTTCTATTCAGCATAAATCCTTTGGTATTATATCTATTGTTGTATTTCATTTAATTTTTCTCACGTTCTTTCAACTCTCATTTGAATATCACTGTCTAAATGATAACAGTCACTTTACCATAGCTGAATAATGCCCAATTATAATATAAATAAAAACCAGATGAACTTTATCAAGCTCTTTTCAATGACCCCAGTCCCATAGACAGCACATTAAAATCTGTTTCTTCTTCCCTAGTATCATCATGGGAAGAGTTCAAAGACAAGCTACTTTTAATGGGTTGGTTGTACTTTATGGAGTAAGGGCCATATTTAGTGAGATATTTACAACAGGAAAAGGATAAAGATCAAGTGTTTTTAAAAGTGAAATAGGTGCCAAACACAATTTAGAGAACTTGTTTAATAAGTGTATTTTTCCAATTCGTGACAGAGACCCTATGAGTGTACCGGATTCCGTTTGGGAGAATCGGTGGAACTGGCTTAAGGTAGATCCTGTGGATAGTTTTATACACAAAATAAAAAATATTCAAAGTAGTATTTTTATAATTTTGCCAGTAGGAAGAAAAGGACATACTTCCCTTTTCTATAAGCTGTAATTAGAGTCAGCATATTTGAATTGCTAAATATTGAAAAATATATGGTTACAAAGTTGGTTTAAGAAATGTAGTCATATGCAGGAATTCAAATTTTTGATATCAAGTTACTAAGTTGACTATAATGCAAGTGACAAATAGTGCACTTAAACATATAAGCAACAATTTACAATAATTAAGTTACAATTTAACGAAACAGAATATGTCTAAAACTCTTCTATTAGTATATCTATTAAATTCGAACCTCAACTTAACATTATATAAACATTAAAATATTTACTATTAAATCATAACCAGGTCGATTTTTACTCTTAACTGTTATAATATTTATTCAGTTACTTGCTCCATTTTCAAGAAAAACTGTATCTTCTTACTATGTTTGAATTTTATTTATGTTTTTAAAACTAATAAAACATACATTAGAGGTCCTTTCTAGGGCTCTCCGCGCCCCCAAAAAATTTACTTTTATTTCTTCTAAATTGTTTATTTTAGGTCAACAAAGGACAAAATTTGAACAAAAAATATCGAAGTTAGGGGTAGCTCAAGACCCCCTCCCCGTTTCTAATATTTTAACATTGTAAGACCCAAAATATTAAGTCACTTCATTTGGACATCTAGTTCCTTGAAATATTTCAGGCCTGCAGCCCACACAGAAACCTCTCTGAACTGTAATCGAGTATATCCTTTGGAGGGTTAAGACTTTGGACATTCAATAAGCTTTTTGCATAGCCCAGATTCCATAATAGGTGATTCCAAATTATGACTGGCTAAGCTCTGCCTACATGAATGGGAATGCTGGTAAGTACCATAGGTTTGAAATTAGTGGACTGTATGAGATGCTAGCATAGACTATAAAAGTTATTTACAATTTACAAACATTTTAGATAAGAGCCATGGGCTATTTCTATAGAAGATAACCAAATATTTGAGAGCACACTTGTGACTGCTGAGATTGAAATGTTACAATGAAGAGTGTGAATGCACTGGAGAAGTATTTTTGAAGCGGTCAACACATTGGTGCACTTGCTAGCTGGCCAGGTTAACAAATAGTCCCCAGGATTCAATAGGTGCTTGAGAAATAAAATGAAATCAAATTCCTCATAAGAATATTTCCAAGAAACATTAGTTTCAGTTAATTCCAGAAACTCCGCTTGAAACTATGATAATCTGCTCATAGCTGGTTATCCTTTAACAATTGATCAGCAAATTCCAAAAAATTGACATTGATATATTGTATAATTAATTACAATTTTGATACCTATCATACTTTTCTTTATTAATCAAGTCTGAGTCAACTTGAAATTATTTGAAGAGTATGGCCTCGCAAGTTGGAGAAAGTCCTCAAAAGCAGAAAACAGGTTTGCATCAAACCAAATTTCTATTGAGACAAATTTATATTGTCCTCATAATGACCAAAGCTTGTTTCTGTTCAGAAGGAATACTGTCTAACAATTTAACCAAAGCTGAACAATTAGGATTGTAGTTCTAGGTGTTTCATTAACTGTAAAAATGACTGCATGTGTTTAAAAAGCCTAACTTGAAGAATTAGGGAATAAACATATTGATGTAGTAGTGAAACACAAGCACTGTATTCATATATACATAAAAATGGGAAAACAGGTTTCATTGAGTTATGCTTTAAATATTGCTCAAATATGCCAATATTAGTTAGGTCAGTTATTTTTAGATTATTGAAACAAAATTAGAGGGTACATCAGCAAAAAGTTTTACTTTGCAAAATAAGAAACACTAATATATACATATATTAATTCATATAAATTAGGCAAAATTGCATTCAGTTTACAGAACAATATCTCATTTCTTTTTTCTTAATATTCAATATCTTCTCACGAATAAATATAAAAGGTTAGTTGAAAAATTAACTTACCTTCCAAGTGAGTAAATGCTTTATTAAAAATTGTTTTATTTGGAAATGAAAGCACAGATGTCTTTTTATAGCTATCAAAGTCTTTCTCATTAAATCTATTCAAGTTCACTTGATCTGCTTGAAGTTCATGTAGCATAATTGTCTCAAAAGTGTTTATTCCTACAAAAGAAATTTAATACAGATTATGTTAAAATTTATCTTATATAAGTCACTTGTTTAAAAACCCGAGATATGATATTTAAAAAAAAATTTAATCCATTTATTTCCTTAATTTATGAATCCCTCACTGCTGTAGCAAATCTTAGAACTTAGATGAGATTTTCTTAGTTGGAACAAAAAGTTACATATTTCACTACAATTGTCTTATCAACAGCCGAGATTGAACATCAAAACAATCATAAAAATTAAACATCTCAAAATTTATTGCTAAATAATTTTCTGAACAGTAATGAGCCACCACATTATGCAATGCCACAACAAATTTCGATGAAGGCTCTTGTAAATTAATTCCCCATGGTAGTCAAATAGTTTCAATCAAATCTAGAACTAACCCTGATCCTTTAATATAGAACAGGATCATAAGATTGCTTGCCACAAAAACGTGCTGAAGGTTCACTAGTAGCTAGTTGCCTTATGTATACTTTTTGACTTAAGAAAACAGTCCCCTTAGTTCTTAGATTGAGAATTCTTCGAAATTTAAAATAGGTGTCAGAAGCCTGCATACTTTTGCAGGTAACAGACGAATATTACTTTGTGTACAGAATTCAACAGATTATGCTAATTCACTTGGATTTCCTCATGAAATTTGATACATTAATATTATTTGATGTAGTAAGCATATATGTATGTTGAATAACATGCTACATAAAGATTTTAATTCCTGTCTTGTCAAGGTTTTTATTTAATTTTAAAATACATACAAAAAGGAGAAAAACAAGTTAGATCTACCAAAATTTTTAAAAACAATTCATAAGAGCAAGAATAATTAGTTTGATAATTACTCAGCCTTTTTCTTGGTCAGTTCTAATAGTGTTATTGAATTTTTGAAGTCTTGTTCTAATGTGTTTCCAAAGTTTGCGAACAAAAATGATGTGGTAAACTTTCCTAAATGTTCTCCACATAAGCAAAGATCTATTTTATGAGTTCCTAAGTTTTGTTATAAAAATCTATCTTGATAAATTCAAAATGCCTCAGGTGATAATTTGGTTTACGTAAAAATCTGGTATAACTATTTTTTGTGCTAACTTTTGGGATGAGGTTGTGAGCATCTTTTTTCACTTTAGTTCCAGGTTTTTAGATTCTTAGTATGTTTAATTCTTTTCATATCATATTTTTAATCTGAAAAGGAGTAAAGTTTCTCACTGATATTGTTATGAGCCTTTTTAATGATTATTTGGCTTCTTGATCTGCAACTTCATAACCATAAATTAAAGTGACTTAATTCAAAAAATTTTAGATTTCCTTTTAGAAATGTTCCTTAGGTCTTATTTCTTTAGAAAGGTTTTGATCTATTGTGTAAGCATTTATTCCCATTTTTGTTCTATATAATATAAATCCTCACATCTAAAAATGAGACTTATACCAGACTGATGTATTAATATTTTAGATATTTTTACATTGCTGTATCCTATATGTACCCCTAGAGGAGTACATAATTTGACAATATGTCAACATACATTATAAACTGAGGTTCAACTACCTGTTTAAAAAAAATGTTCCCAACTTACTGAAATATTACAAGAAAATGTTACAATCAAACAAGAAATTTAAATCCTTAGACAACTTAAACTTGGTACATGAGAATTCAATTAAGGGCCACAAGACAATGTTAAATTAATAGTTTAAATAAGCACATGAATGTTAGGTGCATTTAAATATTTATAGCCTTTCATAGGCCACATTAATAAATATCTTCAAATATATTGACTCACCACTGCAAATTTGCATTCTTTGAACATGCATCCAATTGGACAGAGCTTCATCATTAATTGCATGAGCAATTAAATCTCCTTTAATAGTCATATTCACCACATGCAATATGGATAACATTTTTTCTATGGCTGAAATCTAAATAACAATCCAGGAATATAGCAAATATATATTTAACTTTTAAAATAAAATGTTTACTAAATGCAATTCTAATGTATATTTTATTTTTTAACTCAAACAAAACACTATAATAGAATTATCAAGTTTGTTGCTTTCCATGAACCACAGGAAGTTCAGAAACCAACTGCTGGATCCAAAGTGATCCAAAGAATCTCAGAAATTGACAGTATAATACTGGAAATTGCAGTCCATACATCTTTCACATATCTAAATTAACACTATTTTGGATAAAGCTCTTGGGCAATAATAATACATTAATTCCTCAAATAAACCAAGCCAAAAAAGTCCCATCCCTACCTAAGAATGAGGCCAACTAATATAGAAATTTAAAGATACAAGTTCCATTGTAGTTTTAATTTAATTAAGATTACTATTTTAAACTTAAAACAAATATCCTGAGGACTTCCTGGCTTTGGGTAGAGGAATATAGGCAAGCATTCCAGATTACCATGTCCGTGAGCTAATTGGAATATAAATTTAAATTGTTCTGTACAAAATATGTGTAACACTTACTTTTGCTATTATGATAAAAAACAATAACTGAAATTAATACTTAGTTGAGAGAACATACAAAACATTCATATCTGCCAACATTTCCCCACATCCAGCCAAGGCATGATATAACTGTCTATTTCTATGAATACATTTGAGGATATAAAAATAACCTTTCACAATTCCCTCAGATTTCTAAATTAAAAAAAAATTATTTGAAGAAACAAAATCCTGCTAAGTCATACACTCAAACAAAACAATTATGATGAAATACAATAGACTTTCTACCTCCTACCATAGTAACATCAGAAATATCATTTTCAACAATGCCTACTGACAAAATGCCTACACATGATATACCACATTCAAAACTACTGTTTGTTGCAAATTAACCACATGTATAATAGAAAGTTATAATAACATACAGCACAAAAAATTAGTATTCCAAATTATTAGATGAAATAATGTTTGGAAGAGTTTTGAAACTTTCAATAACATCTCTAGGCACTGTACACATACTTTAACATCAAATAATAAACGAAGAAATCTAGAAGTGTAACGTTTTATAACAAAAACTAAATTTAAATGATAAATTTAAATTCATTTAAACATACCACGTTTGGTGTTATAAAAGTATTATTAAAAGTTTTTCCATCTTGAATTATGAGTGATTTAACAGAAACATTTTCAAAATCTTTAGGAGAATTGAATGCAACATTTCCATCAGTCAGAGCTAAATCATCAAGAGAAATACCATTCACTGTCTGCACACTCAAGTCTTTCACGGAAAGAAGCTTGAAATTTCCCTCAGAAATTGTCTGAAAAATACAAATTAGAAAGCAAAACTAATTTCATGTGCTATTACCTTTTTGAAATACATTATAATTCAATTAAATTGTAAATAAAAGTCTCAAATCAAAAATTTGATATTATACTTATACATACCTGATTGCTAGTTTTCAACCACACATTGGTAGCTAATTTATATAGGAGAGAGCCAATGTCTTCATCATCAATTTGAACATTATTCAACACTGATATGGAGCTGACCTCAACACTACTATTGACATAATGAGTTGGGGACAAAAGTGAAGATTCATAACTTGAAACATCCATGTAATTAATACAAACTCCATCCTTCATTGTAATGAAGGAAACTTCCAGAGGTTTCAAGAATTTGACAGTTTGATTCACTTTAAAATGTCCATATTTTAATATCGCATCAGAACAAAGATCAATCTCATTCAGCAAATGAGTTTTAATGTCATTAAATGATACATTTGTAAACTTGATGCTATTAGATATATTTTGAGAAGTATTTAAAGTCATGAGGTGATTCAAATTCAATTCATTCACTTGTCCCAAAACAGAGAGTTCCTTAATGTTTACAGGAAAATAGAAGTGTTTTGATCCTAAAAAGTAAAGAAAATTTGTCAACAATTAAATAGTTACTAAATACAAAAAGAATACCCAGAAAAACATTTGAAAATGAAACTAATCTGAGATTCATTTTCCATTGGCTAATCACATGCCAAGATTATTAGAGCAAATAATTAGTTGAATACATGCAACTGGAAGCCTTGTCTCAATGTAAGTTCTACATTCATACCTTATCAACCAAAATAAAACTTGAATTGATTAGGTACCCCAAATATACATTTTATTCATATCAAAACGTATCATAACCTTATATTTTTGGCAGACATGTTTTCTATTTTAAACTTGTTTTCTAAATGAGAAGCAGGATATTGTAGAATGGTAGGGTTTCGTTGTTTTGTGATAAACTAAACTCAGGACTTGTAGTCTAAATTTACTCCTTCTTATCCATAATACAGAAAAGTTAGCTCAATAAAAAATGACTTTCAATATTCTGAAACTATTTTATCATTTTCATAGCAAAATTGAATATTTCGCACCTTTTGACTAGACCCATAAATATTTTTTACACAAAATTAAATTACATACAATATTACACATCTTAGTATATATCTTAGAAAAACACTTAAAAAAGACTTATTTTCTAAGATTTTTAAATAGATTTTATTTTCGCTTAGTTTCCCTTCATTTTGCAATTAATTTTTTTAAATATTTTACTTTGCTTTCATTGAATATTTTAAACCATTCTGAAAAATATAGGTTTTGTGCATTGTACTGAATGGGAGATGGTTTTTTTAAGGCATAAGAGACAGATCAGGCTAAGCTGTTTTCCCTGTCAAGTAAATGTACATGACACACAAGAAAAGCTTTCACTGACACAGAAGAGAGAAATACATCCAGTTGGCAAACTCACTGATCTACAACTTCCCCTTGTACTGAATGGGAAATCCAGCTCTGATCTTCAATGATAATTCATCTGTTTTAAAAAATTTTTAAATAAAGCAATTTTACTTACAAAAGTATATCTAGATAATAAAAGAATTCAGATTAAAAGTATTTTCTTTGAGGAGATACCTCTCATGAATATAATCTCAAAAATAAAGGCAAGTACATCAATAGTACTTTTAAAATGTACAAGTTAAAAGTCAATACTAATGTGATAATTTCTTAGACAATCTGGTCAACTCCTGGTTGGTTGGATTTTAATGGTACAAAGGCCAAATTGCAGCAAATACAGGATGTACTAAACCAACTTCATATTCTACTTTCCTCAATGATATCAAAATCAGGTTATCATAATTTAATTCTACATGTTCAAGTTTGTGATCAGAAACTTCTTTTTATAGTGAGGAGACAATTTAGAAGCACCAGAAAATAAACATTATCTGTCAGTTTGGTTTGTTGCTCTAGTCATTTTTTCCTACAAGGCTAATTAGATCAGGAAATGACTTTAAGTGAATTCCAAACCACTATGAATATCCATGCTATTTATTATTTGCCAAGTTATACATGAGACTGCCAAATGCTCCTTCAGTTTCAAGGGCAATAAAAGGCTAATTAACTTGTCATAGCAATACAAAAAACCGGTTTGGACTCGAGGAAAAAATATTTTGCTAGGCCTTTAAAACAATGTTATATCTTTATATATTTCACTAACACTTGTAGTACAGAAAGCAACATTATTTGTTTATTGTAGAATGGCAACGATAAATATAAACAAAAGATCAAGTTACAGGATCACTCCAATTTTACTGCTTAGTTTATATATATCTTGATAGTTTAAATATACTTGGCCAGTAAGTTGCATATCCTTAAAAATACATGAAAAAAGATCTAGCCACTAATGAAATTCTTCAGCAGTTTGACTATAGAAAGCAACAAATCTGGATGATATAAATCACTACAGAAGAGAAAATATGAACAAAAATGACGAAATTTCTTTGAACAAGGGAATGGGGATGAAATTGAAGTAAATATTCAGATTCTAATTGAGGTAAAATGATTGAGGTACATTTTTGCCAAGCATTTTATTGCAATTAAGAATTAATACCAGTAAAAATAAACGAAATACTGTTATATATTTTTGGATTCTATTTCATTTGGATTCTATTTCATTTCCTATCAATTTATATTAGTGCTATATTTATTATAAATGGATTGAAATTAGCTATGAAATGTGAGTGACAACACTTTGACATCAATAGATATAAACAATTAAGGTTTAGTGCAGATGCTAAGTGAGGAGTTTGTAGTATAAGATAAACTACAAACTGATATTCATTTCATATAGAGAATTGGAAAATTCTGATAAAAAGAGTAGTAGACTAAATTTTTGAGAGTATTAAGTTTGTGAAGGTTATCTTTCTTCAGCTGTAAATTGAAGTTTGCCAGACTATTTATACAGGGACCCAAACTTTGAACAAAATTATTAAGAGATTAAACATAAATACAACTAATACCTCTTATGGTTTCATTTCCAGACATTTTGGTAGAATTCCGAAAAAGATTCATCAGGTCAAGGCCATTGATGGTATGAAGAGTTATATCTTCAATAGTAATAACAGAAGTAAAGTTGAGTTTCATCTCCAACTCAGGTGTATCATTTTGAATAATTTTTTTCAGTTCAGATGACTTTATCTGAAATAAATAGCTTTCATGTTCCTCTTTTCGATAAAAATCCATGCCTAAGATAGGAAACCTACAAAAATGTCCAATACTTACTCCAGCAATATGACCTGTTGAAGTGAGTGATATAGATGACAGGAATGAGAACTTTTTATTCTGTATGTTCTGCTGTCCAGAAGATGTGACAATATCACTTAATTCCAAATCATTTACAGCCGTATTTACAACTGTCATGTGGTTGACTGTAATGTCTTGAAAAATTAAATTGCCTAAAATAGTTTCTTGTTTCCCCAGCAATAAATAATCTAAACATCAAAACAAATATATCAGAATAATTCAGGAAAGGGAAAAAGTTATAGAAATATTTTTTATACATAGTTAGAACCCAAAGCACTGTAACATCCCCTTGATGAAGGCTGAATGTCCTTGAAGTTTCCCTGTCGGGGTCATTGGTTCAACCATAACTAATAGGACATTTAGCAATTCAACTGAGAAGTCGTCATTGCACCCAAGATATTTTGAAATTTAACATTTTCTTTGCTTTGGGTGCTTTATGTTTAACTCTTGAGTTTACAGTCTGTGTAAATAAATCATAACATTAAATATCCAAAAAATTTTGGATTATTTCATTACTACACCTAATACATAATTTTTAACTTTTGAAGCGGTACAAAAATTTGTAAAGCATAAACAAAAAGTATACCATATAAATTATTTTATTGAATATAAAATTAAGTCTTTCATATTTAATGCAAATGAAGAATTACTTATACAAAAGCAAGAATTATAAAGTTAAACAATACAAAACAATTTTAATTATTTTCAAATTTTTGAGATTATTGAAACCATACTATGATTTTCAGATTGAATGACACAATATTTTACAAATATTAATTTTTAAGCAATCATTGGTTATCTTTCTAATTAGAATACATGCAATTTATTTTATTAATAAAATGTCATCGAGACTATTTGATGTAAATTACATAAAACAATAACTTCAATTATATATTAATCAGAACTATTAACTATTCATCATAATCAAATAAAAAAATACGCTAAATACCATTGATTTTATATTCCAGAATGTTACTGGTCAATTTCCAAGACAAAATTTCAAGAACTTGTAACACAAAATTGAAGGATTAACATTATTCTTATGCACATTTTAAACTTGAAAATGGACACATTTTTTTCAGAGTATGCATTTTATGCTTTACATATTTCAATATTTAATATTTGTTCATAAAATTAAACAGTACCTTCCACATTTATGTTGTTTAGAATCTTTGAACTGATTAACGTTGCACATGCTTTCCCAAGACTAATATTGTTAGAAAATGCTTGACTGCCATTAACCTTTAAAACTGAAGAGAAGGCTAATGTATGAACTTCATTAATCTTTGTGTGATCAGATAGTTCTTCGATATTTCCTTCCTTTACCTGTATACCTTTTACAAAATTAACATTACCTGAAAGAGTAACAAAAATATATGATGTTTCTTACATATTTAACAAAAACATTTGGATAAAAAGCATTTTTGTTTGAAATAAATATAAGTACGAGTTAAAAACAAAGATAAATATCTTTACAAACTGTAAATATGCTTTCCAAATTAGTTTTTGGAAAAGCCTAATCTTTATTCAATTTAACTTGAACATACATGAAAACCAAAGTTCTATAAAAATTTCAAACAAAAGTAATAGCAAATTTCAGATTATGAAAGCTGTTATAATTGTAACACTTCAATTACCACAACCGATAAATAGGCTTTTTTCTGTCTTCACTTATTGATCGGTGTTTTAATTGGAAGCACTATGAATTAGTTTGTCTTTCCTATGTATACAGTAGGTAAAAGGCCAAGATAAAAGCTTTCCTTAAGACAAAAATACTAGAGTAAAAACAGTCACTTGTACACCTTTTAATTTCTTGTCAGCAAAACTCATCGGGATAGACATGATCTATTATTTACTTTATTGATTTAACATGTTAAATACAACTTTGCTGCCTTACATTACAGAATACCAGCTGATTGCAAGTTAAAATAAACAATACCAGTGTTTAAGTTTCGAAAGTGTTAAATGTGACTAATTAAACTCTCATTAAATCATTTTCTGCGAATAAATTATATTGGATAATCTTGATGAAAATTTACAGATTATGTCAAAGATAATTTCAATTGTAAGGTTTCTAATTGATCCATTTATAAATATGTAGACATCCAGTAGTCTTCATAAATTATTAACAAAGAAAATCTAGTATTCTCTAGTAATCTATATTCTAGTATTCCTACAAAATGAAAAAAATCTCCAAATCTTCCATTTGATCACCACCTATAATGGTCAAATGGGGGTCATTCCACACAAAATGAGCAAATCGACTGTGGCTGACATATCACCGATTTGAATGAAAATCAGTTTTTAAATAGGTCACATAGTAATGGCCAACTGCAAAATATTAGATTTCAGAAATCTATATTTTGTTAATTATTGACATTTAAAATTCAAGGTCACACAAATTTAGATTTTCTAGCACTAAAAGTAGCCTGTTTGTGACCCTATATTTCAATAAGTTATTGACACAAATTTAAAATTTTTATATCGTTGCATTCTTCAGAAAAAAGTCTCTTAGGAAACGTCAGAATATAACTTAATAGCCGTCATTGCTGAATCTGAGGGATAGACGAAAATAGAAATTTTGCCAATTTGCTACAAATTTCAAATTGCTCTGGTATCTCTAGAAATGGAAAGACGATATTAAAAATTATTCTTAATGAAAAGCCTTTCCTAACAAATAGCATGGCGTAATTTGGTGATTGTATTTCTACTCCTTTATAAAGAAAAAATATTTAAAAGTAAAAATTATGGAAAAATACAATTTTTCAATTTTTAAAAATGCATATTTTACTGTGAGGGAAAGCTCCAAGAACATCAAAACTTTTCAACATAAAAGAGAAAGATGTCTATTATGTCCTGAAATTTTCATAATTGTAATTTGATTATTTTTGTCTCGGGAAAATTTTTAATTAGATGTAAATTTTACTTTTTTTAGCAGCTGATAATGAATTATAACCTCTGATAATATAAAAAATGCGGTATAAGGAAATATAACTACTATTATGGTGCACGTGCAAAATTTCACATATTTCTTTTTAGTCTTTTTTGCTTAACCCAACAAGTGTTTCCATCAGTGAAATAATTAAGAGGAAAGCTAATTTTGTTAGAAGTCTTTTCAATTTGCTTTTTCCTTTGAAACGTAAGTATTAAATACTACTGCTTGTGAATATTAAATGCGTTTTGCAAATATTAAGCATTATTAGTAGGTAAACACTAATTTTGAGAGAAAAAATTTAAACATCATTGTTAAACTCGATTCTCCCAAATGTACATAACTCATGAATCCTTTTTCCATATTTATCACAACCACTAGTGGAATTAGTAAAGGTTTCCAGAATTCGGCAGCACAAGAAAAATTTCAATTTAAGCAACTACAAAATTGAACAAGAGACCTTTATCAGATTAAAAGTGAATTTGAAGACAATCAAGTTAAGGTTTTAAATGTTTAAGCTTTTTTAATTGTGATTTGATGACCTGCTTTTAAAATTTCCTTCAAAAGTTACAAATAATTTGGTATTTCATTGTTGATTTGGGATTTCATTGTTTCCATTTCATTGTTGCCATTTGAAACGAGTAATATACATAGAATGGGAAAGAAATGCTATGATTGGTGGTAATAAACATTTCCAGTTAGTGTGATACTGATGGAATATGGTAACCCATCGTAGAATATCCGAATAGTCGTTTGGCAACAAAACTTTCAGTTGCCAATCGATTGGAATGGCAAGAACGTTTTTTTGTGTTTCACTAATTTTGTTATTTTTGCTTTGGGCTCATATATTGCATATATTGCAATATATTGCTCAAAATACAATCCTGAATTATTTTTACAAGTAATAGACATATTAAACTACATTTTTCCAAAATATAGCTTGCGTCAGAGTTGTCCTTCATTTCATGTACCTATTTTAAGTGGAAAACCGTCATTTTATAATTTTCCTTTGCTGTTTGGAAGATGGAAAGAAAAGCCGACTTCCAAACTTCAGCAATAGTTTTATCATACCTAGTACTGTATCAGGTATGAATTTCAACTAAGCATTTAATTTCCTTTAGCCCATAGAAACCTTTTTAATTCTATCAAAATAGACTATTTTCCATTTTTCGCTACTAATTTTTAGCTTAAATATGATGTTTAAAATTGTTTCCGAATAGATAAATGAAGAATTCTTCATAGATTACAAAAATATAAAATATTGTTATCTACGTTAAGTAGTTTTTGAAAAAGATCTTCAAACATACATCAAGTGATTTCACAACTGCTCTTCAAAGTTGCAAGTCCTTAAAATGCCTTAAACTTCCAAAATATTTCATTTTGAGCCAACATATTTTAGATATCGTTATTTATGCCTAAATCCCTGTAGCAAATTTCATGAAAATCTGTCACCCTACGGCCACAGGTTTTTCTGATTTTTGCTCATTTTACATAGAATGACCCATGGGCTAGATTATGTAATAAGTAGTGTCAATGCATCTTGAGGCAATACAATACTGATATTTATCACAAGAACACAAGACTACACATGTATGATATAGCAGTTAAAAGGAAATGAGATGCTGTAATTTTCTAAAAGGGGCTGCACTCTTGTATGAGCCATGGGTATTAAAAATATGGGGAGTGGTAATATAATCACACATGGATCACAGCCAAATGGCACTTTTTACACAATGATATATTTTAACCTATCTAATGTATCAACAGATATGATTTAGTTTGTAAATTAAAGATAAAACCTATTAAACCTAAAATAAAGTTTATTGATTATTTAAAAATATAAATCATTCAACAATAAATTACAACCTACATTTGCATAGTCCAACCAGACATGAAAATTTAACTAGAAAAGAGCAAGAATCAACACTCGAGTTGAGTGCTAATTGATTGAGTGCCTTGATATAATTTATGCTTATGTCACATATGAATATAAAATGACAGCAGCAAATCAGCAGACTTCAGGCAATGGCTGCATAACTGACATCAAATCTTCCAAATTTCAACATTCTAAAACAAATCTGTTATATAACAAACTTTCTTAACTAAATAATCTATAACTTTGGATCCATGCTGTTAAATTCATAATGTCCCATATATAGTAACTGTTTTAAACCTGCATTTTTCTGAATTAAGAAAACATAAGTTTAAAACCAGTAACAGTAAAATATACTTGAGGTTGATATATCAGCCACAGGCAAATTTTCAGTGAGGTGAAAAGAAACTTCCTATGGCCGTAATTGCATAACAGTTAGTCTCAGATCTTCTAGCTTTTATACTTGCATGAATCATGGTTCTTCTGACAAAAAGTATGGTTATTAGAAAACATTTACTTGGGAGCTCCTGCATAAACCCAATCTTGCTCTAGAACCAATCTTGAACCCTAATATTATTTTCTAAAGATTAGGAAAGTGATTGGGATCTTGAGTTCACCATATTCCACTCTTGCTTGTAGAATGTTTAAATACTTAAATTGGCCTATTTCTTTAACATTTTAGTGTTTTTCCCATAAACATTGTAACCTAACAATAACTGAAACCATGGATGAATCAGGGAATAGATTTGATGTCAGAATTTAGTGCAATAATTACAATTTAATATAATAAATTTATTACATAGAAAACAAAAAGCTATATAAAAGCACCACATTCTGGAGGCCATTACAATTCAAATGTCAAATGCTACATTTCTATGGGTTGAGAAATAAGCAAATATTTATAATCATTTAAAACAATTTTATCAATCAAATCTGAATAAAAAACATACCTGTTATATTTTGATCTGCTGATTTCCGAACAATATCTTTAATAGCAAATATCAAATTATGAACCTGCTTATTCAGTTTATCATAAATGCTAACAGTTGATAATATGTTGGGTACCTCAGATGTTCTAGAGAAAAATACATTTGTAATGCCAGCAGGCTTTTTTGAGATGACAGATCCTGAAAAAAATGTTTAACTTTTACAGTGAAATAAATGTTGGCATATGTATTAGGTTCATTGTTGGAAAACAGGAGTTTCTTAAGTCTTTAAAACTAAATTTTTTAACACATCTTAATATTTACTTTCTAGTGAGATGTTGGCTTGAGAACCAAATATACATATTTTTGTAGGTTTTTAGGTACTTACGTATTAACTGCATGCCAGCGATTAATCGCCAAATCTATATGTATTAACCGCATTCCACCGATTAATCGCCAAATCTGTTGGAAGGGGTATAAGACGGAAGAACTGGAACAATCTGGTTATATTCACTACCAAGTGAACCACAAATACAATTTCATTGATTCTGATTGTTTTGCAAAACATTTTTTAGAACCAGTTCAGTGTTGGCTGCGTAGTTGCATTACTAGATACTCGTGTTCTATTTTCTGTTTTTGCATTGAAGTAAATTTTTACGTAATGCTTGATCGTTATGAAATAATGCTGGAAGAATATTCTCATCCCAATGAATATTTGGTGCATTTGTCACGAAACATTTCTTGTTATGGTCCCCGATCGTAGTGCTACCACATTAATAAATGAAATAAAAAACACATTAAAGATGGATCGACCATTTTTTCCGACTGTTGGAAGGGGTATAAGATGGAACTGGAACAATCTGGTTATATTCACTGCTAAGTGAACCACAAATACAATTTCATTGATTCTGAAACTGGCACGCACACACAGAATATAGAACGCATCTGGGGAAGTGCAAAATGGCGAAATAAAAACATCTCGCCACCACCTCGAGTCCCTACTAGCAGTTTATAATGATATGTTTGATGCCATCCTAAGGGCAATTGCTAAACATTTTTCGCCCGAAACAAAACTTGACTGATATTCGCCAATGGCATGCGGTTAATACGCAAGTACCGGTTTTAAATCAAAATAGTAATGTCAAGATCCTTCATAACTTATTCTAGACAATATAAAAGAAATAATGTAAGATGAATTTTTATTAATTTAAGTTAAGCCACACAGAAAAATCTTTACAATCACATATCTTATGTGATAGCAAAAGACTACCATTACAGTAAAAGGATATTAGTTGGAATTTAAATTAAGAAAGGCTAGTATTGCAACACTTAAAAATGCATAATATTTGAACAAGTAGCCAAAAAGTAGGTCAATTGAATCATTAATTTAATTGCAATATTTGCAGGACTTTAAAAACAACAAAAAATATTCGCTACATCTTACTGACTTGATTGATCTAAAATTGGTAAAAAAATTAGTTAAGTCTGTTTGGACCTTTTAAGATCCTCTGGAAATACTGCAATTAAGTTAATATATTTGGATTGTGAGCTAACATTTAGATGTGGCCTTTTCGTCGAGAGTTTCTACGTAACTTTATAATGGAAAACAGTCAATTTAAATAGCTTTTTTATAAAGTGTACAAACAACTCTTCATATTTTATTCTTTCAGCCATACCACACATTGCTCATATTGTTCTGCTGATTATCTCTGTAAAGATTCAATGCCAACTGTTGCAAAGTTAAGGGTGATAAATAATCATCCTTGATCATTCCCTCATCAAAACATCAACATTTTATCCTTAACCTTAAATGTGACTACAAATGCAAAAAAATTTCACAAAATGTAATTCATAAACCTCTGATATCACAGGACATATTAAGAAAAAAATTTGGGGATGGGCCAAATTTCTTCCCAACCCCTATCAATCTGTGATCCATGTGGATAATTTAAAGCCTTCTATAGAAATTATTTTACACTTTTCTACTTCCTTTGCAAAATTTCATCGTTTCCAACATTTATTGGTAGACCTTGACAAATCTTCAGAGCTAAACTAGAATAAAATTTCAAAGCAAGAAATTGCTAAGATATGCAAACAGTTTTAAATTACATATATATTTATACAGCTATTAAAAATCGTTTTAAAGAACAGCAAACCAACTACAAATTACATACCTCTAACATTCATGTAAATGAAATGTTAGAGAGAAAACCAGATTTCAAATTCTCTCCAAGTGGGCCGGTATTTTTAATAAGTCCAGATAAAATAAATGTAACAATATTATGCAAAACGAAAGTATATTGGAAACAAAATAGTAATATTTTTATGATAGCATATGATCATTACTATGTGTGTACCATTTATTCATCAAATAATCCTTTAATAAAAAATATTAAACTTTTAATTGAAACCGACATCATGTTGGGCAAATGATGTATTAAACTGACTCCTAAGTCTGTAATGATTCACAAAATAGAAAAGGTTGTCAAACAAAAGTTTAGTAAAATTTCAATAATTTTTTTGCATTGCACTAGGTGGGATTTGTAGGAAGTTATCTACAAATAACATTTTAACAATACAATTCTGAATCTGTGGTTAGCAGTTAAAATCACCCTAACCTAACCTACAATATAGTATCATGAGGCAATGATGAGCAATTAAAAAATTAGACCTAAAAGACAGTAATTTTACTAGTCCATAGTGTTTAACCATTCCATCAAGTGTTTAACCATTAAACTATTATAAATTGAATTATGATCAATACAACTCCTCTATTAACTCTATAACTCCACATATTATAAATAAAATTTCTATATGCATAAATAGCTGTTTCAGAAAAAGGTGGTCATACATCTTTCATTACTTTTGAAGTGCAAAATAACTTTAATAACTAAAAAAGTATGTTGAAATATAATATTGATTCGTAAAAATTACCTTGAACATTTACAGATGAAATCAAAACTGGTTTATCTTTTCTCCAAACTTTACCAATCTTGGAATGAAGCTCCAAAATGTCATCCTGCTTTTCCTTTACAACTTCATAAAAGTTTCCAGAGCAATTTTGTGGATTCGTAATTTCCAGAAATGGAGCTATTTATGTAAAAAAATGATTAGCTGAGAGAGAGAAGCTATTTATATATATGTGTGTGTCTGTGTGTATACAGACACACACACAGAGAGAAGCTATTTATATATATATTTGTGTTATATTATAATTATATATTAAGTTACTTAAGAAAAATAATATTTCAGCTTGGAGCAGAAACTTATTACTGACAAAATGTTCTATTAGATTTTAGGTTAAAAATACAAATTAAGAATTTTCTTAGAAATATACACCTTTCAAACAGATTACATTATGATAATGTATTTCTCATCATGAAAGTAAGCATTTAGTCTTAAAATGACAGTTGAGTTTTGAACCAGTGACATTCTTACCGGTATATAACATTACAATTACTTCTGCATTCTGAAAATTATGAGAATGCAAAACTTTAAACAAATGTATGTAATAAATTTACAAACAAGTGTTTTTTAAATAATTTATTTACACAACAGGTACTGTTTGATTCAGCCTGATTTTAAATAAGATAAACTTAAGATTGGTGTAAGCTTTGCAAATTAAATAATTGATTCCATTGAAATGCATAAATTAGAGGACAATTATATGCATTCATTTGGAATTGTTTATTAAAACCTGGGAAATAAAAACTTGAGAATCACAAAATTTCAAAATGTAAAACAGCAACTTCTAAATTATACAATTTGTTTTTGTTTTTTGCAATATGGAAGTAGTCTTCAGTTCTATCCACAATTGATAAATTTTTCTAATATTTAATTGAAAATATAATTTTTTCTCCTTTATATTTTAGTACAATTCATCTTTTTTTGTTTTTACCTTTTTTTGTTTTACCTTTGTGACCTGGTTATAAAAAAAATTTCATGCCCTTCTAATGAGATTAATAAGAAAATCCAAGTAGAAACAAGTTAAGCTTGAAATTAAGAATAACTTTAAGAACTTACGCAACACTGTGAAATTCAAATCCAATTCAAAAACTTGTACTGGATGAAGATCTTGGAACACAGGTAGTATATAAAATGTACCATCACCATCTTTCCACAATGTAGAACGTTTTAAAGTTGGAGAATCCAATGTTTTGTCACCAGTTCTAGCATAGGAGATTGAAGAGCCTTGAACAAAATATTCTAGTTGATTCTGGAAAATCCCCAATTTTAAAAAATTAAACATTTTAAAAACAGAATAGCAATGTGCAAGCAAGTGCATTAAAATTGAAAAACAGAATAGCATGTACAAGTAAAAATGTTAGTGACTAGTCACAGAACTAAATAATTTAGCTACTATGGTTGAAATTGAAGTTAAGATAAGGGATTAAAATACTTAAACAATAAAAGAGCTTATAACTGTCTCTTAAACTCCAAGGGATGAAGGAGTGGGGCATATTTCTGATTAGTCAATGGTAGATTTTATTTATAATCTAGATAAATTAACGTTTAGAACAATCAAGAACTGGCAATTGATCCCCTTTTATTTGCTGTACATCTTCAATATTGGATGGATAAAAAGTAAATGGCTTCAAATAATTCAAATTTTACACTGTTTTCACCATAGATCAAACAAAATTCAATATATCTATAATTTATTATCTTGTACAAAGTATTGGAATATTATACATTTAATAAGTGAACATGAAATCATTAGATAGGAAAACATCTAAATCAAAAAGCTAACACATCTTTCTTTGATGATTGATTTTTAAAGACAAGAGCTCTTTAAATATCCATTACAAATTTACGAACTTAATCTCTTACTGATTTTTACTCCATACAAATCAATAAGAAATTAGCTTATTCCAACTGAAGTAATTCACAGTAGTTGACTAAAATTGTTAAATTAGACTATTTCATACATTCAAGAGTACTTTGAAGATATTTAAGAATAGGAACAGTCTTTTCAACTCTATTTGAAAGTCGTTATTAGATTCATGCACACATGTTACAAGCATTGTAGAAGATAGTGAACCACATAACTGTCATTGCCATCATAACCAAAGCAAGCAGTTTAAGAAAACTTATTCACGCAAGTGATATATATTATATTTTAACCCATAACTATTTTACAAATCTTTTAGAATTAGTATAACCAGCCATATTAAAAATAACAGCAATTAGTCAAGAATTAAGGTTTACCAGAAATAAATACCGAAAGCAGGGCTGACTGATATATCAAAAATTTAAGCAATTTATCCCAAGCCAAAATTTTATACAATAAAGACGTTTTGATAACTTTAATACATTCAAAGTATTCCTTTATTAACTGATAGGTCAATGAAATTCTTTCATCATGAAACTGATTAAATTTTCACTCAAATGGAAGACATTTATACTGACCCGGATACATCAAATTTCTATGTTCCTCGCCAACTAGCATAAGTAGCTGGAATTATAAATTAATTTGACATTAATTTACAGTGTTAGTGGAAATTTTCCCTTTAAAACCTTTCATGCAAAAATAAATTAAAACTACTGAATAAAGAATAATTAATTAAAAAGACAAAAAGGACTCTTAAGGATTCAAAAATATGTTTTCGAAGTGAGTTAAGCAACCTCATAAATTGCAATTTTTAATAAATTATGAGCACTTATTTTTATTCAGATTATTGCGAATACCAAGTACGTATTATATTGTCAACTTAGAGCAGAAACTCATTAACTGTCCAAAAAAACAAATTTACAAAACAGGGCTACCACAGCCAAAGTACTTGGAAATAGTAGATTAATTTTTTTAAATCATAGTAAAAATTCTACTTTTAAACCCTATTTTAGTAGTAATTTTGGTTGCTAAGATACTCGAGTACAAATGTGCCAATTAAGTATGAAACAAATATTGAAGATATCACCAAGAAATTAAAATTTTAAAATTAAAACTAAATATTTTCTTAATAAGGTTTTCATAAGTATCATTATCAGCATCCCCCCATCTAGTAACCAGATTCTAAAGTTTTACTTTCATTAGTTGGCTGGCAACAAAACTTCGAAATTGGTATTGGAATTTTCCCCTACAGAAAAGTCCCCTACAGAAAAATTATTTTCCTATTTTCTAGTAATTACAAAAAGGATTAAGTTTTCATTGTTTGATTTTTAAAAAATGTTACCAAAATTTTGAAAATAAGAGCTTTATTTTCAAAATTCTTTACGATTTAGCTAAAATACCCTTAGTCTCACCAAGAGGTTGAAAAATTGTAACAAAAAGTCACCTTTTAGTCACCTGAGCCCTGAGTAGTCATTTAAAGACTTAGTTTTGGTGTCAAAAATAAAAATTATAAGCATTTTTAGTGTATACTTTTTCAAACAGATTACAACATAATGTATTTTTCATCATGATGAAAACAAACACTTAATGTAAAAAATGCATTTCCAAAACATGTCTGATAATGAGCTTATTTAAACCAACGATATATGTAGATATAAATGCAAACATTTTAAATTGTTAGTTTTATTTCAAGATATTATAAATTTGTCAATAAATTTGTCTGAACCAGCCATGATCATTTTTATTGCCCAAATTATTGTTTTGGCTTATTTATAAAATAAATGTTGCAATTTCATTTTCTATTTTTGATTCGACAGATCTTTTAGAAAACCAATATTTAAATAACAGTGAATTACATTTACATGTTGAGAGAAATACTGGAAAGATAAATCACTCAAAATAAATTAATAAAATTGTAAAAAAGCAGATCTTTAAAGAAATACAAAATGTTTGTAATAAGAAAAATTAATTTACTTTTTTAACTGAAATTATGACTGTTTCTTCTTGAGATAACATTAATATAGAAATATCGGTAATGTTATCTGAATCACTAGAATAAAATTCCTGCTGTTTTAAGAAAGTAACACCTGAAAAGATGGTTCATAAAAGTAATTATTACTTCATATTTTCATTTTTAGCCCAACTTTATATATTTATAAAAATTATTTTTTAAAAAATCAAGATTCTTAAAATACTTACCACTCCACCAAAAAATTACAACTTTATTTTCCATACCACATACTAAGTAATCACTTCCAGCATATTCCAAATGCTTCAGTATATGAAAATTTCCTTCAAACATCTGTACTGGAATTAACTTTCCATAGTCTGAGAAAAAAAATGAGTTATACAGTTCAACATCGCAGGTATAAATTATTAGTTAAAATTTAATTCAATGTTGAAGTAGAAAAGAAACATCTATTATTTAATACTTATTCAATAAAGACAAAAAAATTTAATATATATGTATTCTCATTAGTTACTTCAAAATGAAAATATAGCGCTAGAATAAACTAATACCACTTTAAAATTAGAATTCCAATATAATCATGCAAGTAATATTGAATGCCTTACAGCTAGTTTAATCACTGCATTAGATTTAAGGGATGTTTTGATTATACTTAACTTTCAATCTTTAAAAAATCTATTCTAATTCTTAAAATGTCAAGTACAATGTACTGTATAACTTCTGCAACTTGATAACTCAAGCATTTGAACTAAAACTACAACCAACAAATATAAATATTTTTAGAATTTTAATAAACTTATTTTGTGTGAGGATGTTTTAATCCATAAGGGCAACAATTCCTTCCCAAATTCATCTAGTCTTGACAATAGCAAAATGGAAATTGTGATTTACAGTAAATAAAAATGTTTTTGCAGGCCTTAAAATCTGTTAACTAGAAACTACAAAAATTTATCAAGATATTTTCCCTTTAAAAACCCAACTACTTTTTTTAGATCTAAAACTTGTAAATAAGATCATACATTTTGTAATGGGAACACATGTTAGACAATTTTAATACTTACATTTTGCAAATCGCCAAATGGTCAATTGATTTTTGTCAAAAAGACTTGCAGCTAAAAATAGCACTTTGTCTATTTGCCATGCAATTAAATACTGGCATTTTGACAGTAAGGAAAATGTAAGAATTTCATCAAACTGGGTTCCAGACCAAACAAATAACCTAAAAAATTATAATCAGAAAGATTTAATAAAATATAATAAAAAGTTTAGCAAGACACTTGCACCAGTTTTAACTTTTGAATTCAAATGATATTGTGAAGTTTTAAACAATATGGTTCAACGACTAAAATGTTATGAACACCTTTTAATACATCCAAGAGCCTAGGACTCTAATCCCTACAGTTTATGTATCCAAAATTAACTACATCGCAATGTAAATACTGTAAAAATTTACTTTACTTTCCATAAATATTTTCCTTAAAATTTTTGTGTTGATCTTTGCACATCACAAGGGTGAGACAGGAACCAACACAAGCCATGTTTACTTTTAAAGAACCAAGCTCATCTCCAGCCTTTCTGCACACTGTACAGATGATTTTTTATATACTATAAGCTGTGCTGACATCTTTCAAACACTGTTTAACTTTTTAAACCATAAATAGTACCAAGGAGGTTTCTTTATCTTCACTTATTGATCTTTGTTGCTTTAATATGTCTAAAGATGTTTAGGCACAATTTGACATAGTTAACAATATTAACAAATTCCCAAAACTTCAAAATCGTCACTGATTACTCTTTGCCACAATTAACTCACTTCATACATTTCTTCAACCATCAAAAGTTATTCTTCACAGAAAATTTACATTCTACAACAGCATGACAGCATATTAGCCACCTTATGAATTAATAGTGATTTGAATGCTTAGTCAGAAAATTAAACTCATCAGATCTATAACCAGCTTTTTTTTAAAAATCTAATATATTCTGAATCTATAAATCATGCGACAGCATTTGGGTTAGAAAGTGAAATCCCAGTCAGTCTGGTTCGTCAGTGCCCAGACTGGTTTGTTTACATCGTTGTTTCCCAAAAATTTTTGTCTAAGCCCCTCAGAGACAAATTTTTCTGAACCCCTATGTAAACTATCTCAACTAATAAATTGCCAGTTTGTAGGTATACCTATAATTTTTTAATTTCACCAAAATATTTATGTAGGTGCGAGTGTAACTTTACAATTTCAAAAAGCTAGTTTGAAAATAAAACTTGAAACTGAAATTATAAAGCTATTTATTAAAATGAAACAAAATAAATTACACATAATACACTAAATTGCTCGCTATTAGTAATTAATATTAATTAAATGAGTAAAAGTAAAATTAATCAGTAATGACAAATAATCAAATGCATGCTAATTGAAAGACAAAGTAACAGACAAAAAGTAACACTCGCATCTAATGAAATGCTATCTTGCTTTTAGACCAATTGTAACTTGTATTTTACAACATAATTCTTGCAACAATTCAACACTGTAGTGAGCGTCTGTAGTCAAGTAGATAAGTGTTTGCCTAAAACGTTTTTAGGTGATAAATTTCTTTAGCATCTTATTGCCCACTCTTGCTTATTGACCACCCCCATTTACTCTGGGGCCAGAATTGGCCCAAGATTCCTTCAGAACCCATAAGGACAGTATAGTCTATTTGGCAAACTATGACCTACATGGACAGTTGCATTACTTTAGTATAGAACCATTATTTTAAAATTAATGAAACTCCTAAACTTAAAAATATGTTTGTCAACAATTTTAAACTGAGATTAAATTTTAAATGGTACTTACGTATTAACCGCATGCCATTGCCGAATACCAGCCAAGTTTTGTTTGCCATTGGTGAATATCAGCCAAGTTTTGTTTGCCATTGACGAATATCAGCCAAGTTTTGTTTGCCATTGGCGAATATCAGCCAAGTTTTGTTTGCCATTGGCGAATATCAGCCAAGTTTTGTTTCAGGTGGAAAATGCTTAGCAATTGTCCTTAGGATGGCATCAAACATATCATTATAAACTCTGCGAGGTAAGGACTCGAGGTGGTGGCAAGACGTTCCTCGATGTTTTTTATTTCGCCATTTTTCACTTCCCAATATGCGTTATATATTCTGTGTGTGATTGCCAGTTTCAGAATCAATGAAATTGTATTTGTGGTTCACTTAGCAGTGAATATAACCAGATTGTTCCAGTTCTTCCGTCTTATACCCTTCCAACAGTCGGAAAAAATGGTCGATCCATCTTTAATGTGTTTTTTTTATTTCATTCATGTTTCGCGACAAATGCCCCCAAATATGCATTCGGAGGGAATATTCTTCCAGCATTATTTCGTAACGATCAAACGTTACGCAAAAGTTTACTTCGATGTAAAAACAGAAAATAAAACACGAATATCTAGTGCAATTACGCACTGAACTGTGGTTCTAAAAAAAGTTTTGCAAAACAATCAGAATCAATGAAATTGTATTTGTGGTTCACTTGGCAGTGAATATAACCAGATTGTTCAAGTTCTTCCATCTTAATACCCCTTCCAACAGATTTGGTGATTAATCGCTGGCATGCGGTTAATACGTACAGATTTGGTGATTAATCGCTGGCATGCGGTTAATACATACAGATTTGGCAATTAATCGCTGGCATGCGGTTAATACGTACAGATTTGGCAATTAATCCCTGGCATGCGGTTAATACGTACAGGTTTGGCAATTAATTGCTGGCATGCGGTTAATACGTACAGATTTGGCAATTAATCGCTGGCATGCGGTTAATACGCAAGTACCTTTTAAATTGCTGATAAAAATTTAAAAACTTACACAAGATTAGAATCCTTAAATTCTTTGTTTGTGACAAGTACAAGATAAGGTGTTCTCTCTATAGTCACAGTTGAAATAAGAGAATCTCCTAGTAGATTAATACGCTGCCTCAAGTTTATAGTGCTATTATAATCATATTCATACACTTGCATAAAGTGGCTATTTCGCTTTTCTAGATGAAGGGCAACTAGCCATAGTCTATTACCATACTGGAAAGCCTGCAATTAGAAAAATATTTTAATAAAATCAAAAGTTAAAAGCCAAATATCATACAGAATGATTTACATTGTAATAATAAAAGTCTATATACAGTTACTATACATTCAGGGCATTTTTTAATTAACATAAATTTTCTGACCACTTATACCTTAAAATGCTGTCAAATTGTTTGAAAAATATTGTGTATTGGTTATATACACTATCTACCAATAAGTATTTGGACATCCATGCAAATGACGATATCTGCGGTCCTGATATATGTCACGCCCTCCGCCGTTAAATATCGTGTAGGAAATAACAGTGGCATTAGTCGTATGCAAGATGCCACGAAGTGCAGAGTTATCTGATTTCGAGAAAGGTGTAATCGTCGGGTATCACAGAAATGGCCGATCCTTAAGGGACATATCTAGCGAGCTGAATTACCCAAAATCGACAGTGGCCTATGTGATTCAGAAGTGGAAGGTGAGCGGTGATTGTTGGAATGTGCCCCGAGTCGGCAGACCCACGAAACTGGGAGATAGAGACCGACGGGTACCGTCCAGAGAAATTCTGAAGAACCGCACCCAACCGATGGCCCACATACTCCAGGAGTTTCAACAGGCAGCCAGGAGTGTTGTTTCGATGAATACCATCCGTAAGGAAGCACATCTGCTTGGTTTTCATGGTCGTGCTGCCGCCCATAAGCCTTTGATCACAAAGTCCAACCGCGCTGCTCGGTTAATGTGGTGCAAAGCACGTCGAAAGTGGACCATAGATCAGTGGAAACGGGTTCTCTGGAGTGAAAAATCAAGGTTCACCCTCTACCATTCAGATGGCAGGGTCTGGGTCTGGCGTCTGCCTGGAGAACGCCTCCTGTCAGAATGCAATGTGCCCACAGTAAAGTTCAACAGAGGTGGAATTATGGTCTGGGGGCGTTTCTCCAGGTATGTACTGGGACCCTTGGTCCCAATTCATGGTAAGGCTGATGCCTTACTGCACTACTTTGGATGACAGTGTCCTTCCTACGTTGTGGCAGTTTTACGGGTTGGACCCATGTTACTTCCAGGATGACAACGCCAGCTGTCATGCTGCGAGGTCCACCATGGATTGGTATGGTGACAATGGGGTTAATCGAATGGACTGGCCTGCCCAGAGCCCAGACCCTATCGAGAACCTCTGGGACAAGTTGGATCGCCGAATTAAGGGGTGCAACAACTGTCCAAAATCGGTGAAGGAACTTACATGTCTTCTCCAAGCCGAGTGGAAGAAAATACCACTAGCCATCATACAAGGACTTGTGGAAAGCATGCCCCGGAGGGTTGAGGCTGTAATTGTCTCTCGTGGAGGCTCTACCAACTATTGAATATGAATAAATTTTGTTTTTCTTTTCTATCACAGGTGTCCAAATACTTATTGGTATATATATAGATAGTGTACATTGCGTATAAAAATATTGTGTAGCGTGCAAGTTCAAATGCATGATTAGTTTAATTTGAATTAAATTAATTTTGTTAATATTTATTGCACATGCAACTTTTCCCATGTGGTTGTTTTTCGGTACTTTTTTCGTCTTAGCCATAATATGGAATGTGGAATATGGAATAAAATGAGTTTTTAGTGGAATTTGCTAAAAATTGACTGTTTGTTTTAATCTGATTTGCATCAAGTTGCGTCATGATAAATTTATTTGACCTCGGTTCCTATAATGCTCTTACCACTTGCCGATGCAGATTAAAAGACTTCTGTTTGATATTCGTGCATGGCTTGTATACTTTTTTTGTTTATTGAATTCTTTGTTACTGTTGTCACTTGAGTTTACAATTCTCACAACTGCCATCATTGTGTGTAATACTTTTTAGATTTAAACATTATTTTGTGATTTACAAACATTGAGTTGAAATTAAGTTGGAAAAATGAATTTTAACATTCACCACACATTTCTGATTGAAATAACACATTTATTTGTGGCATATTTTCTACCTTTACCTACAAAAATGCCTCAGATAAACAAAATGTTTTTGTCTGGTGCAAATAGTATAAAGATTTAGTTTAGTTTTAAAATGCTGAAAGTAAGCACATCATATTTCACTTAAAAGAATGAAGACTTTAAATAACTTATGCATGAGGAATAGTTACACATGAAAATTTATTGATATTTTGGTGGAGATGTCGAATTCGGGGCACCAGCGATTTATCTCCAAGCATGGTAACCTTGGTGTTTTGATCCAGCTTTATGGCAACCCAATGCAAAAGGTTTTTCACAATGGAAAGTCTGCTGGTTTTTTAACGAAATTGCAATGGCGTCCAAAGCCATACTGGCTTTGGACGCCATCTTGATTTGGCGAAAAAAATTGCTTGGCGACAAACATGCCCCGGATTTGACATCTTTACCAATATTTTTAAATACTTGATACTAACAAGAAAAACTAGTAAACATAGTAATTCAATTGAGAACAGGCAAAATTTATGTTTAAAATCTACTTACCAAAAGTGAATAAATTGGTTCATTTGATGAAAACTCATGAAGTGAAATAAGTTCAAAATCATAGAAAATTGAAATACTGCCATCGTCAGTTCCAGCAAACACAATTTCAGTGCTATTCACAGTAACTAAGCACCAAACAGCTACAGATGGTGCACCTTCAGATGATTCAAGTTGGTTTATATGTGGATTAGGTACTTCAGAATGTTCAGCTATTCAAACAGTGAATTGAGAGATTAGAATAAATACGAAATAGATTACAGGCTCAAAGGTTATTAAAATACAAATAAATACACTGAAGGAAATTTTCAGAATTCCCAGATGGAATCCCCATAAGAATCACCATAATATCTTAGTATCTAAAGGACAGCATCAAATATAATGGATGGTAAGTATAATTAGGGTTTTATGGTGCAAGGTCCAAAAATGGACAAGTTGCGCCAAACGCATGATAAAAAGAAATAAAATCAATGTAAAAACATTGTAATAAAAGGTAGATGTAAGTCTTGTGCAAGAAATTTGACACAAAACTTAGATCATGATTTCTTTAAATCAGGTTATGGATACAATAAAATAAATGAAATATTTGTGGAAGGAAATAAAGTGGAAATTACTGTCTGAAACAGTATGATTGAATTTTATGATTCAAAACATGCTGATCAACAACGTGGCATGCAATATAAAAAGTATGGAAATAATGGATGAATTGTGATGGATAAAAGCACTATATGAAATTTAAAAATCCAACGGTACTTAAAAAAGGGAAGATTTGGGTGAGGGTTTCTCCAATAGGATCTTGCAAATTTAAAATTTATCTTTTAAAAAATTTCAAACGATGATTAAAAATAGGACAATCAATTAAATATTACAGAAGTTTGAAAGCAATAAATACACACACAAGAAATTAAAATATACAGAGCCTATTTAGGAAGTGGACATGAAAAACTTGATCACTACATACATTCAGTAAAAGTGTAACACAATAAGAAGTCAATTCCTTTAGAAATCAGATTTCCTTAAATTTACAGCTAAATTTTCAAGCATACTAATTGATGTTTTCCTATTCCCATGAGGCAGTTTCTGCCAAGCTAAAGATAGATGGTGGTAGTGTTTCTATAGCAATACATATTTCCTGTTGGTTTTCTGAAAGTGAAGTCAGTTATCTTTGTAGAGAACAAATTTAACTCACCAAAAAAAATTCCAACCGAATAAATTTCGAATTCACATGATAGTTGGTTGATATCAATTAGATTAAATGCCAAAACGGCGATAAACTACATCTTAAGGTAACTCCAATCTGTCTTATGAGGCAGCATTTGAACAGCAAAAGTAAAATCTTGACTGTCTGATTTGTTGAAATGAAAATACCTCATAGTAGAACTAAAATAAAAATAAGTATCAAAACAAAATTGTGAAAAGCCGCCAATAAGAAAATTTTACTTTAAAGTAAAACAATTAAAAGTGTATTTCAGCGAAATATTAGGAGCAGTAAACTCAAGATGGTGAAATAATGACAAGACAAACTTAAATTTTACTGAACAAAAACAATCAGTTATAATTCAATAAACGAGCTCTTTTACGAGCAGTAAAAATGTTCTATTTCATTCAGAAACTGAAGAGAATGTTAAAAATAAAGTTTCAAGTGCAAAATCAACTTTCATCACTTGAAATTTTCGCTCGCAATTTCCTGTTGCCAGATTCATTAACACTCGAAATCGAAACTTGGTTACGGAAATGTGGACTTACCATGTCCCGGTATGAAAGACGTCCCGGAATATCGGTCATTTTGTCCCAATCAGAAGAATATCATTTAGGCTGCGTTCTTTTAGATGCATCGGTCATTGCTTCCCATGTGATAAAATTTACCCAGAAAACGCTTCGATTGTAACACTGACTTATCCTTTTTTGGATAGTCGTTGAATTTATGAAGCACTGAAGCACCACAACGAGCTATTGGTGACTGTTCGGATTAATCCCGAAGGGTTTGTTGCTTTGGGCCTTTATGGCGCAAGGGCCATAATTGGCCATGCTGCGCCAAACACCAGCAATATCAAGAAATGGACAAACATACAAGTAAAGTTTTACTAGTACAGAAGAGAAATACACCCAAGGAGGAATCGACCCTGCGCCACCTACAACTCGAAGGTTGCTAGCGCAGTGGGCGTACCCGCTGCGCTAGCTACCTAGCTGCGGTGGTCTTTAAACGACCATCTCCTGGGGTTTTCCAGCAAAGGCAAGCCCCAGGAGATGGTCGTTTACAGACCGTATATCTCATAAATATTTAGTTCTAAGCCAGCACGCATTACTATGCATGCTAGTCAGTCAAACCAACATGCGCATATTTTCAAGTCCTCCCTTCAAAATGGGTCGAACACGCTGCGCGAACACTAAGCCGATACTGTACTCCGACTGTCCTGGTTGGGCGGAAAAGAGGGTCAAGGCCCATTCTATCCTCCGATCTAAATATGATGCGAGACGCAATATTACTCTTCAGCCCATATTGTTGAGTGCCGACAACTGTCTTTAAGACCTATTGACATGAGTTTCGTCCTTGCTCTGAGACAACCTAAAGTAACTTTCTGGGGCCTCACCCGCTACTACGTAATGGCAATAGTCGGTGCGGAGGGGCTGCGCCCCCAACTAGTAGCAGTAGTGGGCGTACTCGCTGATCCACGACGGCCCCTCTATCCCGAAGGGAAAGATCCGAAATGATCCCTTTAGAAGTACTGTAAAATTTGTTTTTGCAAAAATTTCCATTTAAACTACAGTTTATAGCCCTAGGAACAGGGTAGGTTCTCATGTTAGTTTGAATAAATAGTATTAATTATTTCAATGGTCGATGGGGTAATTTTGCGATGGTTGAAGGGATGTTTGCCAGAGCACTTTGGTCTTCAAACAGCTTAAGGGGAACTAAAACCATTTATGCCATCTAATGGATCTGAACCCAAAGCTTATGATAGGCATTTTCTTCCAAGCTAAATGTAGGTGGCAGTAGTGTTTCTGCTGCCGATATGCGTTTCCTATGCGTATTCTAAACGTGAAGTCAGTTGGCTTGCTTCCTAATTACGATTTTCCAATTACGAAAATTCCAAAGAATGAATTCCTAATAGATATATATGATGGTTAACTACTATTAGATTAAATGTCAAATGAAAAAGTAGGGCATAAAATTAATCCTGGTTTTACTTTTCAGGTTCGTAGAAAACCTACGATGGTGAGAAAACCTACGATGGTGAGAAAACCTTTTCGGTGGTGAGATCTCTACCTTCAATTCACAGCAAACAATTCCAGTTATTTTATTAACAGCACATACACACAGGGATGACCCCAGGATTTTATTCTTGAGGGCTACTTGAATATTGTAAGCTCTTTCAGGGGGATTGATTGAAGTAATTAAAATTATTTATTAAAACAAGGTTAAGTTATAATTAATACCTCATAAACATCCATTGATCAATTATTCACAAAATTAATAATTAATATTTGATTACACCAATAAACATTTATATTCATTATTTAGCAACATTACTTTCAAAATGTGTACTCATTTTTAATTTAATTTTTAGAAAACGTTTCTAATTAGTAAAGTGCAGAATGCTATGTATGTGATCTATTTCATGCAAAAAATATTTAAACATAATAGACATACCTTTAAACACCAGGGTCAATCACATTTTCATAAATATTGCAAACAAAATACGTTACTTTATCAATGTCTACGAAAAAGTATATCCTAAAAGCAGTTTTGTACAATTCAAATCTTTTTATGGTTTTTTGGTTGGATGTTGAGTAGCAATATACGAGTTTTCGAAACTCGAATACGAAAAACTTTCATTTAGGTGGAGCTTAGACGTTATGTTGTCATTCATAATAGTAAAATCTAGAATCACCGGCCAAAGTATACCAAAAAGGTTTTTCGTAGATTTCATGTTAGTTTATGTCGTTTAAGGCTCTAAAACCGTTTGGGGGTTTTGTAGGTAGAACCTCCCAAATTGGATATTTTAGGTGTTATGAATTTTTCCTGTTTTATTCAAGAGTTCCCAAATCATAAAACCATTTTAACATATTTGAAACAGACTGAATAGAACTAAATAGGCAAAAACCTAAGAATCCGAAACCCCTAATGAGACATAGTTGGAACAAAGTTAACTATATATATGTTACACTACATAAAATTTCAATTTCAAGCGATTTCTTTTCGCTATCCTTCTTTAAATTCCTTTCATATTTCCCTCTACCCTCAAACATCTAAGGATGCTTGAGTACAGAGAAAAGGAAATAAAATGGGATGAAGGAAAATTTTACTCTTAGCATTAGAATGGATAGTGAAACGGGGTCTAGGTGAGGGCATTTGGAGTTTCCAATCCGTCCAAATAGTTCTAAGGGGTGTTCCTCGGCTGATAACGGTAGGTATTGGGTCGGTGTGAATGAAATGTCCCGAAATGACCATCACTCTTCGATGGTGATAACTGAAAAATACCAGTACCTGACCTACTCGAAATAGTCTCCCTCTGAATTGACACTGTTGCCACTTATCTGACAAGGCCATGATCCCGGAACGAAGTCTTGTGGCTGGGATGCGAAGTCATCAGCTGCACGGTGAACCTTTCCTATCGATGACCACGTGGTTCGTTTTTCAGGTCCATATCACCACTTCGAAACCTCACAAACCATAGCTGAATCGTTCGTTCATTTTCTGTATGTTTCGAGCAGCAACTGCAGTAGAATGTCTGTTTAAATTCGCAAAGGAAGATGACTCAAATCTGCGTTTTCCATGTCGATTTTAGAAGCACCTTACGCCCAAATTAAATCTGGAACTTGTACTTCACACACGTGATAGCTATTTATAGTAGCTCTGACGTAAGATGCCGGAAGCTTGTAGTTAATTACTTTTAGCTGTATGGGGGTCATTCCCAAAATTATTTATCATCGGTCATTTCATTCGCACCAACCCACTGGAGCAAAGCAACGGGCTATTCGTCTGATAACGAGACAAGAGCAAGAGGCTTCGCAAAAGGTCTCAGGTTGTTTGGGGTTCATGGTGCAAGGGTCATATTTGGCCAAGCCGAGCCTAAACTCAAGACAATGTCATATAATGGACATATACGCACAAGGAAAATTTCTCTTATGCAGAATAGAGAAATACACCCAAAGTAACTTACAGGTTGGTTGGGTTTTATGGCGCATTATGGGTCATGCTTGGCCAAGCTGCTCCAAATAACGTCAAGTAAATGGATATACATGCAATCCTGACCCTCAGGGCAACCAATTTTAAATCATTCTTAGCATTTACAAAACGTTATCGAAGTTAGTACTTCCCATTACTATGCATTTCTAGTAAATTTGCTGTTCCTGTTCTCTTCCTACTTTTAGTGGTTTTAGAAATTTATATCGCTCTATCTGTTCGGTCAAAAATTATTCTATCAAATCGTCAAGTCTTATTTTAAGATCATTTTAGGTTTAGTTTATCTTCTGGAATCTGCAAACTTCGGCCTTACATGGATTCTGAACCACTACGAACACTGCCCATACCGAAATTCGAACCCAGACAAGATCATTTAGTTTTCACCGCATCAGTTAGACTTAATTCAGACTGATACCGCTTTGACAGACATTTTGGGGCAACGCTTTTGGCGTGCTTTTTAGCAAGTTGTGGCAGGCAAAGGCAACCCCGCTTTATTAGGATTATGGCAACTTCGTGTGATTATTTGAATCTTGTTAATTTTGTAAATCATACATTATCTTTTTGATTTTATACCACTAATAAACAAGTCTACTTTGCTAGAATTAATGTGATCTTTTATAACATTCATATTATATAGGTTCCATTAAACTTAAAACTTATAAATTCCGTTAACTTGGACACTTCTATAGTTTAGAAAAAGTAAATATTTTTTCGTTAAAGTAAATACTTACCTAATAGTAGTAAGAATAATTAGATGTGGATTTTTTCTATCTTTAAATTTCTTTTCGTAAATTATTTAATGCTAAGCCTAAAACACGCGGTGTTTTTCTAATTCTTCCTGGACGACAAAAAAAGCACTCCTAATAACGTACCAAAATCATTGCCACGAAAAAGTCTATATTAAAGCTGTATCTTCAGAATTGCAATATATTACTATTTTAAGAAAATGACCAAAAAAATTTTTGTTTACTTCCATCATATTCAAAGGTAGAACGTGTTCGTCGAATACGATTATCTTCCAGTGTATTGTGAAGTCTGAGCTTAAAATGTTCGATCGTTCTTCCGACGTACTCTTGCAGCGTGCTCTCTCCTGAGGTTATGTCCAAAGATAATATATTAAAACATAACAGAAACCAGATACTGTAAACCTGAAAAAATGAAGTTCATACAATTCAATCATTGTCGAAGCGACCGTGGTAAGAAGCGTAAACTTTTGAGTTGTTTTGCAAATATATTCCTATGTGAAATTAAAATAAAAACTGCTACTCCCTGTTCTAGAATCTCCATTTCAGATTGAGTCATACTGGAATAGTTTTCTCCGAATAACTTTTCATTTATTCCCGTTACTAACCAGATTAAAAATATTTACCAGAAAATAAAACATGTTCAACCAGATTGTTTTGTTTAAAGCACATACATGCATTATACATAGCTGTACCCTTACATAATTAGTTTATTTTAGCACATCTTTCTATAAACAGCTAGAATCGAAATTCAAGCAGATTATGATCGTTTGATAACTTGATTCTTTCAACCTTTAGGTTTTTTTATGAAGAGATCTTTGCGTATTCTAATACAAAAATGAATCATACAATTACTATTTTTATAATTAATGTGTTTGTTCAAGAATTACAATATTTTACAAGTGCTGTGAATTTGTAACTCGACAGTTGATCTTGTAATTAACTTTTATAGTGCGCTTGGGTCAGAAGCAAACTCCTCTCTGTTCTCAATAGCAAATTGAGAACAAATTAGGACATCGAATGGGTATATCATAAGAGTTTGTACCCAATCTAAAGAAATTGGGGCCCAAAGTTCCGTTTAAGTGATCAGATTCTAGAAAGCAAGGTTACTTTGTTATATAATTTCTTTATATTTAAGATAACTTTAATGAGATGCTATTTTTTGATCACATATGAAGTGCATTAAAAAACTTGTAAATATTTCTTTGCTTCAACTTTTTCAGCCGTTGATCACAAAACATATTTCAGCTGGATGAATATTGCAAGATTGACTTGGTAGTGTATTTGCATAAAAATAAGAAATAGGTCAGCTTACTTTGTGTTCAATATTGCACTGATTCATAACGTTTAATGAAAATTTCGGATCCAATTCTTAAGTACTGAATTCAGGGTTTTTATTGATATTTTTTAAAATGCTAAATCTATTCAACTATGCATACACTCGTATTCTTGAGAGAAATACACAACTGTGAGGTATGTATTAAAATCCGAGTGTCAGATTTTAAATTGTTTCATGTTTACTTTTTTGCGACAAGTCATAAGTCAAACCAAGAAAGTTTTTTAACCTCAGCGGTAAGCAAAGTGAAACAATGTAAAAGGACACTTATCAAACATACTTTTTCAGAATAATGATTAGACTTAAAATCATTTTGATTTATATTCGAACGAAACAGTTACAATTAATCTAATGGATATATTTCTGTAGTAAAACTCAAAAAACTACCACAAATATTACTATAAAACTATGGCGAATTGAAAATTAGTTCCATAGAAATCATTCAACCTCAGTACAATCAAACTATTTGAATCGCAGCAAACATTAGTTTCGGAATTCAATGCTTCAAGCGTCAAAAAATTGCATTTCTCTTAAATTGTATGTGATTCACGAAATTGTTAAACATTTCAAATTGGAAATTGCACTTAGTATTTCATTGTTCCGCAAATTTAATTTTTACAAACAGCTCAAAGAGCATTAAACTTTTACCTTTGTGGGATTTTTTGGAATTGATTTCATTCTCGGATAGCAACAAATGGTCAGAAGGATGTGTAATAGAAAGTGTTTTCCAGTACTACTAACCTTTCGTCCAGATAAACAAAACAAGAAATAATAAAATCTTATTATTTTTCATCACCCAATACGGCAGGTAAAAGCATTTTCTATCTAATAAGCCAAGGTTCTCGGCACGAAATACAAAAGTTGAGGATTCCATTCCTACACGTAACTTGTCATCTGACCGTGGTTCAAAATTACGTGTTGCCCTCGGATCTTTCCCTTGGGTTTGTTGGGACTGATCCCGGATCGTCGCCAATAGCTTGTGTGTTGCTCCAGTGTGACGTTATTTAACTACCTACACGTTACCTTGAAAACATCTTATTTTCTGTGCCACATAAAAGCGTTCTTTGGGTCAATCAATTCCCAATCCCACATAAAATAAGAGGGGGTCCCGAACCCCAATACTGACATATCAATAATGATAGATAAGTATTTTAATTAACGTCACAGTGGAGCAACACAACAGGTTATTGTTGACGGTCCGGGATCAATCCCAAAGGGAAAGATTCGAGGACAACACGTAATTCTGAACTACGGTCTGATAACGAGGCAATATCCGAGCTGGGGTACCCCACTCTTCAAACTTCCACACTACGCCAACGTGAGGACATTTGAGGCCACGGTAGATTTAACGTGCACAAGCTCCTTTTGTACACGACGGCCTTTGGTTGGATTCGAACTCGCAATCCTCCGGTTGCTAATCCGTTACTCTTCCAACTGGACCCCATATCAATAATGAAACCCTATTAGAAATATTTTCTAATAGGGTTCTGTGGAGCTAAATATAGATGGCAATAGTTTCTGTACGTATTTTAATCGTGACGTCAGTTGTCTTGTTTTTCAAATACGATTTCAACACTTCGCCAATAAAAATGTCAAAATTCCGAAATTCAATGATAGTTAATTAGTCAACAGTAATTAGATTAAACCAAAATGGCGATAAAGTGCATTTGAAAACAACCCTCATTCATCGTGCTAGACCACTTGGACAGCACAAGTAAAATCTTCGCAGACCGCCTGGTTTGTTTATTTACTCTGAAAATTAACTACCTACCTTCCTGTTTCCAATCTCGTCATCTGGCCGTGATTCAAAATTACGTGGTATTGTTCTCGATCTTTCCCTTCGGGGGTCGATCTAGGACCGTCGCCAATAGCCTGTTGCATTGCTCCAGTGCGACGTTAATTAAAATACCTACCTGTTTCCAATCAACATAAGGGCAGAGGTAGTCCAGTTGGGTCACTGATTAGCAACCGGAGATTGCGAGTTCAAAACTAGATTCAACCAATGACCATCGTGTACGTGGCGGCTGGTACACGTTTAATCTGTCACGGTATCAAATGTCCTCACCTTTGCGTTGTGTGAAAGTTTGGAGTGGGGTGCCAGCTCAGGTACTGACCTCGTCATCTGAACCATGGTTCAAAATTACGGTGTTCTCGAATCTTTCATGGACAGTCGCCAATAACCCTTTGGGTTGATCCAGTGTGACTTAAATTTAACTACCTACCTCTTACGTGTCAGTAAAACGTTTCTTGTGTGTATGTCCATTACTTGACATGTCTTGTTTGGCGGTTTTGCACCATAAAACTCAACCCAAGTACTTCAAGGTTAAATTCCTGTAATTTATCCGGGGCGCATTTTTCGTTAGTAAAATTTTCCTTGTGTCCATTATGTGACGTCTGAAAATCAAAAATATTTTTCAAAAGATCCTACACAAATAACCCTAGAAGAATATTGCCAAAAATGCAATGCTACTTAGTAAATGTTTGCAGGGATATATTAAAAAATACTTGATGTTTTATTTCCTTGTTTCAGTACACTAAAAATATAATTTTTCTCTATTTCCCCAATTTGGAAGTTTCCAAAAGAAAAATATTATTTTTTAATTAATCCAAATTTATTTATGTATGGTATATCCCTTGACTATGTATCAAGGAATGTATTAATTTTAATGAAGTCATATAGCGACAGAATTACATCAATGATATTCCAACGATTATTTGTTTATTTTTGAGTGTTTTTAAGGGAAAACGTTTGAATGACTTTCCTGATTTCACCATGAGATGTGACTTCACATACATATTTCTATTTCATATTGTATTAAGATTTGTTGTCTTTAGAACACAGTTCTTAGAAATAATACATAAATAAAACAAATGTCTTTGGGAAAATGTATTAATATTTTTTAAATTTTGGTTGCTAATGACATTGTAGTTTAACTTGCAACTTTACTTGATACTTTTATCAGTCAAAAATGTGAGTTGATTTATAACATGCATCACACATTATTTAATGCTTTAGTAAATTGTTGTACATTAGTGTAAAATAATGGGACAAAAAGAGTGGTAATAGTGAGGACTTGTACAATAAAGTTATACACTTTTGCCTAAACGTTTTCATTGCTGATGAATGTTGCTCTGAATATATTTCAATTTTGTATCTTGATAAGTAAAAATTGCACATAAAAACTTTAACTACATAAATTTTGATTTCTTTGTATTCAAGTATTGTCTGTCTAGACATGGACAAGGCAATATTGTTTCTCTAGCTGATTACTAATCCTGATAACGAATTCGTGTCAATATAACTAGTCTTATTCACTTTGGATACCTGTTATGTTTTCATGATACATAGGGGTTTAACATAGTACGTCAATTGACAAAATAACATTCCAACCAACAATGTGTCTTAGTTTCAAGCTTTCTGATTATTCACAATACATTGCTAAAACTGCAAATTGAGAAAATTTGTTTCCTTGAGCTTTATTTTTTTTGTTTGTGCAAAGGTTTGGCACAAACCTATGGCAGGGTAAATAAAGTTTCAGTGATGAAAATGAATATTTTAACACAGATAAATTCATTTATTCACACTATTCTATAACCTACTGATAAATATTAAGGCATGGTTTTGAATTTTTAGAACTATCAGGACTGCTGCAGCCAAAGCACTTGTAAAATATCAAATTTTAAAAATAGCATGTCTCCTCTTAAACCCTATTTTAGTCACTCAGATTCAAAATGAATCAGCTAAAACACAATGTGCTAATTAAGTATGAAACATGCACTAAGATCTAACCAAGAAATTTAAATTTAAAAAAACTAAATATATATATACTTTCTTAATAAGGTTTTCATGACAATCTAGCAACAGATTTGAACGTTTTTCTTTTATGGTTGTCATGGCTTGGAGCCAAAACTTCGAAATTGGTATTCCTTGGAAAATTTTCTCCCTTCTGAAATTTTTTTTCTATCCAGTATACGTTAAAAATAAAGGGAAAAAATTTTGTTGACCTTTGGAGAATTAAAGAAAAACCCACCACAATTTTGAGAATAGGGGTTTTTGAGACAATTTTGCTTAAAATGATATCCCTAGTCGCCAAGGTTGCTTTTTAGTAGCAAGTGGCAGCCCTGAACTATCTGCTTTGTTAATCAGTAAACTGATTTAAATAAGTTTTCTGCTGAAACAATTGAATAAATCCAATTTGGGGAAGGGATAATGACAGTGTACTCATAGATCAAGTGTTTTGTATATTGCTCAAATATGTGATTTTTCTGATGCTGTTATGAATGATGGCAATAGTTAATGAATGTAAATTTTACAATTATAACAAATAGTTCATTCATAAATGCCTGAATTAGAAGAGGGGAAACAATTGAATTTCTGGTTCTTTGATAATAGTTTTTTTAAAACAATGTATAATGAATAAATGGTGAGAGATAAGAGGTGGTCTTTTCAATACCCAGATTTATTCTTCAAAGAAAGGGCAGTGTTATGCCATGTGGTGACTACACAGAGCAAATTTTATTAGGTATTAAATTATCAATTGCTTTTGACCATGTTTGAAGCTTTTAATTAGCAAAGATTAGATAGACAATTAATTGTTAAATGTCTTTGCAATATTGGAAATTAACAAAAAATTTTGGCAAGCATAAAAATAATTGATGAATGCTTAGTAATTAAAAAACAATCAAAATTTAAAAGCAGTTTTATTCAACTTCTCTATATATTGAAAAGATGTCTTGGAAGCATGGGGTAGAATGATCACTTATGCGCTTATTTACATATTTGACAAAGTTTGAGGTTCCCTCGGTTATATAGACCAAAGCAAAGGAGTTGGGTTTAGGATCAACTCGAAGTAACTGAAAAAGAAATACATTAAAGAATTTAGGTAATCTACTTATTATTTTAAGCACATATAAATGATTATACAACAAAGTTATTAGCTTTTAACACGAACTAATTAATTTTACTGCAAGGCATAGCTTTTCTCTATTTAATGTTAGAAAAATATGAGATTTTCCTCTAGCTGAGATTTGAAAAATTGAGAAAGAATTACGATTTTGCATTTCACACAATAGAAGATGTATACTAATTTTAACACAAGAAATATTTAAGGATTAACAGAATATATTTAGTCTAAACCTAACTTGATAAAATAAATTTGAATAACAAAGAAACAAAAATCTGGGAGAAACAATAACAGAATAATGTATTCCTTGGAAAAATAAATTTAACTAAGTTATATCATAATTTCTATGGTCAGAGTTCATAGAGGTAAAAATGTTGGCAGGTATGACCATATCTTTTTTCACACATGTAGTTTGAAGAGCTGTCTCTGGAACACACAATTGACACTTCTAGCATTCTACTTTTTCATTAGTTATTGTATTGTTTCCAAATGTTTTCTGTTAAATAAGACCATGATCCTTTTATTACTTTTCCAGGAGCCTTTTGTTGCCCCTTCCATGCTTTTCGATTAGATATTTTGTAAATTGTAGACTTTATCTCCCTCAGGTAACATTTACTTGTAAGGAATTTTCATTCATCAGTAGATTTTTGTTAGTGAACACTAGACTCAGGTGTATTTTATAATATAAGGATGACTAGATTGATTTGTTTGCTCTACATAATTTTCTTTTAGATGAGGGCTCATTAGTCCGACTTAAAAACATCCCTGCCTAGACCAGGATTCGAACCCAGAGTCAGAGCACCCTTGTCTATCACATCAGGATACCGGAAAAATATTGCTTAGATGCATCAGTTTTATGAAAGTGGGGCTATATGACAATTCATGATACTTATCCTATCCATATGCCATGCATAAAATGCAATTATTTTACAAATTAAAACATAGAATATATCAATAGGAAGGAATTGAAAATACACTGCTGGCCACCCAAATTGCAACACCAAGAAAGACGAGATATCACAACAAAATTTATTTTGTAGATAACATGTTGACCAAGTATCAAATGATTAAATTTATAGACTTCTGTGAAGTGTGGTTCCTGCCAAAATCAGTAGCCAGAGTAGCCGCCATTGTTGGAGATCACCGCTGCCACACGCCTCGGCATTGATTCAAAGAGACTTTGGATGTGTTCTTGGGGTACAGCAGACCAAGCAGCTTCCGCACGTTGCCAAAGTTGATCTGGTGTGGCAGCTGGGGATGTATTCTGGGTCAATCCTTGAGCAACCATGGACCACATGTTTTCTATCGGCGATAGATCCGGAGAGCGAGCTGGCCAGGGAAGCAATTCAATCTGGCGATTGACGAAGAACCCTTGGACAATGCGTGCCACGTGTGGTCGCACATTATCCTGTTGAAATATGGCTGTGGGCAAGCCCTGAAGGTAAGGAAGGACAACTGGCTCCAACACCTCGGAGATGTAGCGCTGGCTGTTTAAAGTACCGGCAATGCGTACTAGAGGAGTGCGAGAGTGATATCCAATACCGCCCCATACCATAATACCCGGTGCAGGACCAGTGTGGCTGTGCATAACGCAGCTCTTCAGCATCCTCTCTCCACGGTGTCTCCAGACTCGAATCCGACCATCGTGGTGTTGCAGACAGAAGCGTGACTCGTCAGTAAAGACAATTTCATTCCATTCTGCCGTCCACATCCTTCTTTCATCGCACCATTGGCAGCGGAAACGTCTGTGGTTCTGCGTCAAGGGTAGACGAAGCAATGGACGTCTTGCGGACAGACCACTTTGCTGTAAACGGTGTCGAATGGTACGCGCAGACACTGGATGATGCGGTACAGACTGAATGTGCTGTGCTATGGTTCGTGATGTGGCTGAGCGATCCGTCACTGCCATACGCACAATATGCCTGTCATCACGTGAAGTGGTGCACTGAGGTGGATGCGATCGAACACGTCGGTCCGTCGTACCCTCCTGCATCCAACGATCACATATCCGCATTACAGTTGTTTGGTTTCGTCCAACACGACTACCGATTTCCCTGAAAGATAATCCACAATCTCGGTAGGCCACTATCCTTCCTCTATCGAACTTGGATACTTGATCAAAAGATGATCGCTGTTTTCTACGAGGCATAATTGATCGTTTTTTTTGAAGAAACCACAAGAAAAACACATTTGCCATACTTGAAATCGTCGAAATCTCCAAGCCTTAAATAGCGCTTTGAAGTGGCGCCACAGGCGCGCGTGATGTGCGTCTGCTCTGAAATTCTAATCATTTGCATATCTCACCTCCGCTAATGCATGTTGTAAATTTCATATTATTTGCATGCTTCCTTCAGGGTGTTGCATTTACGGTGGCCAGCAGTGTATTTATATGGTAAAATAATTTGCATTGCTTATTCTTATCGATGTGATTCCATTGGGTGTACATCAATGTAACATGCATTTAACGAATAAGATATAACATACCTCTTCCTTCTCATTTTTGGCAACATAACTTGTATAACCACCATATTCAAAGTCCCAGTCTAAAAGTTATTTTAAAAATAAATAGTTGTTACACATGAACACATCTGGTAAAAGAAGAAAATTAAAAATAATAAGTATTTAAATAAGTTTATTCAAATAATTTAAACAGCTCAACCTTAAGTAAATGCTGATATTACAGGGTGATTCAATCAGAACTTAAAGGGGGAAACGTTAATTTTGAAACAGGAAAACATTTCTTAGTCATCTGATAGATATTTTATACAGCAATAAGCCTAGGATTATTCAGCAGCTGAAAAACTACATCACACAGAAAATTGAAGTAAGAAATATCAACATCCTGACATTTGATCATATGCAGAGATGTGTTGATCTCCGTTTGGATGCCAATAGCAGACACTTTCAAAATCAATTGTGATATTGATGTGAATGTTAAGTAAGGCACTTTTGTATTCAAATTTTAGCTTGAAATGCTTTTTCCCTTTCAAAATTAGTTCTTTTATTGGTGAAGTCCCAAGTAAATCACCTTGTACAATGTAACATAAAAGTGCAATATTATTTATGTTATAATGCAAGGGTGTTAACCAGGTTATAAAAAAAATCATAAAAACCGGATTTATTTGATTTAAATCAGATTTTTATTTAAATAGGATTTTTATGATTTTAATAAATCCCTTGCCCATGAAAGGTTAAACTTATTGGATATGAGACACAAATCACAGTGCAGTTTCTAAATAATTTTGATTTATGTTAAACAATATTTATGATGAATAATGATAGTATATTAGGAAATATAGCAGGGTTAATTACTACAGTTAATTATTACAGGCTACATATTACACAAAATAAAATGAAAACATTAAAAGGCCTAATTATAAGGATTTATGTCCAAATTGGAATGATTTTGTGATACTGCAGAAAACTTTTTCATAGTGACTATCTATTTTTTCATAAGCAGACTACTTAACTTATTTGATATAGTTCTTAACTTATTTGATATAGTTCTTAACTTATTTGAGTAAAACTACACATGCATCTTGTTCAGTTATTTCATATAAATTTAATACAGAAAGGAAAAAGAAATTTAAAATTTTGATTTAAATCAAGCTGATTTAAATCTGCATATCCTGGTGTTAACTGCTAAGCTATGATTTGGAGCATCTTTCAGAGGAGTTATTTTGACAATTTGGAGAGAGTATAAGTTTCAGAGTAAACATTTGCTTTGCTTACTAGTTTTGGCTGACTTGCTATAAATCTGGTTAAAATGTGAACCAACCTCCGATTTTGATAATTTTAGTTAATTCATTACCATGACACACAATTTTTGGCAATATTTAATACACATTTTGGAAATCTTAACAGCAGCTTAATGATTTTTAAAATAACAATGATCCAAAAATTTAAAGGGTGAAATAATAGACAGATGGTAAGTGCATAAAAGTCAAGATACATCCACTTTATGGACCACTTCTTGCCTTCATCCAAAACAGTTTCCAGATTGCATATTAAATTAATAGAAATAAAAATTAAAGATATCTTTATTCAGTAAAAATTAAGAATGTGTGTTGAAAATTAAATGTATTTTATAGAAACTTTTTAAATCTAAAAGATATTCCATTTTAACCTGCTCTAAACAATTTACCTTCTATCCTTCGTCGAGATTTCTATCTTTTAAGAATTAGCCAAAGTTGTTTTTTAATAAATATTTGTTTTCAGAAAGAAGCATAAATTCTTAAATAGTACCAAAAATACAATCCTCCAATGATTATTTTAGCAGCCCAAATTCCAACGTGCGCGAATCAGCATTAAAATAACACAAAATGAGCTAATTTAGTATGAAATAGGTGTTGGAGAACTCACTATAAGCATAAATACGAAATTTATAAAACTATGGATATTTCCTTAGTATGAAATATAAAATTTCATACAATATCAGAATTCTCAATGACAGTTCTAACTTGTATTCAATATTAGTAAATCAATTTTCTAATTGTACAATTCCAGTATCTATTCTGCATAATTTACTTTAAAGAATTCCATACTGATACTGGCAGTATTGTTCAAAAACTTTCTATCAAAAAGAAAAGCTTTGTTAAAGATATTTTAGATTGAAAAAGAATAAAGGCACCAAATTAGTCATAGTTGCACTAAAGTCTGCATAAATGTAGCCCTACTATTTCCTGCAATTGTAAGATTGGTTGCAGTGTCAAGAATTACAGAAATTTTGCAACATTTTAAAAAGTAAAATGCCACTAATGTACACAAATGGCGGTGCCATAGATGATTTCCGAGGAAAAAGCCCAGCAATGTTGAAAAACGGTAGCAAAAGGTTGCTTGCAGAAGCCCTATAAATGCAGTACAAAAATAGCAAAAATTGCACCCAATTAATCTTTACAATTAATTTATAAAGCAACCCTGTCTCCCACTTTTTTGCTTGGCTTGTCATTAGAAAGAACTACTGATTTGGTTATATTTAATGCAAAATGATGCCAAGCCTTAAAAATATTTGAAGATTATTTAAACTATGATTAAGTTTTTGTAATTTTATCAATTAATTTTCACAAGTCATCGATACAATATGGTACATCATCGACTTTTTTTATCAGAACTTATGATTTGGCACAGAATTAATGCCCCTGCATTATGTTAATAAGATTAAACTTAAGGATGTTACACTTGAGTTTGAAAATATTTTAAAATACAACTTTACTTTAAAAAGTAGAAAATAGTCAATACCTGGACAATTGAAACACAGTGCAGCATTTAAAGTTGCAAATTTAAAGAAAGATTGGTCATGGAGCAGTGAATAAGAACCATGGCTCCACCTCCTTATGCATGAATTTACTTCGCCCATTTTAACTTTTTCTTCTGAACTGTAAGGATGCAACCTTAAACCTGTAAGGTTGGATAAAACCATGAAAAATGGTTCTGAACAAAACAAAGTTTGACATTCTTTGAGAATAGGTGAAATATCTTCTGGACTTGCAAATTCTTCATACTTTCTGCCAATAAAATAAAAAAGAATGAAGCAATTACTATAATACTACTAGAGTTACTGAATTTTCGGTAACATTTTTTACCTTCTGTTAGGAGGTCCTTTTTGTTTCCATTCTATACTTTTCTCATTTAGAGCTTGGCAGACCATCTCATACTTTGTGCACTAATGAAAAATAGAGAATCATTAGTTAGTTGGTTTTAACTATTTGTTTAACTTTTGGATTAGAAATTTTTCAGAATTGAAATTAAGTTTTCATTCATATCTGGTTTCTCCAAATAATCTTATATACACTCACTGCCAAAAGTTAAGCAGAGAGGAAAATGTTAATTTCCGGAAGCCAATCTGAATTTGAGAGGCTGCAGAGGTAGATGGGAGTATGCAAATATGTTCTGTAACAGCCAATCACGGTTTCATGTAGAGAAATATGCAAAAAAGATAGTCGAATAAGAAGCCAGCATTGTGAAGGGTTAGAGGAGTTTCATGTAAGTGTTGATAAAAAGTGTTTAGAACTTTCGTACGATTAGTTTTCAAGACAGACGTGTATCTATGGTTTCCACAAGACGAATGGCAGATAGTGAGCGCTGGCGTTCTGTGGGACACCTTGAAGCACGACAATCAATCACAGATGTTGCTCTTTTCTTCAGCGTTCATCATTCCGTCATTTCACAATTATAGAAACAATTCCAACAAGCCAAACAGTTGTCCGAAGACCTGTGGTCGATCACCCAAGGGTTACGACCCCCGCGGAAGATCGATATATTGCTGTTTTAGCCAAGCAGAATCGAAGAGCGACCTCCACACGTGTGACATCTATGGTTGCAGTGTCCATTGGTAAGACGATATCTGCCACTACTGTTCACCGAAGGCTACACATGAATGGACTGTACGCCCGGGTACCACGAGTTTGTGTTCCTCTATCTGTCCAATCCAGAGGGGCATGATTAAAGTGGTGTCTGCAACATGTGAAATGAACTGTGTCTGATTGGACCAACGTTATGTTCACTGATGAGTCGAGATTTGCCTGGAGTCAGATGACAAGCATGTAAGGGTCTGGAGAGAACAAGGCACATGCAATCGACCCCAGAACATCAACAAGTATCATGCATTCCGGGGTGGAAGCATCATGGGGTAGGCAGAGATTTTGTTGGAATATCGCACCAACCTGCATATCTATAGACGGGGTTCTTGACGGCTGTCTCCGGTATCGGGATGAAGTCCTAGAACATACTGTAAAATTGTATGCTGCAGCAGTTGGTCCTGCTTTCGTTTTAATGGATCATAATGCGTTCCCCATTGAGCCAACATCGTCGATGACTACCTGGAGAGTGAGGGGATAGCGCGTATGGATTGGCCGGCGTACTCGCCCGACCTTAATCCCATTGAAAAGCTTTGGGATGCCCTCGGCCGTGCTGTGTCTGCACGGTTCCCACCCTCAGTCACTCCCACAGAGTTGCAAACCGCTTTACAGGAGGAATGGCGATTACTTGACTCTGAGGTGGTTGATCACCTCATGGAAAGCATGGTCACACGCTTTAAACTTTGAATGAGGACGAGGAGTGGTCACATATCCTATTAATGTCGGTTTGTTTGTTTTGGATTTAAACATCATTTTGTTAATGACTCCAATGTGACTTCATCTTATAATTTATGAAAATTCAATATTGCTTTCATCTTTGTTTTGTTTCATGCATAAACATATTTGCTACTTTCCTGCTGCATTTCATGTCAATCAAAGCTGTACTTGTTGATTTTTTCCCATTTTACTGCTTCATGCTTAACTTTTGGCAGTGAGTGTAAATCCTGCTTGTGCAAACTGGGCCCAATGGTTACTTTGTGTGTGTGAACAGGTTTTATTTACTTTGTCATACATATGTTGTAAGCACATTTTATGAAATAATGTACCCATTTTGATAAAATTTGGAACATATCAAATGGACTACAAAAAGACGAAATCAAATGAAATTTCTTACATAATTCAAGTTTTGATACTGAAAAAATTCAAGATAACTTGGTACAAACAGTTCAACCTAAATAATTAAGCATTTCCATTTTTAAATAAAAAGCAAACTGTCATAGATGCAATGAGCTAGAATTTTCAATCAAGAAATAAATAATAAGTACACCACTTTAAATATAGTGTGATATAGAAAATTCTACTTTATTATCAGTTCATTTAGTGTAATTGACTCAACAGTGATATAATTGTTTATGCTACAACTAGTTTATAACCCTAGTTCATTGCATAGAAAGGGCTTTCAGGATGCCATATACAAATTTTCATCAAAAGTTTATGACACTAAAATAAATTTTGGCATTTTCCAAGGACTTTTCATAAGCCTGGAAATAGAGAATAAAATTCAATAACTTTTCAACGACCACATATGAGAACCTGGCTAACCTTTATTAACATCTTCAACATGCTTCCAGTTTCTTCGAGAAGAAATTTTACGTGTTTTTATGATCATTATGACTGGCTCAAAACAAGCTGTTTGCAAAACATCAACTAGAGTGTTTACAAATTAAAATACAGAAACATTTGACAAAATAAACACTTTATTTGTGATGTTTCTTTTGTCACATTATTTTATGTTTATGTTAAATAAAATACATGCATTTTTCGTAAAGCATTATTAATTTTTTCTTATACCAATTTTTAAAAATACATATAAACACTCTGTAAATTACTTAATCTTTTTTAGAAACCATGGAATCTATAAAAATTTCTTCAAATTTCAATTCTTGAATAATTGGAATATTTTTGGTGGTCTCTTCAACTGTGAGTTATCCAAGTATATAGCATTCTGTATTATCAACAGTTTTCTGTAACTGTGATGTTTAGGAATAGGGCCTTCTCTACTATGTTTTAAATAAAGGAATAATATAAAAATAATAAATAAACGAGTCCAACATGCTTGGTTATATAAGAAATTTTTATGTTGATATTTATTGTACTAATCACTCATCTAAAAAATAAATATAAGAAAGAAAAACAAGTGTTAATATATTATATTACTTGAAGAAAATCCATCAGTTCCATTTCAGAACTTTCTTCAAAACTTTCTCGTATGTGTATTTGAGTCTCTGGCTGAAGGTATGTAGGATTTATCCAATCTTTGATATCAACCTAAAATTGAAAGTAGAACACAATTTCAGCAAAGCAAGTTCAACTCACATTGGAAATGTTGATGAAAGATCACAATTTTAACCGTAGCAATGTTCAAGATAGAAAAGTGACTGTTTGATCTTATATTAAATGTGTGAATTATTAAACATATGTAAAAGCCTAATCTTAATGTGTAGCAAGTAAGGCACTAGATACTAAGATGGCATCTCAATAAAAAAATATTTTCTACTGAACTAATAAATAGTTTTATTCTGCACTTAAGCAAACAAGAATTGCAACTAAATTTGTTACTTGAATAAAATATCCATAAATATGTTGTACTATTAAAATAAATAGTTGACAAATATTCTATGATTCCTGCGATGAAAATTAAAGTAGTGTGCTTGCTTATATACAGAGATATCAGTTGGTGACTTGAACAGAGATAACTCCTCTGGATGAACAACTCTCTCTAAAGGAGGACCATAAAACCAGCCACTGATTGAAGTTCTTGTTTTATAAGCAAGAATTTCAGATACCTGAAAGAGGAACCAATAATGTAAATATGTTCAACCTATTTCAGGTTTATACTTTCAACTTTTGATAAATACTCATTCATACTTCAGTGTTGTTTTAATCTGTGTTGTGAAACAAATATACCAATAAACAGAATGAATTAAGAAAATAAAGGATAAAAGAGTTATAGCAATGAAATATTGAATATTCTTAGTTTCCAAAGGAATTATACTATTTTAATGCTAAAAACTACAAAATAGCCTGTCTCACATTGAGTTTCCACTGAAAAGGCAATTAAAGCTGAAGAAAAACAATTTTGCTAGCTTAGTTGGGCTGGTAAAACAGTCAGTAAAGAGCCCACATTTATCCTGAAAGTATGTAAAAAGTGTACTCAAACACAATTACTATGCCAGTGTTTAAACTATTATTTTACTCATAAATTAGTAATTACTCAGTTTCTATGTTAAAATATTATTTATAATGTGATAATAGTGATAGTGGAATAGTAAAAAAATATAAGAGGTAAAAAAATGAGTCAAAAGATAAAATATTAATTTAAATCTTGAAAGTGAAAATTTTACTAATTTTGATGCTACTGAAAACATAATTTGTCACATTGCTAATTTAAACTCTGCTTATGCAATTATAATTTTGTACTTGGATAGTAAAATTTACATAAAGGAATAAGGCACTTAGGTATTGACAGCTGGAGGAAAATATTGACTTCCGGTCCATAAAACATCGCGTTATTCATACTTTGGTTGTGTTCCCCTTTTCAAATTGCAAGGAACAAGCTTTTAAAAACTTTCTTGCATTGATAATGAACATACAGTGCCACCCATTAAGAGTGAACTAACATGATAATAATGGACTGAGGACACATTGTGAAAGTTTGGGCTAAGAAAAAATGGGATCCCCGGCTCAAAATATTTAAATGACCATTTATATGGGTGGCCCTGCAGATATGGGAAAACAATGAAGCTAAATTAAAAAAGACAAAGAAATTGTAAGGAGTATAAAAAATACTTACTTGATGAAATGAAGTTGGACCAACTTCAAAGAAAATGAAATTATTCCAAGTAGGTACAAATGAAGTGACTATTTCTGATGGTTCACCTTTGACTGAGAAAAATAAATTGAAGGTTAACTTGGCATATACAACATAGTATACATTATAAGATCTTACTCAATGATTAAATTAATCTGATCCATTTAAGTTGACAAATAAGTTAATAGTTGATTTTGGACTCTGGTGTAGAGCAGTAATATCAGGGTTGGTTGGAAAGGTTTTTTTGCTAATGGTGGAAAAAACAGAATAAAATATCCTACAAAAATAAATTCTGACAATTGGTCTGGATACAGATAAAAAAAGATCTACAGCCATTCAATAAATATATTCCTTGCATTAAATTCAATCCAATCAAAGAATGTCTAAAATGTTCGTTAAATTCAAAACTATTAATATATATATTGAATGAAATGTTGTAATATTAACCCTTATAACTGACAATATTAAAGAAATGATATGGTTTTTAGAATATTTTTATCTGGTATAAAACCCTTAGAAATATGATTGTAATTTATTGTTTTCATTAATCCCCCAACAAAAAATCTCCGAAATTTTTAAACAATCATTCAGTTTTTCATAATTTTTAAGAAAAACTTATTCTATAAGATTCTTTTTTCATTTCAAATTCCCACATTGCAATGGCTTTACTTTGTATTTTTTTAATTAACAAAGTTTTAAGAATATGCCAATTACATGAAAAATAATTGACTCTAGATTACTATAATTTATTGTCATACAATATGTTCAATGTAGAACTTTTGGATGGTGGTCAAAGGGAATGTTTTTTAACAGGTTTGAGAAAAAAGTTTTTATAAGAATCCTGAAACAATTACAGGTGTCAGTTAACAAACATTACTCCAATTACAAATAATAATTTTTGCTGTGATCCATTTTCAACTTGTTTTTTCCCCCACGTTTTGGCAGTCCTGGCACAAATATACTATATACAACTTACATAAGAGGAAATATCGATGTTCTGCAATTGAAAAGTTAAAGTTTAAAAATGCAAAATGTTAAAACATTAGATTGATTGGAATTATGCAAAAATACACCTTTCTATATCTTAATATATTGTTTAATATTTTATTACTCTGAACAGTCTTGATAAAACTAATTTTAAAAAATTCTGCATGCATAGGATCTTTGTTTTTGAACTTGGGTAAATGTCTTTTTAACCACTGCAATTACTTGTAAGCACTTTTTTGCCCTGCAAAGCAAATGCAGATAATATGTTACATTCTTTCCTAGAATAAAAATATCAAATTGCTTAAACTTTTCCACTTAAAATATAAGCAAATGTGTGGCCTTAATGCAATACCAGTGATGTGCACATATAACACTTAGTGTTGTGGTGTCTTACACTTATTGTTAATTGTGTTAACAGAAATTATTATTGACAAATAAGCATATCAGCCAATATTTTAAATGAATATTGGTAGCAAAGTGTAATCATTAATAGAAAATGAAATGGTACTAAAAAATTTATTATTTGCAATAGAAAAATATTAGGATGTATTTTCATGCAAAAGTTTCAGAATTGTATCTTCTCAAGCAGTGACTAAAAAAAGTGAATTTTACAAAACAACCAAACGAGTGAAAATTTTAAAGTACATTTTACTTCTCAATTCAAAATTTCTAGAATTTCATTATATTTTTATCCAAAATGTATAGATATGATTTTCAGAGTTAGAGTTAAATAGAATTAATCATTATCAAAAAATTAAACTTCCAATTTGAAGCAATATTTTTCTTGAAAAGTTGTGCATGATCAAGCATCCTTATAAAGATATGTTTTTAATTAAAATACAACTTACCAGTATTAAATAAATCCAGCATACCACCATCTTTTTCTTCCCAGTCAGGAGTCAGGTAATAGATGTATGCTATTCTTCTCCCTTCTAGTTCATCATCATGACATAATAAGTGATCTACAGAGTATCAAAAATGAGTAGCATATTTTTTTGAGAAGACTGCCCAATCAAAAATTAAAACTGTACTGAACTTTAGAAATTTATATTAAAGAGCATAAAAATCCTTATTTGCCAAAGGGACAGGGATAACTACACACAAAACCTCAACTACAGATAACATACATTATAGAATAACAGAAGACATTTTTAGAACAAACATAAAGAACATTTTTAGTAGAAGGGGTGCTTTAAAAATATGTGGTTTTGCAGAACAGTGTATACAAAAATAAGATTTATAAAAATAACAGTACAAAAATAACAGAAATATGTGTGTGCACATGATACATCTTTCCTCCTATATTCTCAAGTAATATTAATAAACATTAACCACACACACAAACATTCAATACACATTAGTCAAATAACATTTACACCATGAATTCCTTATACATGGTCAAAATTGCACCTACATATGGAAGTGGAAACAGGTATAGCTTGTTCTAGATATGAGATTCAAAGACAAAGTTAAACATTTTCTTTGTAAGGAATTTCTGTCAACAGGAATAAAATATTATATTCAACACAAAAGATAGAAAATATTAGGATGTAGCTACATGCACAAATTTCAGAACCACTATCTTCTCAAGCAGTGACTCAAAAAGGGAATTTTTAAGCCAAATGAGAGAATGAGAAATTTTTTAAGCATGTTTTACTTCTCAATTCAAAATATTAATGTCTAAAATCTGAATATTCAAAACACTTGACAGCACAATTTTTTAAGTTACCAACAAAGAGGACAGGATGTTAATAACTTAATTTCTAATAAGTTACTTAAACTATTTGTAATACTACCCCACCTCACAGTAAGGTTTGTGTTTAATCAAAATAACTGGCCAATCAATTATATATTTCAGTGAGCCATACTATGAGAATCAATTCTAACAATTAGAATACAGAAGTTTGGATGCCAATCAATGGCTACTTTCCTATAGTCAAAATCTAACAATCTAAACATATATACAACCAATTGCAGAGGCAGAGCAAAAACTGAAATTGGTATCAAGTTATTGAAGCCGGTCTTTAGTTCAATCATTACCAAAGCTGTGTTTTACCAATTAAAAACTTTTAAAATCTAAGTATATTTACGATCATTTAATCATTAAATTATAAATTGCAACATTGGACCCATTTCTTTAAAATACCAGATAAGCATGATTATGTGTAATCTTTTATGACTGAGAAGTAGAACATAAAGAATTATAACATTCATAATGCAACAATTTAGTTTATATTTACACTGAATTTTAAGTAGTAAAGCATACCTGTGTATGTGTAACATGAGCATGACATGTCAACTTTATCTGTAAGGGGTATGTTAGTAATCTTTTTCATCCACTCTAAGCATCTTTCATAAAGTAATTTCCTGAAATTAGAATCACATAAAGAAGCTGTTATCTAATTTTGAATTGAGGTCATTTCCTGACAAAACTTCCCAAAAAATTTATAAAATAAAGTGATGAATAAAAACGTTTTATTGTTTAGACAAAAGTTCATGAAAACAAACAATACTCAAGTTTTATAAATACATTATTTGATTTCTTAGCACTTGAACACTTGAATTTTTTTTTTAGATTAATACTGATCATAAAACACCATATTATTTAAACTGAGGTCTGATTGAATTTGTATGTATAAAAATGATTTCTCATTAAACACTACCAATACAGTATGATATACAGTGATAACGTGTTCAAATACACTTCTGGCCATTGAAAATGCAACACCCCATGAAGGACAAGATAATCAAAACCATATTTATTATACAAATAACATAAGGCATAAGGGTTAAATGATTGAAATAACAGCTTCATTCGACTTGCAGAACAGGAAGAAATTAGTATTCTGTGTAGTTGCCATAGGCAGCAATAAATGCTGTTACTCATCCTGGCATTAAAAGAAAAGGCTTTGGAGTGTGTTTGAGATATATCAGTCTTTGGATGATCATTGATCAGATGGGCTGAATGGACAATAGATCTGGTGAATGAATGAGCCATGGAAGAAGTGAAACTTGGTGGACATTGAGGCAATTATTGTATGTTGCAGGTCACATGCAGTAGTGCATTATTCTGTTGAAGCTCAGGTAATAGCAGCAATAGACGCCTTGTAAAAATTTCTAGCTACTACAGAAGACGTCAAATTGTACATTCGGACACAGGTTGTTGTGCAACCCACTCTAAATTTGAAATTGCAGTACAATTCCCAATAGACATGCGTACAAGATATCTGTCCTCTCGTTCGGTGGTGTGACGAGGCTGCTGCAATTATTCACATAGGTCAGTTTGAACCTCATGCACCTACCCATTCCATACTCGTATCACTGTGGCCTGATTTTATCCAACACGAGTAAAGATTTCTCAGAAGAATAATCAGAGATCTCTTGATAAGCCATAATTCTTCCTCTGCCTTACTCAGAAACATGCTCATATGACTGCCATATTTTTTAGTGAGGCATAATTAAACTTCCTCTGCAAAGGAACAGCAAAAAACACAATTCCATTACTTAAAACTGGCTTTGTTCTCTTTTTTATACTGCTTACAAGAGTCAAAACTGGTGTACCATTTGAATATATGTGGCTTTAGTGATCATTTGCATTTAATTCTATGATCTAGGCATCATGCAAATTTCAAGGGTATTGGATGTTTCCTTCATGGTGCTGTATGTCCAGAAGTGCAGTTTCAAGCATAAATTTGTTTTGGATTTTTAAATTGTTGGGATAGTCTTTATTTTCTTAATTCTACGACTATTGTTTTATTGTAGAACGACTAATATTAGGTGTACCGGAAAGTTCTGTCCGTTCCAATTACAACAAGTTTCAACAAGTATGCGCATATTCATTTGACGCATATTTGGCTCTCTCTTTTTATCACTGTATGTATACATACTAACCTAGCAAATGAACTAAAACGAAGAAGACTCATGTTAGTATTAAGTGAGACGCGATCATGTACCCATGGCTACTGATAAAGTTCATTTACGCCACTGTATTTTGTACGAATTCCAACAAGGAAGAAATGCTACAGCAGTGTGTAGAAATTTATTGAAAGTGTTTGGTGAAGGTACAGTTTCTGATAGAACATGCAGAAGATGGTTTGAAAAATTTCAAATAGGTGATTTCGACCTTTCTGATAAGCTACGCTCTGGGCGACCATCTTTGATCGACGACGATACTGTCAAGATCATGTTAGAGCAAAATCCTTTTTTGACAACATCGGAGATTGCGGAAAGGCTTGATTCAGCTCAACAAACCATTTGGACCATATTCGGAAACTAGGATTGGTGTGGAAATATTCGGAGATGGGTGCCACATGAGTTAAGAGAAGAATTTGAATGATCGAGTCATCATTTGCACATCTCTGCTTGCACGGAACAAAATCGAACCCTTATTGGACGGGAAGATAACTGGGATGAAAAGTGGATTACCTATGAAAACATCGTAAGGAAAAGGGCATATTGTGAATCCGGAAAACCTGCCCCTCCACATTTAAACCGAAGTTGAGCCTGAGTAAGAGAATGTTGTGTATATGGAGGGACATTCGAGGACCAATACATTTTGAGCTGTTGAAACCGCACGAAAAGCTAAATTCGGAAAGGTATTGTCAGCAATTAGATAATTTAAAAACAGTACTCCAAGAAAAGAGGCCGGCGATGTTCAATAGGAAGGACATCATACTGCTTCATGATAATGCCAGGCCACATACTGCTTTAGGGACTCGTCAGAAACTCGCAGAGCTAGGCTGGGAAATTCTGTCGCATCCACCATACTCCCCGGACCTAGCACCCTCCAATTATCACTTGTTTCTGTCCTTACAAAATTTTTTGCAGTGCAAAAAATTCAAAAACGAAGAAGATATCAGACAAGCACTGGTTCAATTTTTCGCCTCTAGGGTTAAGGCATTTTTTAAAAATGGGATATACAATTTGCCATCACGCTGGCAAGAAGTCATAAATAATATTATTCAATAAAGTTTATTCAAGGTATGAAAAATTTATTATTTTGTTTTATTCTAAAAACGGACAGAATCTATAAATAATTAAATATATTAATGAATTTGCCTTTTTGCATTGTTACATTTTCCAAATTTCTGAAAATTGAAATTCAGAAAAGAAAATGAATTGTTACTAAAAATCCAGTTTAAATAATTGTACTTAATTGTTCAATGATAATAAAAATTACACAAAAAAGGAATGACAGAAGAGAATAATTGATTTACTTCAGTGATATGATTTCTTGGGATGGAAATTCAGCTAGATCTTTGGACTGAAAAAAAAGAAAAAGTAAGAATGACTTCAAACAAAACAAATTTTAGATCACAATTGCACAGATTAAATCAGTTACCTGTTTGAACTGATATAAATCATTTAGTTTAACTTCAACTTCTATTTCTTCAACTTCCGTTTTCAGTTTATTGGTAAAATCTTCAGACTGGATAAAATTCGGCAATACACAGCAAGTAAAAGGTTCAGATATTATTTTTGCTCCATTCTCTAAAATAGAAAAGTTTAAAAACTTAAACAATAATAAAACACTGAATACAAGATAAATATTCGAAGCATAAAAATACAGCAGGTTTTAAGAGAAATAATTTTGTTTTGTATTACTTGAACTTTATCACGAATTCATTTTGTACTTCAAATCATATTGAAATGGCAAAATATTGCATTTTAAATGTCTATATTTCTAAATAAAAATTATTTAAAAGCACACTTCAGTTTCGTTTGTTGCTTTGGTCATTTCTTCCAACTGGGCTGATCAGACAGGGATCTGCAGCATAAAATGTATAATGAAACTTACTAAAAATATCGATTCTACGCACCGAGACCTAAATTGGCATTCTTTTATACTGAGAGCTGGATTGCAAACAATGTTTTTTAATACTTATGTTAAACTAGTATATCCCGTGAATGAACTGGTTGGTTTGGGTTTTATGGCACAAGGTCCAAAAACGGACAAGCTGCACCAAACACAGGATGATACAAACCAGTAAAAATAAATAAAAAGTTAAAATAGTCTGATCAGCAATAAAAAGCATTTTTAAAATTATACATTTATAGTAGATATGTAGTTTTGATAATATAAAAGGTGCATGTTAAAAGATGTAATGTACATTGGTCACCATTGGTAAAAACAAATTGTGAAAGCTAAAAGTATAAATGGAGAAATTGGTGATAAGATGGGGTATCCCCATCTTAGTTGATTACTAAAATCCTAATGAAGTGTAATTAAAAAATGATGAAGTATAACAGTGGTAAAATGCCACAGCCATGTAAAAAAGCAAAGAGTGATGCATGCATTGGGGTGACACAGTAAGTTTGATAAAATTGGTGATGAAATATTGAAAGTGTCGAAGAACGGTACATGAAGTTAAAATGTGATTTATGGAGGTTCTTGGCTATGCTGGCATGATGGGGCAGTTTCCACGACCAATAAAAATCTGCATGTGACTTGTGAATGGCCAATGCGAAGACTTGTTAAAATAATGTCTAGCCGTCACAATGTTAGTGATGGTAGGAGTGAGATTGTCAGGTGGATGTTGTGGAGCTTGTTGCTCTACTCACTCCAGTCCTCATGCCCCTGTATGAAACATTCTCATCAGTCACTTCAGTGCATGTCTGAACACTGTCATAGACAGATATGAAGTCTTCCAAAGTTCATTTTATCTGGACTAATATCAATGCTAATTCTTCTCTTCCATTTTATTTGAAATGTTTATTATTAACTGAAAAATGGTAAGAATATCTGGTACTTTCAACTGTATTAAAAAAAACGAATTTCATTTATGTAAACTACAGAGTTGAAAATATAAAAAGCTTTTAGAAGTTATCTTCATTTTGATTGGGAAATCTTAGTATTTCACTTTCAAAAGTCTCATACTCCTGTTATTTAGTAACCACCTTTGACAGATGGCTTTTATTATTTTTCATTTAGAGTAGATATAGAGCTAGTTAATTTTGATTCCACTTTTTTTAATGAACAGGCATTAGACTGTTCTTTTTTAAGAATAATTTGTTTCTTAAAAAGAACAAGCTAACGGTAATGAAAACTTAATTAAGGAAAGAAAAATTTACTGTTGAAACTAAAAAATTTAGAAAAAGTAGCTTTTTTGCAACCAAAATATGCTCAAATCTATTTTGGAATATATTACATAAGGATTATGATAATGAGCCAATAGGTTAAGATTGGAAGAAGCATACCAATCTAGGGTGAGTCTAGAAATATAGTCAGTTACTTGCCAATTTTAATGTTAGTTAATTCTTCACTGAGATGTCAAATGTATGCCTGCATGATGTAAAAAAATCTTAAATGAAGTTCCTATGATCTTAAATAAAATGGAATTGGTAAAAACATGAAAGCAGATCTCATTACCAAAGAACACATTGGTAATGAGATCTGATGCAATTTGGATTTCTTCATAATCACATAGGGCTAATGAGGTAATGTAAAAATGAATAATTAATTAATCAATTACACTACTTGTGCATGTACCTCATATACAACAATATTTCAATTCCAATGCAACATATACATTAGTGCCCAATGCTTTTAATTATAAAATAAATATAAATCAGAACAATTTAAGTACTTCAAAGATTTCAAAGACTTACCAAATATAGCTTCTTCCTTCTGGCAAAAAGCATTTGACAGCAACTTAATAAAATCAGGTTCATAATAGTCATCATTGAAATCCACTTGGGATAATGAATCATCTGTTTTTCTCTTTTTGTAAATATTATGTTTCTTAAAACAAGGCTTATCTGTATCATCTTTTACTGAAACATGCTTATCGCTTTCATTCTTTTCTAAACAATGATTTTCATCTCCATTTTCCATATCTGCAGAAAATAAATTAAGTTAACAAAATTTAAATTATATTTCTCTTGATCTACAAATTTTTGAATTACATGTGAAATATTTATACCAATGGTTTATTGTTACATTAAAATAACCTCAACTCAGAGAAGAGAAATCTGCCATTTTAGAAAGATTTGTTTGGCTCATTGCCAAGCATTAATTTTTTGCTACACAAAGGCTAATCAAACTGGAACCTATTGCTTAAAGTGAATTCTAAACACTCCATACCTGCACTAGGATGAGTTTGCATTTCTGAGAAGGATGATCAAATTCAACAATTGTAGTATGTTAAGAGGGGAGTGAACAGAGATATTAGTTTCTGTCATTAGTTTCCTCAGTAAAACACACACAAAAAGCTTTTTGAATTACTGTAGAAATTTCCAACACAGAAAAATTCCAAAAAAGCTTTTAATCTATCGAATCTATACATATCAATAGTATCCCAATATGGCTGTTTCAAATATTATTAATTGAATTTAGTGATTTATACTTTAGGGAAAGATACTTTTCTCGAGTGGAAACACTACAAATAGTTTCATGGTTAAAACACTAAACCAAATAAATTTAAATCAGAACTTATAGAATAAAATAGAAGCAAGGAATCCATTAATTTAGGTAAAGTTCTATGACAAGGGTTGCCAAGAATTTTCTATTTCTTGGAAAAAAATTCATACCATAAAAAGTAAACCTACTCTGTGCTGCTGTTATAGTATGTACTTGGCTAAAGATTCTACTTGGCCCAATTGATTTGGCAATATTTGTAAGGCAAACTACCATTGGTGATTTTCTACTGATAGAGAAATCCAGAAAATATTTTTTTCCAGATTGGTGACCTGAATAATCTGGATAAGTAGTATACAAGTGATTTGCAGAAACAATGTGAGCCTGAGATGAATTTCGAAAATAAATTAAAGCCCTGTAAGGCATTAAAAATGCCCTTTTCAGGGTCCTTATTTTTCAAAATAAAAAATAAGCACATGTATAAAAATTCAAATTGCATTGCATTACAGCTATTTATAACAAACATCAAAGAATTAAGTCATTTTGCAATTGAGTTTTAAGTTTTTATTTTCAAAAGTTAATTTTTTCTGATTTCATTAAAAAATAAACTAAAATTCAAAAATTAATTATTTAAAGATATAAAAGATTACTTGTTAAAATGGTACCTTAAGTAAGCATTCTAAGGTAAATAAGATAATTTTCTGTTACATTACTTCATCCCCTTATGGAGCTTTTAAAATCCTTCATAATTTCAAATTTCCTAAGATGAAGTAATAATGTTTCCTATTTGTTTTCACCTGTTATAAAATTTATATATACAGAAAAAGTATTATAATTGTATACATACTGATTGGGTTGCTGTTTGCATCATTGAGAGTCACAGGGGAGTGTATATCATCAGTTTTTCTCTTTTTGTTCGCATTACCTTCCCCTAAACTAATGTCATCATCTTCAGTTTCTTCTAAATGACGCTTTTCAGCTTTTTTTATACCTACAAAAAGGAATGTTAAAAAAGTTAGAAATATGAATTAACAAACCCAAAATATATAATAGAAAATTATATAATTTTGATTTGAATTTCATATAATAAGAGTTTATTATTTATAAATGTAAAGTAAAATATGAATCTTATGATATTAGAAATATTTGTTATTGCAAAAAGGTAATATATTTATATTTAGCATCGAAATCAATCGAGTGAAATATTTTTGTTTCCTATGGCATACCAGTCAATCTCCAATTTTAAAAAAAGTTGGATGGTTTTATGATATAAAAGATATTGATGCTCAATATTAACACATAAAGCTTTTGCATTTAAACACTTGTAAACATGATATCAGAATGGCACATGCTGCAAGTTCTTTTAAGTAAATACCAGGTTTTCCTGCCAGAAATGAAATGTCAAAAATAATTCTGAAAATTAAAAATAGATAAAAGCATAAAATTAGTGACAATTGCAACAAATTGGGTATTATGAAAGCAAATAAAAACAGAAAAGGTAACCCTTCTCTACTACTGTCATATGCTTGGAAGCATGGCAAACTGGGAGCAACCGATTTAATGATATTTTACACAAAATGGCACCAAACAAAAGAGCAATTAAAATTTTTTTGAGTGGTTTAGAGGTGTAATTTTAAGTTTTTCTTGAAGATTGGAGCTAAAGGTGTTCATGACAGTCGAACCAATGATATTGAGGCTTCTTTTCATGTTTTCCGTGCAGGTGCCAAAACTGAAATTTGTACCATTTGAAAATTTTCTACAATAGAAAAAATTTGGTAACCATACTTCCTGTCCAGAAGACTGGAAAAATCAAGCGTTTTTTTCGCAAATATACTATGGGATTATACTCTCACTATGAAGAGCTTAATTTAGACAAGTACTCAAAATGATATATCACCAGCAAGCCCAGATTTTGTTGATCTAAAAAATGCTTAAAAATGACTTACAAAATTTATATTGTTTATTTTTCAATAAGCAAAATATTATTTTCAGACAAAGGGTCAAAATTAAAATTTATATCTTAACATAAAAATAGGCATTGAAAATCACATTTGTTCATGAAAATCAAAAACCATATTGTACATAATAATAACCCATCTAAACATTTGAGAGCTTTAAATTTAATGTTTCAGAGCAATGTTGCAAAGGTTCAAGTAGAAAACCTACATAATGACCAGATGTGATCATGCAAAGAGGGCAAATTCTTCATAGGTTTGTTACAGTGTGGTTTTAGTGGAAAGATTACAGCAATCAATCTGGGTTGTACTAAGACATTTTTGCTCGGGTCTTTTCCTTATACTTTTGGAGTCAGCTAGTTTTTGTCCATGAACCGATACCATCCTGGACCACAATTTTAAAATGCTGCCAAAGCATTGCATTTTTTGTATCTTTAGATGGACTGTTTTTAGCACTATTAAATGTTTTGATAAACAACTTAGATTCAAAAGTAAAATGTGATTTTTCATTTTCTTATGTTAAGCCTATACTTGCTTTTCGGTGTTGATTTATTCACCAATAGAAAAGCATAGAAAGCTTTTTTTGCAATGAAGGGTATGTCACAAACTTTTTGGCTGCAGAAATACGCAGATAACAAGGCATTTACAGTAAAACAAAAATGTGAAGTTAAAAGATTGAGACTTGGGAATGTTTCAACAAAAATTGGATTAAACCCCCAGACAATACTAAAACATGCAAAAATCTCGTAAAAGTACTTAAAAAATTGTATATATCCAGAATTGGTGGAAGATTGTAAACATAATTTCTATTGGTACAGCCATTGTCTACCGTGCTAACAAAATTACGACATGTAAACAAAATCTGGCCAAGATCATCCATTTCTATTTGCATTTTTTAAATTAAACAAATTTTACCAGCACTATTTTCTTCTAAATTGTGTTCAGCACCATTTTCCTCTAAATAATGCTTTTCATCTTTATTTTTCACATTTACAGAAAAGAAATTACGTATCAATACATTATGACACAAAGAATAAAAAGAACTACTTATTTCATTTATTACCACACTCCATTACAATATTAGATAATTTAATATATGTTAAGTGTTTGTTAATTCCAAAAATTTCTTTGATAAACTCTGAACAGAACTTACCAGAATTACTCTCTTCCAAATTGAGTTCATTACCATTTCCCTCTAAACAAGGTATTTCACCTTTATTTTTCACATCTACAAAAAGAAATATAATACAAATCATTATATTTTGATATACCCAATTAAATACCACATCTATTCATTGTGATTACACGCACTAATTATAATATTAACCCTTTATACTCAAATGTTGTATTGGCAGCATTACAGTAGTTAATTTTAACGTTTAGTGCAAAGGGTTAAATCACTTAATAATTGTTCTTTCTAAATCTTTCAATGTTAATTTGTAAATATTAACAGAATTTACCAGAATTATTTTCTTTTAAATTGAGCTCATCGCTATTTTCTTCTAAACAAGGTAATTTATCCTTATTTTCCACATCTACAAAAAGAAATATACAAATTAATATATTTTGATATGCCCAATACGAAATACAACATTTATTTCATTGTGTTGGCACACTAATTATGATATTAAATCTCTAAATGATTATTCATTCTAAAACTTTCCCAGTAAATTCTATATAGAGAGAATTTACCAGCATCATTTTTTTTTAAATTGAGCTCATCACCATTTTCTTCTAAACAAAGTGTTTCATTCTTACTTTCCATATCTACAAAAAGAAACATACAAATCAATATATTTTGAAACACTAAATAAAAATACCATTTATTCCATTGTGATTGCACATAAAATCACTTAACGATTGTTCATTCTAAAACTTTCTGAGTAAATTCTTTAAAATAAATAAATACCAGAATTTTTGTTTTCTTTTAAATTGAGCTCATCACCATTTTTTTCTAAACAAGGTGTTTCATTCTTACTTTCCATATCTACAAAAAGAAACATACAAATCAATGCATCTTGATACACCCAATAAAAATACATATAAATTTCATTATGATTCAGGGACATAATCAAGGGAGTAGGGTCGGGTCTTCGAAATGTTATTGATGTTACAAATATAAATGTTGTAGTTTGCTTAATTAATGTAAATCAAAATTTCGTTCAGTCCATAAGTAGAAAATTCTGTGGAAAGGTCTGAAAATAGTCAAAATTATTTGTAAATGAAATCCCCATTTAGCATCATAGCAATTTGATCTGTTGAAGTAAGCAAAGAATCCATCTATTGTGTTATGGATTGGGCAAGATGAGACCAATCTCGTCTATTCACCTAGACATGAATGACTAAGGACGTGTTTATAGGAAAAATCCACAGGGCTTGAACTCTCTCCAAAATATCTTAAATGTTGAAAAACAATAAAAAAACACAATGGGGGCTAATTTAGAGTAGATAAAAGTTTTGGTTATCACACAGGTGAAATGCATGTAGATATGTCTGAAAATCATCAAAGAATCATTAAATGTAATTCATCTAGATTTACTGCCTGTTTGTTGATTGGAAAAGAGAGGATTGGCCCCTTCAAATTTATTTTCTGAATTTATGCCTGTTATGATAACACACTCAAATTATAATATTACATCATTTTAATTGTGTACAATTCAAAATTTAAGTATTTAGGGATTTTTATTTTCCTGGATTATTCGCATCAGAGAAATAAATTGTTTAATTGTTAACTTATTTAAATGAATACAAAATAAAGTAATTAACTTCATATTATTTTCTTTAATTTATTTTAAAACATCTCTCACATTAAGGTCTTTATTTTTCTACATAAGATGCTAAAATAAATAAGAAAAAAATGCAATAATTTAAAACATGTATTGAAATTTTAACATCAGTTGGTATCAGGGTACGAAAAAAATCATGATTTTTTTTAAAAAAACCAAAAACATCTGATTTATTTTATCTAAATCAGATTTTTTTTATTTAAATCGGATTGTTATTATTTTAATTAATTCCTTGCCCATACAAGTTTAAATTTGTTGGACATGGGACACCCAAATTACAGTGTAGTTTCTACATAGTTTTGATTTATTTAAACATTAATATTTTTATGTAAAACTTTAATGTATTAAGAAATATAGTCGGGTAAATTTTTGAAAGATTAAAACGCGACATAGGAATTAGCAAAGTAAATCACATGATAGAGTAAATAAACAGTGCCCCAAATGCCAAGATGAGCAATGTTTTTCCATCTGGTTCTCAAGCGGTTTAGATTACTTTGAGTTTAACCCATAACCAGTGACATGAAGTTTTTGGACCCAGATAAATACGCTTGTGTCGGACACCATATTTTATCACACCATATTTGTCGGACACCATACAAATTTCAGAATTTTTTTGCATTACATATTTATCATATATGAATAAAATGTTTTGAATTACTTCAATTATTTTGATATAATTAATTGGTTCAAGACTTGCTTTTGAGAAAAAATCATGTCACCAATAAAAGAAATATAAAAAGAACTTGCATCTTGAAAAATTCCTACTTTTCATTAATTTTAAGCTTACAAAAATAACTTATAGGTGAAAAAATTGTAAGTTAACAGTAAAAAATGAAACCACATGAAAATACATAAATTTGAAATCAAATGTCTATTTTTCAAATTCTACAAGTATTTCATAGGTATATTCTAAACACAGAAAAAGGCTTCGAATAGAAAAAAATGAAGCTTTTCTCTATGAACATAGAACAAGTGTAATGGCATTCCCCAGAACATGCCAATTCTATGGAATTTTGAGCTTGCAAGAAAAAATTTATCAATTCCAATAGTTTCCTGCTTTAACCCATAATCTTTACTCAACATACTCACTCAATTATCAGGTGAGTGAATTAACTTTTACATTCCAGAAATATTGAATAGTTATTATAGCAGGGTAAAGAATTCTGAGAGATTGATGGATAAAATTTCTCAATAAATTGAAATAAAAATTAACCAATATATTACACAAAACAAAATGAAGCTATCAAAATTGCAAAATTATAAGGATTTATGTGCATAGTTAGAATGTTTTGTGATACTGCAGAAAATCTTTTTGTTGTACTTTATATTTTTTATGAATAGACTACAATATGAATAAATAGATAGAACATCTCAAAGAAAGCAAGTTACCACAATTTTAAATAATTTAAGTGAATATATTTCGAGCATTATCACATGGTGAATGGTTTAAAATTGGCCATGTGTGATTTATAAGCACACAGAATGTTTAAAACAAAACCAACACCGATGAGCAAGCTTGTGAGTGACACCTATTGGTCAATGGCCCAAGATGAAAATACTTGTCTGGTAATTATGATCCCAATCAGTAAGTACTGTTATTTAGTGTCTTGAAAGGGAGGATGATTTTCAATATAATCTATGGCAGTGTGTCCCAACCTTTTTTCTCTCCCGTACCCCTTGATAAAACTTTTCATTTATGAGTACCCCTTCTCTCATAACCCTTCTCACCCATCCCTCTACACAAAAAAAGTTTGTTTTGTTAGGTAGTAATGTTTTTAGGTTAGCTAGCAAATTAATCAAACGACTCAAATTGATGACACTTATAGGCTTTTATTTTTTATTTTACATTTTATAATTTTTAAAAATAGCAACCTAACATCAAAACAAATAGCATTATAGTAATTTTCAATCACATAAACTTATGATGAAAGTTTACAACAATTCTTCAACTTGATAGGCAAGTTTTCAAACGTGGCCTTCAAGAATTTAATGCGATCCTTGAGCTTGTTTCATGGAGCTAAATTTTTTAAAATCAGGTTCAAACGAAGACAGATATAATCTCGAGTCAGGAGCAGCATCAAGCTTATTTTGATATTTATTCTTAATATACACATAAGACGAGAACGCTCTTTAGACAAGCTGTGTTGGTGAAAGGCAATAAATATTTTATTGCTTTATAACTGAGTTCTTGGTCTGATCTTTCACTGCTACCCAGTAATGAGAAATTTTTCTGAAATCAAATTGTAAAGAATCGGTCGAAAGTTCAATCAACATTTCTTTTTCAGAAATTGATAATTTTTCGGCTTGTTGAACGAACAACTCGTGGAATGGATTTGAAATCCAGTTATCTTCAACATTTCGCTTTGGGAAAAACTGTCTGGAGGACATCTTAAGTCCTTTTAAGTGAGCTATTGTACTACTTTTTACTTTTGACAATTTCAGCTCGTTTTCAGATAAGAAACTGAAGTGTCTCAAAAACTTCACACTGATCATCTTCAATATAAGTTTCCCCCCAAATCCAATTTCTTGATCATAGACTCGATTTTATCAGACACCTTAAAGATGGTTATAGAACTGTTCTGTAATCCTAAGTTGAGTTTATTTATTTCTGAAAAAATATCAGATAAGTATGCAAGCTGTTGAAGCCACTTGCTTTCATGAAACTTAGAGCTCAACTGAAAAGGGTGGTCTTCAAAAAAAGTTGAACTTCATGTTTCAATTCAAACAATCTTGTGAGTACTTTTCCTCGTGAAAGCCACCTCATCTGTAAGCCTGTGTGCAAAATAAATGTTTTGTGGAGGCTATCCATCTCTTCACACAAAGATTTGAATAGTCTGGAGTTTGTTGAATTGGCCTTAATAAAATTTACAATTTTCAGATTGATTGAGCACTTTCTTCAATGAATGTGTCAGGGATTTGAATGCTAGGCTTTGTCTGGGAATACAGCAATGGCTCCAAGCTACAGATTTTTACTGCTTTTAGCAATACGATAACTTATTCTGTACGATGCTTCAACCGCATTCTCATGAACTTTGTTTGCAGATACAGTGGACTCCCTCTTAACCAGCCACTTCGGGACCGGGACCCAGACCGGATAACGATTTGGCCGGTTAAACCGTCGTTCCCTTAATAACATTAAAATACACTCCCGAAATCGTTTTTATTAGAATAAAACTAAGTATATAGCCTACTTTATTGTAATATGATATGTATAATTAAGAAAACTTAACATGGAAGAGCTTCCTTTGTTGGAAAAAACTACACATGTTACTGTAGGCTACTGTATTTACAGTACATAATTGGTCAGTGGTGGCCGGTTAAGAGGGAGTCCAATGTAACACAAAAGATGTTAGATTAAGACCGTGTTTGATAGTCGCCGAAAAAACTAACGTTTTTATGTTTATAGATTGGATGCTTTGTCTCTAAATGGTGTATTAATAAAGATTGTTTCGTGGCACCGTTTGACAAAATCTCTCCACAAACAATGAACAGTGGTTTTGGACAGTCTTCATCTCCTGTTACTGAAAATCCATATGACGAGTATTCATCACAATATTTTCTCTTTTTTCAACAAGCACTTTTGTTGTGGTTCCCTTGCTTGTTGCTCCCTTGCACTTGTAAGCGGGTTGAATTTCAATGCTATTTGCAGCTCTCATAATAGTACCTGTTTTTAACCACTAATTCATTTTGAGATACAAAACAGTATCAAGAGAAAGTCAATTAAAACATTAAAATAATAAACACTTCAAATTAAGAAAAAAGGAACGAAGCTAGGTCTATTAATTCACGTTACTCATTTGGCACCCAATTGAACACTAAAATGATGGCCTGCGCTTTCAATCGCGTTTTAGATAAAAATATCAATGCTGGAAGTTCTGAGACAATTCGATATTTTTCTAAAGAATTACTAGAAATGAAAGAAACAACAAAAGAGAGGGGAGGCACATGCGTAATCTTGTGATACGATTGGTGGTGGGCAGGGCAATGATCAATCAATTTCTAGGTTTACTTCCTTTTCTATTCTTTCTTTCTCTATTACTTCCTTTTTTACATGTTTCCGCCATAACTAATATTATTTTCGCATACCCCCAACTGGACCGCCACATACCCCAGATTGGGAATCGCTGTTCTAGCGGATGCTATAACACTTGTTCTGTGTTGTTCATAGAGAAAAGCTTCATTTTTTTTGTTTTATATATACCCTTTTGTGTGCTTTGAATATACCTGTGAAATACTTATCAATGCTCAAAGAATTTGAAAAATAGACATATTTTATTTCAAATTTATGTAATTTCATGTTGTCTTCTCAAAAATAGCAATTTTTTCACCCAAAAGTTATTTTTGCAAGCTAAAATTTGATGAGAAGTTGGAATTTTTTCAAGATTCAAGTTTCTTTTATTTTATTTTCTATTGGTGACATGATTTATTCTCAAAAGCAAGTCTTGAACCAATTAATTATTTTATTTCAAAATAATTGAAGCAATTCAAAACATTTTATTAATATACAATAAATATACAATGCAAAAAAATTTTGAAATTTGTATGATTGAAAAAATTCATAATATAGTGTCGTTGGGATCCGGCAAACTTATTTATTTGGATCTAAAAAATTCACGTCACTGATTATGGATTAAACTCGAAGTAATGTAAACTATTTGAGAACCAGATGGTAAAACATTGCTCATGCTTGGAATTTGGGGAACTGTTCTATTTACTCTATCATGTTTTTTCTTTGCTAATTCCTGTCGCATTTTAATCTTTTAAAAATTTACCCAGCTATATTTCCTAATGCATTAATATTTTACATAAAATATTAATGTTTAAATAAATCAAAACTACCTAGAAACAACACTGTAATTTGCATGTCTCATATCCAACAAATTTAAACTTGTAAGGGCAAGGAATTAATTAAAATCATAAAAACTGATTTAAATAAAAAATTTTTTTTTGATTTTAAAAAATAGTGATTTTTCGTACCCTGTTTTGTATCTAGTGACTTCTTGACCAGACTAATGATGGGAACACGAATGCCTCCAAGAACTGTAAAATATATATCCTTTCGCAAAGGAGAACATAACAGAAATTATATTATTTTTAAGCGTGGTTAAATTTACAACTGCTCTAAACTACTTTTAAACTCCTTAGTATAAAAGTAGTTTAGAGCAGCTGGTATCACAGTAAAGTACACCCTCATGTAAAACATTATGGTTATTTCAAAGTGCAAATAATTTTGAAAAAAGGAATAAAAACAATAATCATTTAAGACTATTTTTTACTCATAACACCAATACAATTTCTCTACATGTAGATGTTATCTTCTTACAAAAATCTAACCATAAACACATTTATAAGTATCACTTTCAGAAATCATTACTAGTAGTTGCCTATTAGTGGAACTTAAAGTGGATATTTTATTCAATTTTCATGCTGGACATTTTTAGGATCATAATTTTTCACGCAAATTTCTAAAGGTTTGGATTGTCCTGATAGTCGAGTGGTTTGGGCTTAGGTCCTGGGTTTGAATCCTGGTCAGAGCATGGATGTTCGTAGAGGTTCGAAATCTACTTTAGGTTGTAGGTCTTGGTCTACTTAGCTTTCGTGCCGCTTAAAATGAATGTGGAGCAATAAGTTTGGAGATAGCTATTAGAACAGTCATCCATCACTCTTTCGAGAATTCGTAAGTCAAAACGAGTGATCGATGAAAATAGAAATAGTTTTGCAAATACAACATAAAACCAAATTGAATGAAATTTAAATGTTAAGTATCAGAACAATAATTCAAGTTAACGAATTTTGATCCATTACATTTTCTGTAGTCGAATATTAAATTGATAAGTTAAACACAATTGAAACAAAACTATTCAAACAATGAATTGGAATAACTACTTTTAAATTTCGCAGAATACAACCAATAAAATATCAAATCAACACAAAAGTCAATATTTTAAAATGAGAGCCGTATTTTTCAAAAATATATATCCGAGATGTAGTAGAGAAAGAGTACATTTACGAGATCCTACTAAGTTCGAAAATGTAAATTGTGATATTCAAATAACATTAAAGCAGTTTTGATCCAAATTTCAAGTATTGGTGCCTTGAGACTTACCGATTCATGAAAATACAAATTTGTATCTCCAGATTTTGAGTAATATAACTTGTTGATATTTTAGGATTATTGCAAAAGTAACGAAAAAGGCACATGCAAAATTCGAAATCCTATTCAAACAATAAACAAACACATACGATCACTTCAGTTCTTTTCATATCCTACGAAGTTTAATTTCAACAAAAGATAGGTATTTTAATTAACGTCGCACTGGAGCAATACAAGGGTTATTGGTGATGGTCCGGGATCAATCCCAAAGGTATGTATTTTTAATTAACGTCACACTGGAACAAAACAACGGACTATTAGTGACGGTCCGGGATCAATACCAAAGGGAACGATAGAAGACATCACGTAATTTTGAACCATAATTTCAACAAAGAATAAATAGCTACGCGTACAGAGGGGTTATACATTGAGTATTGACGGCAGCGTCCTCAAATGTAGGGTTCATCCCTAATTTTAGTACTATTTGAATTCCATATACCCAGTATATTATTTTGAAATCGATATGTTTATAATTGTCAAAGGGCTCGTTCGTAAACGAAAACCTTTCACACGGGTTGCAAGAGTTGTGTGCACCAAGCCTTACAAAAGCCTCAGATTTTCCAGTGTGCAAAATTGATCGCTCCATGATACAGGTAGGCAGGTAGATACTTGAATAATCTTTGCACTGGAGCAACACAACGGGCTATTGACGACTCTCCGGGATCAGTCCCGAAGTCCATAATACATCACCGAAAAAAATATGCAGAGGTGCATAACTTTACTATGCAGTATATCTACACTGCGTGTGGGTGGTGTGAGAAATGTTTATACAATCATCGTTTACTGGACTACAAAATACAGTACTGTACAGATTGAATGGACTATTAGTGACGGTCGTGTATGATTGCCGTGTATGATTATACACGGCAAGCATAGGGCGATTATCTGAGAAACACAAAATACTTTTTGCTCCCGTTTAAAACGCAATTGGCGTCCAGCAAGCGAGGCAGCTACTTCACAATGGTGTCGACATTGACGAATACGTTGATTACTCGCCCGATTACATTGTCAGTTGAGCCGTCTAATTTCAAAATCAGATAGATCCATTTTTTTTTTTCGATTTTCAGATTATGTCATTTATTTTTAGTTTTCCTACAGATCTATCAGTAGGCGAAGTCATAACATTCAAAAGCAACTAGATGCTATTCATTTTGCTGTGTGAAAGTAGCGGTTGGTTACAAAACCAGATAAGGAAAGAAATCAGTGTCAAAAGCAGATAGATCAAGATGCTCGTAGGCTACTGCGCACCGATCGCAGCGCACCTGTTGTTTTTTAAGTTGAGTCAGACGTTTCGTTGGTCGTTGACTGTTGTTACTCGTGTTGTTAATATTTAAATATTGTTAGTGTTTGTGTTGTGATGGAATTCATCCCGTGGAGGATTGTAAAAGTGCAAGGAAAAAAAGCCTCGTAATGAGGAGAACTGGAAGAGATCAAGAGAAAAAGTACAAAGGGGTAGGCAGAACAAAATATTGAATAAACATAACTAAGGTTAGGCCTAGAATAGACTACACTCGATTCTGTTTTTATGCGGTTTGAAAAACCGATTTTTCTGGTTGCAAAAATTCTATGTAAAGGATTTTAAATAGATAGTAAATTATGGAGAACTTCAACTCGTTGTGTTATAACTATACATTACTGTAAGTTTATACTATGCATGTGTTAATAATTTCCGGTAGCATTGGAGAAGGAATATAGGCCTACTTGATGTTTTAGGGACTTTTTAATAACATTGATTAAAAAAATAATTTCAGATACGATCCCTCTGGTCATCCCAGGAAAATTACATATAATCATAGGAAGAAGGGAAAGGCATATCGATGCAAAGATTTGACTTACGCTGACCAAGAATATTTTCACAACCGGTTTTACGGTGTTTGTAAGAAAGCTAGTGATCTAAAAATAAAGCAGGATACATTCATTTTAAAGTATTTTGAATCTTCCACTCCCAAAAGAACTAAGCCTAAAAACCACAGCCGTGGCAGAAATAAACTAACTGCCTAGTATTTCATTTTTAAAAATCTTCCAAAGAAAGAGGCATTTTTAGACACTTTAAGACTTAGCCACAACCGTGTAAATGCAGTTATTTTACGAAATTTTGGCAGTTGCGATATGCCACAAGAAAAAAGGGGAGGGGATAGGAAGCGAGCTTTATTTGTTGATAAGAAACAATCAGTTAAGGACTTATAAAAAAATTCAAGAGTTTGGAAAGTCATTATTGTAGAGTAAAACCAGCTCACGGCGATACTTGAGCTCAGACCTTAATATTAAGTAAATGTGGAGAATGTACCAAAGTGAAACAAGAAGAAAATCAAGTCAAAGAATCATACTTTCGCTATATTTTTAATCGAAATTTTAACATTGGTTTCGGGTCTTTAAGAACAGATGAGTGTTCCACTTGTTTATCGCTCGAAGAAAGGATTAAGAATTCTGCCCCATAAGAAAAACCAAAGTTAGTGGTCGAAAAGAGTCCACAAATTAAAAGAAAAAGCGTTTTATAACATTCTCCAAGAAAAAAGTAGCAAATTAATTACATTATCTTTTGATTTACAAAAAAATCAAGTACTTCCCAAAGTACCAGACCAAAGTGCCTACTATTCACGGCAACTATATAAATACAACGACTGCTGTAGTAGGTGATTCAAAATGTAAGCAAACCAAAGAAAATGTATTTATCATTGAAATGAAAATGAATATCCTAAGAGGGTGTAAACGAAATTTCTTCCGCTGTTTATGATTGTTTAAATAGTATTAATATTCCTGAAACAGTACAAACTATTCGTCTTGCCTCGGACGGATGTGGCGGACAGAATAAGAATTATTACATGATGAGCATGGTAGCTTTTTGTCTGTTAATGAAGGCCCCTCAAACCGTTAAAAAAGTGGAGTATGTTTTCCCAATGGTGGGACATTATTTTTTACCTTCTGACAGGGTTTTCGGGAGGATAGAGAAAGTGAAAAAAGAAACGGTTATTATAGACCCTGAAGAAATATACTACAACGTTTTCTCGCCATGGAACGGTTATACCCCTATCAGGGAAGAACTACGATTGGAAACAAGCATTCGAAAAACTGTTCTTCCTCCAGGGAAGTGGCATTTTACTTTTAATCCTTCTAAAAGGTTTTACCTCAAGAGAAGTAAGAGTCATCGAAATGTCCCAATAAAAGGGGAGGTTCACTACAAAGCTAATTTTGGCAAGTACAAAACGTTCTGCAAAAAGGGTGTAAATTTCCAAAATATCAACATAATCGATTTGATTGCACCGCAGCTGGTACAGTATCAGCGGGAAAAGTAAAAGATGTGGACAAATTGCTAGGGAAACATTTCGGTGAAACATTGTAGTGGAAACATTGCAGTCTCTGTTGTATTATAAGAACATTGTAGAAGGTCGAACAAGTGATACTAAAGAAAGTGTTAATGCTGGTTGTGTTCCTGATACACGCGAAGAACGTGCATTAACGGTGTGAAAACTTTATTAGTAGTACTTCTATCAAACTTTTGATAATATGAGAACTTTAACGTATACATTATTAATAAAAAACAGTATTTTTTTAATAGCTAAAATTAACAATCAACAATAACGTGTGTAATTTAATTGTATTGTTGTTAACATGCATATTGTATTAATAATATGGATTTTTCTAATAAATGGTTTTCTTTTCACCCCTATTACTATTTTTTAAAGTTTTAATATTGATAAAAATAGGTAAAGCAATAAATTTCTTTTCAAATCGAGATACATCCCACAGCTTTGTTGCAAAACTAGATAGATCCCATAGCTTGGTTGCAAAACCAAATAGATCCCAAAGAAAAATTTTTTCTCTCAGAGTGATATTTATAGAGCTAAAATTTGGTTAAGATCTGTGTCTGTCTAATACCAATTTGTAAAAAAGAAGATAAAATTCTTCTATAAATAATGCAATTAACTAGTTTTGTTTCTCTTGAAAAATTTGTCAAAAGTGATCTATCTGGTTTTGAAACTAGACGGCTCAGTTCTGGTCTTCTGTCGCATCAGCCGCTTGATGATAGGATCTAGTGAAACATGTCGCCAGAGAGCTTCTAGTACGCCTTGTACTCAGCAGACCTGATATACTCAGTCTTGGCTTCTTGCTGCTCCTCCCCACTCGGTCCAGATTGGTCGTTACTGTATCAAAGTCCCACCCACGTGCTATACTCATCAAAGAACTCACTATTTCAAGTTAACCTCCACTGTGATAGAGGTACTCAATTTGCGTGACATACAAACTACCTTTTCGTGTGATTCTATGAATTCCTTAGAGTGGATAAAGGAGCAAGGTAACTGGTCCTTGTTTATCTTCAATCGTATGAAGGAGATTAGACAGTTAACCCCAAACAATTCTTGTTGACCCTTTTCCTAAATGTTTAGGATTTGTTATTTCGAAATTGTCCTCCAAATAAGTTCAAATAATCAATTTTTTAATACAATGTTTAAATTGTATTTCATGGTATATTTGTGAATGATGTTTAATACAATGTTTTCTTACGTTTTAAGTTTATTTCCATCAAATTGTCATTTCGTTATTTATAAATAATAGATCATTGAATTATAACCAGATACTTTTTTGCAAGGTCTAATTTGGAAATCAAACGCTGAATTGCATTTCGGAACAATTTAACTTAAAACAACGTAATAAGAATCAAGTTAATTACCTCTCGTTGAAGCGACAATCAGTATGTGTAAACAAATATGGACGTCACTCATTATTCAAATTTTCTACGATAAGATATTTCTATTTTATTAACATCCCGTCATAGATCATAGGGAAAGGTAGAAAAGGACATTTAGATTTCTGCTTAAGATTTGAATCCCTAATTTTTGAAAGGCAAAGCTCTTTGTTTCAGAAAATGACAGATCTGACTTTAAATTTACGACGTCCTTTTCAATTTGACCAACGCTTTCACTGAATCGGTTTCATCATTCATTCGCTATTGAGACCGAAATGTTCCATCAAGGGACATTTCTAATACTGTTATTTATAAAATGTTTTCCTTTTTAAAAACTTTGTAGTCGGTTTGTTATATATCGGCATTTTCTTATCTACCAGAGGGTTAATTAGACCTGGACCTTCCGCTTAACCAGTATACTAACCGGTACACTGGTAAGCAATCCAGTAAAGGAAAACTTTGAAGGAATACGAAAATTCAACACACACATACAGGAATTAGTATTTTATCTTTACCTGCATTTAATAAAATAGTGCTATATTATTATGCGGTTACAGGGTGAGAAAAACAGAAAAGTATGATACACAATACTATATATGATACTTAAAACTTATTTCTTTCTCAATATTTTATTTATTTTATTTGAAAAATAACGAACAGAAAATTTTTTAAAATTAAACAAATAAATTACATCTAATAATATGTGATGAAAAAAAAAATAAAAAATATTGCAATATAAGAGAGAGAAAAATAGCTGCCTCTTTCACGCTATTTTCTCAATTCACAAACCTCAATTCAGATATACATTCTTTGCAATACAAATTTCTGTAGCCATTACAAATATATTCAAAATTCCAAAAAAGAAATGAACTTTTATAATATCAAAAAGTGTAATAGTAAATATGATTACATGTCAATTTAATATTTCTGTTCCTTTTCTCCGTTTTAGCGTCAGATGGCAGCACTAATTTAAAGTCAACCATATCTGAAACATGAAAATCTTTCTGGAAGAGAACTTCAAAAGCATGTTTAAAATCACGGTTTTGTCTAATTTTTTATAATTAAGAAAATTTCCCTGTGATGAATCATCAATTCTCTAAAGAATAGTCAGCACCGATGTTAACATTCACTTTATATCTTTTAAATATTTTGGTAAATTAAAACCTGAAGATTCATTAATATTGAAAATAAAAATGAAGATGGTGAAATGGTAAAAATTGTCAATGGAAGTTTCATTTGTGGATCCTATTTATCTAGATACTTCATCATTCAGTTAGAAATTATAAACCAAAAGATATATGACTATTTAAGATAGACTAAAGACACATACGACCAAAAGACTAAACCTAAAGCATAATTCTTCCGATCTGGAAGAATAATACCGACCTAAAATATGTGCATTTATAAAATATGTAGTCAATTTATTGAACTTAACCACCTTTTTAATTTAATTAACACCTGAAATAAATAGATTCTTATTAATTTTTGTCGAGTATCTTTACACCATAATTCAGTGATTTTCACAGTTGTTTCAGAGATCTCCAATTCAATGAGTAAATCGAAGTTCGTTTCTTTTATAACACAAGTAATGTATACGTTTCTAGTATGCTTCGAAGAAATCAGAGCGTGGAATAATATAAACATTCAAACCTAATTAGCAAAAAATAAACAATTAAAGCTTGTTTTATAAGAAATAAGATACTACTTAAGAATACCAAAAAAAAAAATTAGATTCTCTACTATTAACGTATTGTATAGACCTAATCATAATACACAGTTTTCAAAAGCTCGATTTTCTTGTGGATTTACTGAAAAATAACAATTTGTGCTTATCTCTCGTCAAGTTACGCTTAATTGTCTCAGTTCTTCAAGTGGACGCGCAGTCCCTCCGTTCCGACTAATTAAAGTCACTATGTATATTGGGTAAGTCCCCAAGGAATTCTAGCAATGGGTCCCGATAAGCACAAACAAGACTCGCTTTCCTCGGTGTGGGAACTTAACTTTGGCATTAGCAGACAATCGTGGCGACTTAGCCATGCTTCCCTTCATAGGATCTGCCGCAACTCCGATGGTTCCCCTCAGTCGTGAGATGAGTCGTAACGAACTTAAGGATGTTTGCTGTTGTCCCCTTCTCTGTTAGGCGCCCTTCAAGTCTTACTGAATGGGACAGAGATATCAGTCTTTCGACGGGGATCGTTTCGAGCAATCTCTATCTTCACTACCAGTTCACTATACCCAGTATTGGAACGGCTTAAGCTTACAGAACTTGGTTGAATTTTCGACATTGACATCTATGTCATAATTTCCTCTGTGTAACTCATCCATAATTGCAACGAAATTGTTTACATCAGCTCTTTTCTAATTGTGTGCATAATATTTCTGAAGGAAACCGACTTTTAATTCTCTCTCTTAATATATTTATAAAATATCAATATTTGCAAGGCAGCGACGCTATGAGAATTTTCCGAACAATTAATACAAACAGATGGACATTAATAGCTAATAATCATAATAAATTTGGCAAAATACAAATGAGCTAATAATTATTAAAGTCATTTAATCTTCGTGTCTAATTTTTTAAAAATAATTTATTACGTATAAAATAAATTGCACCAGCCTACTCAATGAGATAAATATTCATGTACCCTCCTATAATATTCGCAACAAAATTATTTCCAGGCAACTTTTTTCAGCAAGAATTATTTAAAAAATCGGCCCATTTTGTCAGAACTATCACCAGTTTACTCAAACTACTGGTTTCTTTGACAATTTATTACTTTTTCTAAATTTTATAATTTTAAAGTTTGAAAATTGATATTTTAACTGTTTTCTTTCGTTTATGTTGTGCAATTGTGCTGGTTTTTTCATTTGTCTGTTGCATGTTCTGTACTTTTTAACTTTTCTTGCTCTCATGTAATTAGAGTAATCTGTTTGACAATATATACACATAAATAAATTACATAAATAAAAGAGTAGCTTTATTTTACTATTTGGAATGATTGAGGTTGTTTACTAAAAGCAATATGTGAAATGTTATTTGTACATTTCAACTCAAAAAATATTTTACATTAACTAATTTTAGTATTAAAATTTCGTAATTAATTTCTTGTTTAAAATTTGATTACTTTATTGATTAAAATTAATTCATTATATTTTGTATAACTTGTCTTAGTGGAGAATTTTTCGTTCCTTTTGGGTTCAAAATTTCTTTCCTAATCGGTTGTTTTTCAGTTGAAGAGCCTAATAGTTGCGATAGAGTTTTAGCCTAGCTATCATACATCATCATCCAGAGCTTTAACTTTGGGGCATGTCCTTGATGTAAAATAAAGTCCGTACCACGAAAGTGAAGATTCTAGTGATTTCAAAGAAAAGATGTGAGTCACTTCTTTCACTTTTCTAATAACACGCTACCATGATGGATAAAAAAAAGATACACCTGGAAACAATGCGTCATTGTGCGTGAAAATTCAATCACTTTTGTATGGCCACACTTACAGAAGAGGAGAAGCTTTCGACGCATTTGTGCGAGATCATTGGAGCGGTGCAGAAACAGAGAGCAAGCATATAATAGCCGCACTTTAAAATGTATCGATGGCTTCACTCAACAATAACAACCCCGTGGACTTTTAAAGAGGAAAGGCGGAAACAATACTTTCGATTTTTAATCTGAAACATGAAACTCCTTTTTTATGTGTGCGTTTCTTCAAAATCTGAACGCTCGATGAAGGAGGGGAGAAGGTTAATTTCATTATCTTATAAATGCCTGATACAGCGAAAGAAGTGCGGTAAGTGTTGGAATCCCCCAGGCACCACCTGTCGATTTTTAACAGAGATGTTGAAAACAAAGGAGGAGACAATTTGAGAAGAAAAATTCGATTTGAGGCTAACAAAAGCAGCGGCGGCCGACAAAAGGATCTGTCTGCAGGGATTTGAGTTTCGGAAGAAAATTCACAGAAAAGATGCTCGCCACGTTTATTAACGGTGAGTTCACCGCGTCATCTCCGAAGCTAAAAGGTGTCAATAAGGAATACGATGATTTCTAAAACGAGTGGAGAAAGCTAGGGAAGTTGGTATACGCCTTTCCTTTCCCTCTAAAGTGGACTTCCCATCCTGCAGAGAGCTTAGTCCAGGGATAATGGTTTATAACAATTTGGTATCGGTTCTCCTGACTCATTCCAAATTTAATTACCCCTTCTGCTTTCATATTACAAAATAAGGAATGAATAAAAAGGAAGGTAGATAGTTAAATAACGTCGCACTGAAGCAACGCAAGGGGCTATTTGACGGTCCGATGTCAATCCGAAGGGAAAGATCCAAGGACAACACCTCATAATTTTGAACTACGGTCAGATGACGAGAACATTACCTGAGCTGGCACCCCACTCTCCAAACTTCCGTACCACGCCAGGACATATGAGGTCACGGCAGATTTAACGTGCATCAGCTCCCGTGTACACGACGGTTTGGCTGGACCGAGTTTCGAGCTCGCAACCCTCCTGTTGCTAATCCGTTGATCTTCTAACTGAGGTACTGCGGCTCCTGAATAAAAAGGATAAATTTGAATAAATTTAAAAATCCTGGCAAAAGAAGTTAACTATACTAACGCTTCAAACGACTAATAAAGATATTAAAAACCGAAATACCTCCAGGCTTAAACCTGGTTTAAACCTGCTGTCCCAAGAGCTACGAAGAAATTTGAGAATACTGAACAGGGTTCTCCACCTTTCGTGTACCACCTCGGTACAAAAATGTCTACCCCTTCAATTAATGTAACAATGGAGTGTTGAAAAGGTGTAATATTTACAAGCAAAAAACAAGTAATTTAAATAATAATATTATGTATCAGACTTAGGAAATTATTTTTGAAACAAATTTCTTAAGTGATGACCCTGGAGCTGCTATTTACAAAGCTTTGATTTGCCTTATTTTTACCTGATATTGCTTATTTAAATTGGTATTACGCAATTAGTAAACTGGTAAATTAATTTTGTCAGACTCCATAGGTTTTTTAACGAATGTTATTACAAACACCTGCTAATTCTACGAATCTTTACCGCTGTTATATGCTATCCAAAGTATTGGTGTATTCTCAAAACCTCCCGATCGCTCGGTTTGAAAATCTTCAGGTGGTAGCATTGGGGAGAAAGCCCGAATCTTAATGTAGGGTTAATTATTGACTGGTTAATGTGATTATCGAACGTGATTAAAAACACTCCAAATATTTACTTGTAGCATTTCCTCTCCGTAGTTGTGATATTTCGCCTCAATATCAATTTGAACACCGCATTCCAAATAGGACTCAGAGGTGAAAACCAATACCATATATACGATTGCGGAAGGTGATTCCTCAGAAAAAGATGTAATGCTAGCATATTAGTAAGTTTAAACAATACCATATTCAGTCTTCATTTTTAATTTCGTTTTCGTTTCTTACAAACTGTTGCTGCAAGGTCCCCATATAGGAGAGGTTGCAGGTACCATGGTACCGGGAACAAATATCCAACAGGAGAGCGGAAAATCTGAAAAGGTTTTGCCCTGTAATGTGAAATCTGTTTTCGAGGATAAAAAGTTATGAATATTTTCATTGTGTTTATGATAATCAAACAGCGCTTAATATCTTTCCATTGTGCTCATATTGAATAAAGGTAACGAAGACATGTGCAATTTATGCATTGGATAATGAGACGCATATTTTTTTATTTCATGACGAGCGCATCATCGAAACGTACTAGTACGGTACATGTAGAGCTCTACATTTTGCATGTAATTTTAGATATTGGGTCGAGACTTTTCCAGATGATCTATTTAGTATTAAGTACACACTTCAAGGAAGGTTCACCATCACCAATCTATTGAAGGAGCCATTGAGAAGTACAAATGATTCAAGACTATTCAGTACATAATTTATTTAATTAATACGCATTTATTTTGAACAAAATATGAGAAATCCACGAGTTTTTAAATTTCCTTTTTGTGTCGAATTATGAAAAAAAGCTTTTATATCAATAAAAGGTTGTTTTATAACAGTAAACAAAGATCCAATTGATCTTAGGTTATTTTAAATTTTATTTTATAACACGAAATATTGAGAAAATTTTATTTCCATTGTATGCGTATTCTGCCCGAAATATTACTCATTGAACCTTTTTTAACCACTTGCACACTGAGTACATTTTACCCAACAAAAAGAAAAAATTTATTTATTTTTCTATCAAAAAATGCAACTGTTATACGATTGATATTCATGTTAATTTCTCTGCATTCCTTTCAGTTTTAGAATGCAATATATCCTGTGATTTTCAACTCGATGATCTTTGAATTTGGATCAGTGAAGATTTCAAATGTATGTTGTTTTCCAAAATGCATTCAACGACACAGGATATTTTTATTCCTGTCATAAATAAAAGAAGTGGATGCGCTCTGAAGATAACGATCAGATTTTCGTTTCATATATTGAAGACGGGAAGTGCGTTAGTTCATCGTTCGCGAGGGTAACAGATCTGAGCTGCATCGCACATCCGTTCTGAAATTGCTCGCCAACAGCAAGGGAAAGCGCCAAGCGTGGTAACCCCCATCTAATCGGAGCTTAACAGTTCGAACTTGGGTGCCGTACCTGCCTCTGGACGGAATCGTAGAAAAGGGAGACATTCCGAAACGCAGGAGAGGGGAAGGAACATGTGGGCGGATCCTGATCGTGGAACCTCCCGAAAGGAACAGAAGGAGGATCTCCTCCCGCCCACGCTCCATTCTTCTCGACCTCAATTGTGTCTATGCCGTGAAGAACGCTGCGCAGTTGTCGCACTGAAACTCGCTCTTGATGCCTTCAAAACACTAATTTCGAGAATAATTTGCTTGTGAGGGGAAGTTACGCTCACGACTTTGCTTTCAGAATTTGTTGTTTAATTACTTCTTCAAGGGGTGGAAAAAATAGCATAGAATGAATGAATATGCTCTGATTTGATACTTTTTAATAAAAAAAATCTGTTTTGGTTGGCTACCAATGTCGCCTTTGAGCCTGGGTTTGTTTTAACGCTCTACAGACTTTTTCGCTGCACGAAGGCTAATTACACCTTTGAAATAGGGTAGCTTCAAGTCATATATTCGAGGCAAACATGCGAATTAATATCTATCTGTCCAATCCGGGAAATGTGAAGTTTTTTGCATTGCATTGCAATCCATATTCCTAAGTTTAAAAGGGAATAACTCTTTTCTTCGCATGCATTTATAATACAATTGTAACGTGTACAGACAAATTTACAAACAATGGTTCAAATCCATAGTTTGAACTCAATATACATGTGGCACTAATATTAATGCTAATACTTCAGCAAAAAGGTCTCAATTGATGTCAAACTATTTCGATTAGCGATATACCTTCCGTATTGACTTCGTATCTACATGTGGGAATTGCTTCTCAGTCTAAATTAACTGAAACGAATGCATATAATTCTTAAAGACATTAGATAATAAGTTTTGAATCTGAACATTAGATAATAAGTTTTGAATCTGAACATTAGTTAATAAGTTTTGAACTTTTACTGAACAGAGCCGTTTCTGTGGTAGGAGTTATCTTCAGCAGAAATATTTGATTTTCTAAAAGGTAGCTATTTTAATTAACGTCACGCTGGAGAAACACAACGGGCTATTGGTGACGGTCCTGGATCAATCCCAAATGGAAAGTCCGAGGACAACACCATGTAATTTTGAATCACGGTCAGATGACGAGGCAACACTTGAGCTGGCATCTCACTCTCCAAACTTCCACACCACGCCAACGTGAGGGCATTTGAGGCCACGATAGATTTACCAGCCCCCTTTGTACACGACGGTCTTTGGCTGGATTCGAACTCGCAACCCTCCGGTTACTAATCCTTTGCTCTTCCAACCGGGCTACCGCGGCCCGATTTTCTAAAAGAATAAACGCTTTTCATCATGTATTATGAAAATAATATGACAGTCTCCTTCCCCCGGCTCTCTAAATGGCGTAATGTTAAACGACTATTTTGTTTTATGATTTTTTTTCGACTGTTCCCAGACTTATGACATTTACCAGACGCATACTTTATCAATGTAATTTACGAAACTTTGATTTTTTCTGACATAACTAGCTTCAACAGGATTCAGTTTGATAGCTTTTTAATTCCAAAATCATTTTGACAAGGATAAGAGCCCAGTGGGCTCTTCAGCTGAATACATCCTTGCCCTTAATGTGCGAGTCTTTTTTGAATATTATAATGTAAAAGAAGAACAAAGTATGCAGATTCTTAATATATGCGGATGCATCTTTTATTACCTACCAAAAACTACACAGAACGAATAAGTATAAAATTAATAACAGTAATTAAAAAAAGCTGGACATACTTATTTAAATGAAGCATTCCCGGTCGTCTTTTGATTGCCCTTATTTTTTCAGACCACGTGCAAATACACACCCAGCACAAGACTCAGGAATGGCTCTGTTATTGAAGAAATTTGTTTTGCAGTCATTCAGGATGAATGGCTCCTCATTACAAGCAACTCGTCTATCAGCTCCTCACAGGATTGGTGGTCATGGCCAAATAGAGCCTATTTTAACATGTTGTGATTAACTCTCCTGGTAGTCATTCAGGATGAATGGCTCCTCATTACAAGCAACTCGTCTATCAGCTCCTCACAGGATTGATGGTCATGGCCAAATAGAGCCTATTTTAACATGTTGTGATTAACTCTCCTGGTAGTCATTCAGGATGAATGGCTCCTCATTACAAGCAACTCGTCTATCAGCTCCTCACAGGATTGGTGGTCATGGCCAAATAGAGCCTATTTTAACATGTTGTGATTAACTCTCCTGGTAGTCATTCAGGATGAATGGCTCCTCATTACAAGCAACTCGTCTATCAGCTCCTCACAGGATTGATGGTCATGGCCAAATAGAGCCTATTTTAACATGTTGTGATTAACTCTCCTGGTAGTCATTCAGGATGAATGGCTCCTCATTACAAGCAACTCGTCTATCAGCTCCTCACAGGATTGGTGGTCATGGCCAAATAGAGCCTATTTTAACATGTTGTGATTAACTCTCCTGGTAGTCATTCAGGATGAATGGCTCCTCATTACAAGCAACTCGTCTATCAGCTCCTCACAGGATTGATGGTCATGGCCAAATAGAGCCTATTTTAACATGTTGTGATTAACTCTCCTGGTAGTCATTCAGGATGAATGGCTCCTCATTACAAGCAACTCGTCTATCAGCTCCTCACAGGATTGGTGGTCATGGCCAAATAGAGCCTATTTTAACATGTTGTGATTAACTCTCCTGGTAGTCATTCAGGATGAATGGCTCCTCATTACAAGCAACTCGTCTATCAGCTCCTCACAGGATTGATGGTCATGGCCAAATAGAGCCTATTTTAACATGTTGTGATTAACTCTCCTGGTAGTCATTCAGGATGAATGGCTCCTCATTACAAGCAACTCGTCTATCAGCTCCTCACAGGATTGGTGGTCATGGCCAAATAGAGCCTATTTTAACATGTTGTGATTAACTCTCCTGGTAGTCATTCAGGATGAATGGCTCCTCATTACAAGCAACTCGTCTATCAGCTCCTCACAGGATTGATGGTCATGGCCAAATAGAGCCTATTTTAACATGTTGTGATTAACTCTCCTGGTAGTCATTCAGGATGAATGGCTCCTCATTACAAGCAACTCGTCTATCAGCTCCTCACAGGATTGGTGGTCATGGCCAAATAGAGCCTATTTTAACATGTTGTGATTAACTCTCCTGGTAGTCATTCAGGATGAATGGCTCCTCATTACAAGCAACTCGTCTATCAGCTCCTCACAGGATTGGTGGTCATGGCCAAATAGAACCTATTTTAACATGTTGTGATTAACTCTCCTGGTAGTCATTCAGGATGAATGGCTCCTCATTACAAGCAACTCGTCTATCAGCTCCTCACAGGATTGATGGTCATGGCCAAATAGAGCCTATTTTAACATGTTGTGATTAACTCTCCTGGTAGTCATTCAGGATGAATGGCTCCTCATTACAAGCAACTCGTCTATCAGCTCCTCACAGGATTGATGGTCATGGCCAAATAGAGCCTATTTTAACATGTTGTGATTAACTCTCCTGGTAGTCATTCAGGATGAATGGCTCCTCATTACAAGCAACTCGTCTATCAGCTCCTCACAGGATTGGTGGTCATGGCCAAATAGAACCTATTTTAACATGTTGTGATTAACTCTCCTGGTAGTCATTCAGGATGAATGGCTCCTCATTACAAGCAACTCGTCTATCAGCTCCTCACAGGATTGATGGTCATGGCCAAATAGAGCCTATTTTAACATGTTGTGATTAACTCTCCTGGTAGTCATTCAGGATGAATGGCTCCTCATTACAAGCAACTCGTCTATCAGCTCCTCACAGGATTGGTGGTCATGGCCAAATAGAGCCTATTTTAACATGTTGTGATTAACTCTCCTGGTAGTCATTCAGGATGAATGGCTCCTCATTACAAGCAACTCGTCTATCAGCTCCTCACAGGATTGATGGTCATGGCCAAATAGAGCCTATTTTAACATGTTGTGATTAACTCTCCTGGTAGTCATTCAGGATGAATGGCTCCTCATTACAAGCAACTCGTCTATCAGCTCCTCACAGGATTGGTGGTCATGGCCAAATAGAGCCTATTTTAACATGTTGTGATTAACTCTCCTGGTAGTCATTCAGGATGAATGGCTCCTCATTACAAGCAACTCGTCTATCAGCTCCTCACAGGATTGGTGGTCATGGCCAAATAGAACCTATTTTAACATGTTGTGATTAACTCTCCTGGTAGTCATTCAGGATGAATGGCTCCTCATTACAAGCAACTCGTCTATCAGCTCCTCACAGGATTGATGGTCATGGCCAAATAGAGCCTATTTTAACATGTTGTGATTAACTCTCCTGGTAGTCATTCAGGATGAATGGCTCCTCATTACAAGCAACTCGTCTATCAGCTCCTCACAGGATTGGTGGTCATGGCCAAATAGAGCCTATTTTAACATGTTGTGATTAACTCTCCTGGTAGTCATTCAGGATGAATGGCTCCTCATTACAAGCAACTCGTCTATCAGCTCCTCACAGGATTGGTGGTCATGGCCAAATAGAGCCTATTTTAACATGTTGTGATTAACTCTCCTGGTAGTCATTCAGGATGAATGGCTCCTCATTACAAGCAACTCGTCTATCAGCTCCTCACAGGATTGATGGTCATGGCCAAATAGAGCCTATTTTAACATGTTGTGATTAACTCTCCTGGTAGTCATTCAGGATGAATGGCTCCTCATTACAAGCAACTCGTCTATCAGCTCCTCACAGGATTGGTGGTCATGGCCAAATAGAGCCTATTTTAACATGTTGTGATTAACTCTCCTGGTAGTCATTCAGGATGAATGGCTCCTCATTACAAGCAACTCGTCTATCAGCTCCTCACAGGATTGATGGTCATGGCCAAATAGAGCCTATTTTAACATGTTGTGATTAACTCTCCTGGTAGTCATTCAGGATGAATGGCTCCTCATTACAAGCAACTCGTCTATCAGCTCCTCACAGGATTGGTGGTCATGGCCAAATAGAGCCTATTTTAACATGTTGTGATTAACTCTCCTGGTAGTCATTCAGGATGAATGGCTCCTCATTACAAGCAACTCGTCTATCAGCTCCTCACAGGATTGGTGGTCATGGCCAAATAGAGCCTATTTTAACATGTTGTGATTAACTCTCCTGGTAGTCATTCAGGATGAATGGCTCCTCATTACAAGCAACTCGTCTCTCAGCTCCTCACAGGATTGATGGTCATGGCCAAATAGAGCCTATTTTAACATGTTGTGATTAACTCTCCTGGTAGTCATTCAGGATGAATGGCTCCTCATTACAAGCAACTCGTCTATCAGCTCCTCACAGGATTGGTGGTCATGGCCAAATAGAGCCTATTTTAACATGTTGTGATTAACTCTCCTGGTAGTCATTCAGGATGAATGGCTCCTCATTACAAGCAACTCGTCTCTCAGCTCCTCACAGGATTGATGGTCATGGCCAAATAGAACCTATTTTAACATGTTGTGATTAACTCTCCTGGTAGTCATTCAGGATGAATGGCTCCTCATTACAAGCAACTCGTCTATCAGCTCCTCACAGGATTGATGGTCATGGCCAAATAGAACCTATTTTAACATGTTGTGATTAACTCTCCTGGTAGTCATTCAGGATGAATGGCTCCTCATTACAAGCAACTCGTCTATCAGCTCCTCACAGGATTGATGGTCATGGCCAAATAGAACCTATTTTAACATGTTGTGATTAACTCTCCTGGTAGTCATTCAGGATGAATGGCTCCTCATTACAAGCAACTCGTCTATCAGCTCCTCACAGGATTGGTGGTCATGGCCAAATAGAACCTATTTTAACATGTTGTGATTAACTCTCCTGGTAGTCATTCAGGATGAATGGCTCCTCATTACAAGCAACTCGTCTATCAGCTCCTCACAGGATAGATGGTCATGGCCAAATAGAGCCTATTTTAACATGTTGTGATTAACTCTCCTGGTAGTCATTCAGGATGAATGGCTCCTCATTACAAGCAACTCGTCTATCAGCTCCTCACAGGATTGATGGTCATGGCCAAATAGAGCCTATTTTAACATGTTGTGATTAACTCTCCTGGTAGTCATTCAGGATGAATGGCTCCTCATTACAAGCAACTCGTCTATCAGCTCCTCACAGGATTGGATGGTCATGGCCAAATAGAGCCTATTTTAACATGTTGTGATTAACTCTCCTGGTAGTCATTCAGGATGAATGGCTCCTCATTACAAGCAACTCGTCTATCAGCTCCTCACAGGATTGATGGTCATGGCCAAATAGAGCCTATTTTAACATGTTGTGATTAACTCTCCTGGTAGTCATTCAGGATGAATGGCTCCTCATTACAAGCAACTCGTCTATCAGCTCCTCACAGGATTGATGGTCATGGCCAAATAGAGCCTATTTTAACATGTTGTGATTAACTCTCCTGGTAGTCATTCAGGATGAATGGCTCCTCATTACAAGCAACTCGTCTATCAGCTCCTCACAGGATTGATGGTCATGGCCAAATAGAGCCTATTTTAACATGTTGTGATTAACTCTCCTGGTAGTCATTCAGGATGAATGGCTCCTCATTACAAGCAACTCGTCTATCAGCTCCTCACAGGATTGATGGTCATGGCCAAATAGAGCCTATTTTAACATGTTGTGATTAACTCTCCTGGTAGTCATTCAGGATGAATGGCTCCTCATTACAAGCAACTCGTCTATCAGCTCCTCACAGGATTGATGGTCATGGCCAAATAGAGCCTATTTTAACATGTTGTGATTAACTCTCCTGGTAGTCATTCAGGATGAATGGCTCCTCATTACAAGCAACTCGTCTATCAGCTCCTCACAGGATTGATGGTCATGGCCAAATAGAGCCTATTTTAACATGTTGTGATTAACTCTCCTGGTAGTCATTCAGGATGAATGGCTCCTCATTACAAGCAACTCGTCTATCAGCTCCTCACAGGATTGATGGTCATGGCCAAATAGAGCCTATTTTAACATGTTGTGATTAACTCTCCTGGTAGTCATTCAGGATGAATGGCTCCTCATTACAAGCAACTCGTCTATCAGCTCCTCACAGGATTGATGGTCATGGCCAAATAGAGCCTATTTTAACATGTTGTGATTAACTCTCCTGGTAGTCATTCAGGATGAATGGCTCCTCATTACAAGCAACTCGTCTATCAGCTCCTCACAGGATTGATGGTCATGGCCAAATAGAGCCTATTTTAACATGTTGTGATTAACTCTCCTGGTAGTCATTCAGGATGAATGGCTCCTCATTACAAGCAACTCGTCTATCAGCTCCTCACAGGATTGATGGTCATGGCCAAATAGAGCCTATTTTAACATGTTGTGATTAACTCTCCTGGTAGTCATTCAGGATGAATGGCTCCTCATTACAAGCAACTCGTCTATCAGCTCCTCACAGGATTGATGGTCATGGCCAAATAGAGCCTATTTTAACATGTTGTGATTAACTCTCCTGGTAGTCATTCAGGATGAATGGCTCCTCATTACAAGCAACTCGTCTATCAGCTCCTCACAGGATTGATGGTCATGGCCAAATAGAGCCTATTTTAACATGTTGTGATTAACTCTCCTGGTAGTCATTCAGGATGAATGGCTCCTCATTACAAGCAACTCGTCTATCAGCTCCTCACAGGATTGATGGTCATGGCCAAATAGAGCCTATTTTAACATGTTGTGATTAACTCTCCTGGTAGTCATTCAGGATGAATGGCTCCTCATTACAAGCAACTCGTCTATCAGCTCCTCACAGGATTGATGGTCATGGCCAAATAGAGCCTATTTTAACATGTTGTGATTAACTCTCCTGGTAGTCATTCAGGATGAATGGCTCCTCATTACAAGCAACTCGTCTATCAGCTCCTCACAGGATTGATGGTCATGGCCAAATAGAGCCTATTTTAACATGTTGTGATTAACTCTCCTGGTAGTCATTCAGGATGAATGGCTCCTCATTACAAGCAACTCGTCTATCAGCTCCTCACAGGATTGATGGTCATGGCCAAATAGAGCCTATTTTAACATGTTGTGATTAACTCTCCTGGTAGTCATTCAGGATGAATGGCTCCTCATTACAAGCAACTCGTCTATCAGCTCCTCACAGGATTGATGGTCATGGCCAAATAGAGCCTATTTTAACATGTTGTGATTAACTCTCCTGGTAGTCATTCAGGATGAATGGCTCCTCATTACAAGCAACTCGTCTATCAGCTCCTCACAGGATTGATGGTCATGGCCAAATAGAGCCTATTTTAACATGTTGTGATTAACTCTCCTGGTAGTCATTCAGGATGAATGGCTCCTCATTACAAGCAACTCGTCTATCAGCTCCTCACAGGATTGATGGTCATGGCCAAATAGAGCCTATTTTAACATGTTGTGATTAACTCTCCTGGTAGTCATTCAGGATGAATGGCTCCTCATTACAAGCAACTCGTCTATCAGCTCCTCACAGGATTGATGGTCATGGCCAAATAGAGCCTATTTTAACATGTTGTGATTAACTCTCCTGGTAGTCATTCAGGATGAATGGCTCCTCATTACAAGCAACTCGTCTATCAGCTCCTCACAGGATTGATGGTCATGGCCAAATAGAGCCTATTTTAACATGTTGTGATTAACTCTCCTGGTAGTCATTCAGGATGAATGGCTCCTCATTACAAGCAACTCGTCTATCAGCTCCTCACAGGATTGATGGTCATGGCCAAATAGAGCCTATTTTAACATGTTGTGATTAACTCTCCTGGTAGTCATTCAGGATGAATGGCTCCTCATTACAAGCAACTCGTCTATCAGCTCCTCACAGGATTGATGGTCATGGCCAAATAGAGCCTATTTTAACATGTTGTGATTAACTCTCCTGGTAGTCATTCAGGATGAATGGCTCCTCATTACAAGCAACTCGTCTATCAGCTCCTCACAGGATTGATGGTCATGGCCAAATAGAGCCTATTTTAACATGTTGTGATTAACTCTCCTGGTAGTCATTCAGGATGAATGGCTCCTCATTACAAGCAACTCGTCTATCAGCTCCTCACAGGATTGATGGTCATGGCCAAATAGAGCCTATTTTAACATGTTGTGATTAACTCTCCTGGTAGTCATTCAGGATGAATGGCTCCTCATTACAAGCAACTCGTCTATCAGCTCCTCACAGGATTGATGGTCATGGCCAAATAGAGCCTATTTTAACATGTTGTGATTAACTCTCCTGGTAGTCATTCAGGATGAATGGCTCCTCATTACAAGCAACTCGTCTATCAGCTCCTCACAGGATTGATGGTCATGGCCAAATAGAGCCTATTTTAACATGTTGTGATTAACTCTCCTGGTAGTCATTCAGGATGAATGGCTCCTCATTACAAGCAACTCGTCTATCAGCTCCTCACAGGATTGATGGTCATGGCCAAATAGAGCCTATTTTAACATGTTGTGATTAACTCTCCTGGTAGTCATTCAGGATGAATGGCTCCTCATTACAAGCAACTCGTCTATCAGCTCCTCACAGGATTGATGGTCATGGCCAAATAGAGCCTATTTTAACATGTTGTGATTAACTCTCCTGGTAGTCATTCAGGATGAATGGCTCCTCATTACAAGCAACTCGTCTATCAGCTCCTCACAGGATTGATGGTCATGGCCAAATAGAGCCTATTTTAACATGTTGTGATTAACTCTCCTGGTAGTCATTCAGGATGAATGGCTCCTCATTACAAGCAACTCGTCTATCAGCTCCTCACAGGATTGATGGTCATGGCCAAATAGAGCCTATTTTAACATGTTGTGATTAACTCTCCTGGTAGTCATTCAGGATGAATGGCTCCTCATTACAAGCAACTCGTCTATCAGCTCCTCACAGGATTGATGGTCATGGCCAAATAGAGCCTATTTTACACATGTTGTGATTAACTCTCCTGGTAGTCATTCAGGATGAATGGCTCCTCATTACAAGCAACTCGTCTATCAGCCTCCTCACAGGATTGATGGTCATGGCCAAATAGAGCCTATT